>JAJTUS010000019.1:0-464430 GCA_021399465.1 Hyaloscypha sp. PMI_1271 | reverse complement strand
CTCTTTTCAATTCCTACTATTAAGCTTAGATACTCCTATTCCCCTCAATGCACTAGTGAGAGCCTCTAATAAACTAATAGGATTACACTTACTTATACCTCTAAACGGGAAGGAGTAGGTTAAGCGAATAAGGGGGTATACAGAGCAGGTAGGAGTGGGGTATACTAGTAGGGAGTAGGTATACTAGTAGGACAGGAATATCGGTAGAAAATAGACGTATGGGAGCGGGGAATATTAGTAGGAGAGTGACGTATAGAAGCGGGAATATTAGTAAGAGGATACGGAATAGTTAGAGAGCGTGGGACTAGGCCTAATTAGGAAACTAGTATACGTATAGAGGGAAACTACTATTTTTGACGTTTTTAGAGAGGTAGCTAGTATTTAATTAGTTATTAGCTAGCTTTTAGCTATTTATATATAGGCGTCATGTGACACCGTCACATATACGGCCCATCTTATAGACTAGGCCCAATTAGGTATAGTAGAAGCAGGGAGTATAGTTCAGGAGGTTAACCTCTTAAACTAAACTCCTGAACTTCAATAATATACTACTTCACTAACGATAAACGTAATAAGTATTCTACGACTATACGTGATAGTACTTAGTATTTCTAGTAAACCGATATTAACCTTACCTAAATAGATATACGAAGTAATATACCTTTTTTATTATAGCTAAAATTACTAATATTTAAGATTTAGCTTTCCCTTCTCCTAGTTCCTTAGGAAGTACTCCTTTAGAGTACTCCTCTATAGTAATCTCGTTAACTTACTTTTATAAGTACCGAGATTCCTTAATTATCTTAGCTTTTTTAAGGTTCTAATAAGCTTATTTATTATACTTAGAGTACCTTATAGATCCTAAAGTATATCCTTTCTAATTATAAGTCTAGTAGATAATTTATATATTAGAACTAGTATTATAGTAAGGCTTAGAAAGAGCTAAACTATTACCTAAGTTATTCTTATAGGCTTTCTAGTTCTTCTCTTTCTTCTTTTAGTACTCTTATAGATTAGAATTTATAGAGTTAAGATCTTTTTAGGTAAAGTTACCCTTATTAGCTTCCCTCGCCTTAGCTCTCCTTAATTTAGGGTAAGTAGTATATTCTACTTTCTATACTTTCTCTAATTACTCTAAGATAAATACTGCTTTACTACTTAAAAGGATAAATACGAGTATTTAATAAGTCTTAAAGTTAAATAGAGTAGTATCGAGAGTCTAGACCTAGTCCCTTTTAGGGTATAGGTCTTAGTTAACTTTAAGACTAATTATCCGAGTATATAACTTAGTAATAGTCTCTCTATCCTTCTAATAAAGATCTCAAATCTCTTTAAAAGCATCTTATTAATAAGTCTAAGGAGCTTAGAGTATATCTACTAAATAGGCCTTAAACTTCTCTTAGTTAATCTTATAGGCTAGAGGACTCTACTTTATAGTAGCTTCCTAGGTATTATAAGGGTTATCCCTAAGGGTACTTATAGTAGAATTAATTCTAGAAGAGTATTTATTATAAGTCTAAGGCTAGGTCCTAAAGACTACCTACTAGGAAGACACGAATATCCTTTATTCTTTAAGAGACTTTTTATAATATAGGTCTAGTATCTAGACCTTAAGAAGTTTCTCTTAGTCTAGTATTATTTTTAAGATATTATATAATAGCTCCTAATAAATAGTATCGAGATTACTCTTAAAACCTATTATATTAAGAAAAGGGGTAGAATCTAACCTTATTCTAGGGCCTTCCCTAGTAGGAATTACTATTAAGGATAAAGTAGACTCACGAGTAGAACTTAGATAAGATATAGAGAACTTTAAGGTATCCTAAAGAGTACCCTAATATTATTCTAACTAAAGGATATATCGATTAATTATATCTATTAATTCTTACTTTTATTAGAGTACTTTAACTTCGTAGTATAGGGTCTATTCTATAGCTTAGGTAATAGTAACCTAGGCCTTAATTATAGTATCGAGTTTATTACTAAGATTATTATCGTTATTAGGGCTACCTCTAGGAGGTACCTAAATAGCTCTATTAAAAGTATTAGAAGAGCTTTCGCTATTTCTAATTACTCCTTAAGAGTTAATTTAATTAACTTCTTTCTTAGGAGTAGGGTTAATAATAAGCTACTATATACTTTATAGGTTCTATAATATTATTACATTATTGAACTACCTCCCTTAAGAGTAGAGAGATTAGCTTATAAGGTAGTTATTAGTAAGTAATAAGGTAATAATAGAATTAGAGTTATAGTATTAAAAATCACTAGTATTAAATTTAGTATAGAACTAATCTTTATCCCTCCTTAGAGGTCTAGGGAGGGCTCCTATAAATAGGAGCCTAGAATAATATACATATAATCTAGCTATTAATAAGTACTAGCTAGCTTACTAATTAGTAGTATTCCTGTAATATAATAGGATTATTAATCCTCCTAATTACTAACTATATTACCCGAGAGCTAAGGTATATTACATATACTAATATCACGTGTAACTTAGTATATATTATATAAGGTAATACTTTCTAGAATAAATCGAAATATAAGCTTTATTATCTCTTTAATTTCTTTTATATATTATCTCTAAGTTACTTTATATAAATAAATATATAAGTTTATATATATAATACTTTTATATCTTCTTTATATATTAAATTAGAAGATATTTATAAAGAAGTATATATTTCTCTAAATTATAGCCTTTCTTTAATATTTATAATTATCTATATTTATAGAATTATCTAGTTTAAAAAACCTAATATCTTCTAAGTTTTATCCTAAGGAGATACTACTTATATTAATTATATTATAGCTATTTCTGAGATTTCTAATATTAAGGGTATTTCCTCTATTACTACTCCTATTATTCGCTCTATTACTAAGTAACTATTAGTACTAGTATTTATCTTATTTATCTAGTACTCGAGTAATTAGTATAGTTATCTTAGTTATTATCTTAAGAAAAAAGAAGTAATCTCGTATAAGGCTTATACTAGTAATAGTATTACTATTATTACTTATCCTCGAGATTTCTTTAGTCTTATTACTATTTAGCTCTAATAGTTAATAATTATCTAATTATTAATAACTATTTAATAAATAACTACTTAGTTAAAGCTCTATATTAGTATTAGTATTATTATTTCTAATACTCTTTCTTATTTCGGATTCTCTACTTCCTTATTATAAGAAGTATTTATCTATAAGTAAGGCGAATTTCTTAATAATTATACTAAAGGCAGATCTATTAATAGCTTATATACTAAGTAAGGCGGGATAGGAAAGTTATTATACGGTTATAAGCTCATTAATTAAGGCTAACTAACTATAATAAGTATCTTATAATTACTTCGAGATTATAATAAGGTATTACTAGACTAGGTAATTAATTATATTATTAATAGTTTATATTTTATCTATAAATTAATAACTAGTTACTCGGAATTAATAGAATTAATATATAAGATTAATAAAGTCTTATAGGATAATTAAACTTATTATTAAATACGGTTTTATACTCTTTAGAGTTATTGAATTATAGTTAGAAATACTACTAAAATAAAGAAGTTCCCGGGTCTTATTATAGTATTTACGAATTAGATAATTACTACTACTTATTATATAAGAGGGAGTAGAGTAAGTAATATATAAAAGATAATCTATTTATTATATAAGGGAACTACTACTTCTATAAGTCACTTATATAATAACTTAATAATTATAGATATTATAGTTCTATTATTTACTATATATAATATTATAGTTAAGAGACCTTAAAGAAGTTATTTATAAAATAGAAGAGCTATACTTACCTTATATAAGAGCTATATTCTATACTAAAAGAGATATTAGTTTTAGAAGCTTAGAAAGAAAGTATTAGATAAAAGGAAGTTTTACTCACGTATTTAATAAAGCTAATATTCGTGAGTAAAGAAGGGGTAATATAATAAGTTAAGACTTAACTAATATATTTAGCTAAAAGCCTTTACTTAAGTTATATAATCTCAGATATATCTATAGTTATATAATATACTCTCTTAGTTAAAAGAGTAATTATGTGTTATTTAAGGAGCTCGAATATATTAAGGAATATAGTTCTTATTCCCGTTCTCTTTTCTCTTTCCTTTACTCCTTAGAGAATTCTATTTAGTTAATCGAATTACTAGTCTTCTTTATATAAAGGCCTAGCTTATAATATATATAAATTACTTATATATGAGCTTAAGTTAAGGATATATAAGTACTCTCTAATATTAGATATAATAATTAAGAATAATAAATAATAAGAAAGTTAATATAAAGAATTAAACTTAAGTAAAGTTTTAATCCTTAATTACTATTATTAGTTAAGCTAAACTAATCTTTTATATATTTTATTAACTAATATAAACTATTTATAATTTAGTATCTATTTCTAATTAATACTCTTATATTTATAAATAAGGATAAAAACTTAAAAAGAGCTTAATATTATTTTACTTAATAACTTACTTATATATAACTACTTTATAAGTATTTTAGTATAATAATATATATATTTATATTATTATTAAAATTAGTTTAAGGGACTATAGTAATAACTCTAGTACTATTATAAGTAAAAGTAGACTTCTTAGTAATAATAATTTATAATATTAATAAAAGTTTTTCTTAGGCTTAAGGTAATAATTATAGTATTATTATAAGTAAAAATAGATATTTCTAAGAGAAAAGGTGTAATTATATATTATAGTACTAAAGTAAGAGTATATTAAGAGAATAGTTAATAAGGTAATTAGGATTTAAGACCTAATATACTTTTAAATAATTTCTATATCTAGTTAAAGCTTATTTAATATATGAAATAAGGAATAGAAACGCTTAGCTATTTATCTTCTCTTTAATTAGGAGTACACATATACTCTCATAACCTCTTATATTCTAGCCTTTCCTTCCTTAGCTTTGAACCGTCTTTATAAGGGACCTTCTACTTTGCTTTCTAAGCCTTGAATGCTGTACCCGTGATAATAAAGCTAAATTACTTCTAAATTAAATAAAAGAATAGACAAATCTAATTACACTAAAGGATACGAGACGAGTAATAAACCCAATATTCAGCCAAAAGTGCTAGAGATTCTTTGATTTGCTTCCGAAAGACGCCAAATTCTGTCCAATCGCTCGGCAGCCCCGCAACAGACTTAGAATGTCTGTGCCTCCACCGTGGCCTTGCTGGAATACAAGCAAGAGAAGAACATGTGCGCCGCTACCGTAGTGCCCGAGCTTGCTAGCTCGCGCTCTAGGGTAATCTCCTCGGGGTTGCTATTGTTGGCAATGGGTTCCGTCACTGTAGGCCGTCCTTCAGCGTCATCATAGAGCAAACCCAACAAAAGAAACACTGCAAAAGACGGGGCCATCGGAGACCAAGAAACAGACAAGGTCCACGTTGCGGAAATGAAGAGTTGAGGGTTCCTTAATAGTGATGGCAGTTTTGGGAACTCTCTCCCGAATGCAACCGACAACGACCCACTGGGGTCGCGCATGCATGAAACCCACGCTCAGACATCTGGTCAGATCATAATATGGCTTCCCGTATAACAAGTACTAGCAAGGGATTGTGGTGAACCAACATTTTGATCATTGGATCAAGCAACTTTGCCAACCAAAAGACATGCTTCTGGGGTTACCCAGACCACGAATCATATTCCAATCAGCGTCCCGTCTGGTTATTGATTATCCGTTATTAGAACAACTCATTGTGGTAGTTGCACGGCGAGCTCAACTCTCAATGCGTCCTTCCACAGTGCAGGCCCATCGGTCTCCCAGCGAATGGGTCTGATAAAAGCAGCTAAACTAGTCTAAACTATTGAGTTTAGTTGGTTATTGTTTCAACAGAACACCTCTGTTGGCGGTACAGTTGGTTGCAACTTGCAACTTGGATTGGTGTGAACCGTTCTTTGGGGTTACAATGGTCAGCCGAATGGCAAGATAGGGACAAAAATACGACGTGCAAGTTAAATAAAACCGAGAAACCCTACAATGGTCCGGTCCAGTAGCGTACGGCCTTGCGGAAGCAGAGTATCAGATTTACGGTTTAACCCGGAATTGTGGCTCAGGAGCACTTATTCGGCTCGGCGTTGGATTTTGACTTGCAACTAAGTCGGATCGCGCGAAACTTGAAGGGTCGAGAGCTCCCAGAGAGTAAAAGAGAAGATATGGCTTGTTTCGTTACCTGCTTGGTAAGGAATCGCTGCAGGGTATCGACGCAGATGGGCAGTAGCTTCGACATTTCCACCCCAAAGATTCAGATCACTGTGGTCGAAGGGGGAGATTATACAACAAGTGTGTTTTAAGCTATATGCTTCCCATCCTCGCCACCCCGAAGCGCGAGAAAGGCCCGAACATCTGTCACATACTGCAGGCCTTCCAACAGCGGCACCAAGTGCAGAAGATCGTTGTCTGTGGGATCATTAATCCAACCCTCTATCGGTATTGCATTGTCTTGCGGCAGTTAGTACGTGATGGCTGACCATGGATGTTATACTTGCCTTCATGAAACATGTAACTCAGAGGGCTGTTGTCCAATATCATAACTTTACTAAGGTCTGGTTCAACAGAGCTCAAATCCTTTATGAAGGCACCGTGTCGAAATGTACAATGTTGGCGGTAATATCGACCTGAGAAGAACTTGCGTTCCTGTTCCAACCAATCGATTACGGGATCTGCGTATTCTTGGACGGAAGCAGTGAAAATAACAAGGTTGTACCATTTACAGATCTGGAATTCATCAGGATCGTTCACATTGGGGGTAAAAATACTTACTCGTCGGAGGAAGTCATCGCAATGAGGTCGCTTGTGAACATAGTAAAGAATGGGATGCTGAGGGCCGAGTGTTGGACCACCGCCAGCTCCCACGAGCGTGCTGAGTTTCACTTCCACCATATGTCCGGTACTCATCCGGCCACCCTTTGCCATGCTGTGGATTAAAGTCTCATCAAGATCAAGAATGAGAGTCTTCTGCGTAAGTCTGGCGCTGGGTGCGTCCGGAAGGGTGTAAGAAGACTGACGGCGAGGTATGAGTGGTCTCGGAGGCGCTGGTGCACGAGGATATTTGGTCATAAGCATAGACGCAGCCGGAGAAGTTGGGGATTTCAATGTAGCCGGAGATATCTCGCCAGTAGCAATAGCGATAGCACCAGAACCATTGCTTTGGGTGTTTGTTGACTGAGCTTTCCTATGCTTTCGTTGCCGTAGACTATCTTCATTGTGAAGTTTGATTCGAATAGATCGTCTGGCCGGGGCGATCTCGTCGGAACCCTGCAATGACTTTGAGCGGGTATGGCGACTTGATGATGATGAATCTAGCTTCTCGCCATCGGTGATAGAGCGATCTCGGTCGGATTCAGACTCGGACGACATTCCGGACGAGGACGAGTTTGACGACAGCCCTCTCATTGGTTTCGACGATCCTCGCCTCCCAAAAGCACTCCTGCCGTTATTTGGACCCCCCAATAAGCTTGCACTGTCTGCACTAGAGACGCGAACATCATCGGCAGCGGAAGGTCGTCTTCCAGTATCAGAAAACGAGGCCCCAAACTTTCGCAGCTGCGAAAAAGGGGCAAATGTTCCCCTTTCGTCACATAGACATGCTATCAAGTACACGCCAGGGGCAGCCAATGTCGAAAAAATCCAGCGGATTGAATCTATGAGGACGAAAGATATCCTCTTCGGGATGATGAGCCACCCAGTTTTGTCTGAACCCAACTGCTGATTGCTCTCCCTTTGCAGGAGGGGCGTTTCTTTTTGGACTATCCTGTCATCCTCATCGTCTGGTTCTGGAGCGTCTCCCGCATCATCCGCCTTCTCGCTGAATATGGCTCCTCGCGAGTTCCTTCTCGACTCCGTCACGGTAGCGGACGCGAGGATATTGCCATAAGAATTACTTCGCGAAGGTGCTGGAGTCTGTGGTGGTGACACTCGTGCCGAGAGGATATTCAAAGAGTTCATCGTTCTATCCCAGCCATGAAGGAAGGCCTCTCAATAACGTCTATCGATGTTATTAAGAGGTGAGAGAGCCGGAAAGCGGGCCCGCGGCTACAGGACCTTGGAAACCGTGTGCACAGTATCTGCTCGACGGCTGAACGTACGAGAGACTTGTCTGGGATAATATCGTAGAGGTGTCTTCGTTGGGACTTAGGGCGACGTGAGGTGAGGTTCTGCGGCGTTACAAGGAGGCCACGCGCGGGGGGAGCAGAGAGGGCGGGTTTTGGAAAAGGATATGGGCGGATGGCAGAGGAAGCTGCGACTGCAGGAGTCGGATGGGCCCGCGCAAGAACATAGAACTGTTTGGTTATTACGGTGCCGTATTGGATTGGATTGGATTGAATCGAATTGTTATGGTGTTGAGCCGAAGTTGCAAGGATCGCTTGCCCGCCTCGAGAAAGCGGCGCCAGTTTTCAGCCTCGTGCGTTGCTTCCCGGTCGCCAAAAATCCACACAACTTCGGAGGAGTCATCTTCTCACAATAGGTAGAATCAGCACAACATCACACCGCGACCTCTATAGCACAATCTCACACCCTAATCCATATCAGCAGACGAGATTGGCAAAGGTCGGACTATAGTAAGCATGCGCTCCACAGCCCCCCTGCCAAAGCATTTACTCTGCGCGGTGTTTACATAAAAAAAAGTTACACAGGCACACCGAACAAGGGATCCCCAATTGACGCGGGAGAGCCCCCCAAAAGCGTGGCCACGATGCCATCACTTCAACCTGGCTATGCGCCAAACTTGGGCGTTTTTCTCAAGTCCCTCAAGACTGCCCCT
This sequence comes from Hyaloscypha sp. PMI_1271, assembly GCA_021399465.1. Lineage (NCBI taxonomy): Eukaryota > Fungi > Ascomycota > Leotiomycetes > Helotiales > Hyaloscyphaceae > Hyaloscypha > Hyaloscypha sp. PMI_1271. Next base: position 455,627 of record JAJTUS010000019.1, on the reverse strand, counting down.
TTGGAATCATCGATTGAGAACCTGATTTCGTCTGTGCAGCCACAAATCGCCTGTCTCCCAGTGACTGACGCTTGGCAGGCTTCTTAAACGAAGACAGATCCGAAACTCTCGGCCATGTGCAATAGCAACTGCTCATCTCTTGCTCCGAGTAGTGGCAAAGTTTAGGTGGACGGATATCGGGAACCTCCTTGAGCGGATACAGGAGGTCGGCCAAAGGCTTGTAGAGGCGCAACCGAGGGAGATGGTGGTGGGAAACATTGTACGCCGAGTTCTAGGTATGATCAGGGATGAAGCCAAGGAGGACCGAACCGAAGATGCTAGCGATTCTACGTCTACAAGCCAACTAGACTCGCCTAGGCGTGAGCGCGGCGGGTCTGGATCCTTCCAAACGGAGGGAGGAGCGACATCCTTCAGCCCCCTTCGCTTCGTCTCGACGGACGCTTCGACTCAGAACGAAGCAAGCGGGGATGATGTGTTTGGAGGGAGATCACAATCCACATCCCGGCCACCTTTATTGACCTCCCATACGTCTTATGCCGTCTTAAATGGCGTCCCAGTCCAGCAGTCTATGTTCAACCTGCTTTCTGCTACCCCAACACCTTCTTCAACCCCTCCGCATACTAGTTCTCCGCACGGCAAATCTACAATCAGCGCGAGTTCTCTTGCGCAGAGAATAGTAATTACTACAAGAGATCTCAAATCTGAGGTCATAAGCGGGATTGAGGAGATTATCGACGAGCTCGATCAGGTTGATGACCAGATTGCAGCATATGCCCAGGAGCACATCCATTCGAACGAAGTCATACTGACCCACTCCTCGTCACTAAGTGTTCAGAAGTTCTTACTGAAGGCCGCCGAGAAAAGGAGATTCACTGTTATTGTTGCGGAGTCGTATCCAAACGACCACGAAGCAACCCATGCAGCAGTGACTGGGAAGGTTGGCCCAGATGTCGAGGGCGACGAGATGAGTACGGAAACCTTCTTGAAACCGCTCTCCGCTGCTGGCATTACCGTTATCCTCATGACCGATGCAACTATTTTTGCGATTATGTCGAGGGTCAACAAAGTCATTTTGGCAACTCATGCTGTAATTGCAAACGGTGGATTGATAGCAGCCGCTGGCGCCCGAATCATTGCCAAGGCGGCGAAGGTGCATAGAACACCTGTGATCGTTGTTAGCGGGGTCTACAAACTAAGCCCAGAGTATCCCTTTGAATTTGAATCATTGATAGAATACGGAGACCCTGGTAACATCATAGGCTATGGAGAAGGTGCTTTGGTTGATCACCTGGAGGTTGATAACCCGGTTTACGACTACGTACCTCCTGATCTAGTTGACTTATACATCACCAATCTGTAAGATACCTAGGCCCTTTCCCTCTTCATCATGCTTACAAGATGTTTCCAGCGGTGCACATGCACCATCGTACCTGTACAGGATCGTTGCGGACCATTACAAACCAGAAGATATCAACTTTCACAAGCCAGAACTGCAATTTTGAAGGAAGTTCGCAGGTTTCAACGCAAATCCGAGCCCCTCCAGCATCATCAAGCAGCGTCGGGACCAATCCACAGGTCAATGCTTTTTGGCTGGGTGCTTACCACACGCGGAAAGTCCGTTTTGACGCGAGATGGCAGGTCGAGACAGGTCCCGAATCGATCTCTGAGCGCCGATACGTGGGATGGTTCTGTTGACCCGGCCCTGACCTAGACATCCACCATTCCGGCTTGTGAACCATATGGATTGAAAGAAGGTCGATTGTGCTGAAGCCTGCTCTAAGGCCTGCTGATTGTACAGCACAGGCACCAGCAGGTTCTTAGTTATTGCTGTAAGAGTGCTCGAAGCTTCCAATCCAACTTCTCATCTGCATAAGGAGCACCTGTAACCTTGTCTATACTAGATTCGAGTGTCAACACTATTCGCGCAGGTCTCTACATTGTGCCATAATGGCGTGTGCTTTATTACCTTATGCTCTTCTTTCTATTTCTCGAAGCGACTGGGCAGTGTCGAGGCACTTCGCACCGTGCCTTAAGTTCCCGGTCGTCGTCGATGCTCTGGTCGCTGCCTTGTGGAAGCGTCGTCATCTCGCAGATGACGAACATCTCTCATTGGTGGCCTTGCGAAGCACCCTTGCAGGCTGGGCTGGGCTGAACCACCTCACTTCTCACCGACCTGGTCGAATATTATATTATATTCCAAGCTCTCCTTATCTACTACTTCATGTGTAGTTCTTCTCCATCTCCATCTCCATCCCCGTCACCCCCTCCGCGTCCCTCTCATTTGTGCGACTCGAGGCGTTTTTAACGTTGACACTACAGCGTGGCTCGTACATCTTCCCTCTTGGCTTCGGATATTGCCCCAGCACCACCCCATCCATTCTCATTCAGGCATCAGTGAGCTCCTCCCATACTTTGACCTTCCTACTGGTTGTTCAGGCTAGCTTCCAACGCTCCAAGATGGAACATGATTATATCCCACAATTTCCACCACCCCCCTACTCGGAAAGTGATATGGGGACTCTGAATGGTGCGATATCCCAGGCACGCAATCCATTGGCATCTCCAACTTCGTCGGTTGACGAAACTATTTATACACCTTCCTACTCCCCTACAGCGAGCGTTCATCGAAGCCAGACGCTTGGAGATGACTTTGACCTCGCCTCTTCTTCTTCTGCCGCCGCTTACTTCGAATCAAGGCCTCCTCCACGCACGCAAGTCTCTGGCACCCCAGAGATTCACAGGATAGCAATTACGGCAACAACAGCACCAAAGGACCTTGCATACTCCCCGGCTTTCCTCGCAAGGGATTGCACTGCTCAGGATGTAAGGACAAACTGGTTTCTCAAATCTTTCCTCATGGTTTTATGACACTCTTAGCCCACCCAAGAAATTTTTAATCAATCCATTTCGCTCAGTCATAATCTGAAGCTCTCTGAAATGGAAATTGCTGACTGCGCCAATGTTCAGTGGGCTACATTTGTCAATCATTTGCTTCCGGATCATGCAGCTGAGGCAAATAACGATGTTGTAGATCGGAAGCTTCGCGCGGAGCTTGTCGAAGGCATGCATCAACTTGGCCTCGACCAAAGCGAGCGACCAAGGTCCGACGGCAGCGAAATTAACGCCCAGCTACTGCACTTACAGCAACAGATATCCAACACCACAGAAAGGTTGAGAGTGGTGGAGCCTACAATTTCAGAATGGAACAAAGGTTTCTTCATTCCAAGAGGAATACTGATCAAGCCCGTTGATCAAGTCGCTGAGAGAGCCGCCGGAGGGGAGACAGGACGAAGCTCATTCTCATACATTCCTCCGGGGGAAGAAATGCGGCCAGAATCATCAAGGAACAATCGCCGAGGCTTTCTCGGCCTCGGCGGCTTTCCTTTTATCGATGCCGGGCCCCAAGGCTTTCGAATGGGACCCATCGTCGTCAGTCAAAGCTCAACTCCTTGCATCACTGACCGTACTCATTTCCAACAGGCAAATAATGAAGGTTTTCGAATTGGCAAAAGCCTTGTAGTAAGATGCTTTCACGCCTTCACTGGTTGGATTCTTTAGTTTGGCCCCGTAGAAATTAAAGGAGGCGCTATGTTAAATCTTGTCCTGGGAAGTCCTGGGACAATCTTGGCGTATGTGCCACTTTTAAAGACTCTGGACCTTCTCATTTCTGGCCTCTACCTTTGAATCTAGTATCACGAGCATGGCCCACTAACATGCCGTAGGCGAACAACGAGGGACTTCGCTTGGGTAACATCCTCGTGAGTGATCAACATGGGTTTTGGCTTGGAGGCTCGCGAGGTTTCGTCAAAGATCGAAATGGAGCAAGTCCATGTGGCAGATCCTTCGGGAGGAGAGAATCTGCTGATTATCACGCAAGGGGATGGGGACGTCATGGTCGCCGACATGGCTACCACGGAGGTCAGTCATTTCCGCACGGGCAACATCGAAGAGACCGGTCTTCGTCGGCATCTAGTTCCCCTAGCAGTAGCTCTTCAGATTCGGATTCGTCAGTTGGTTCTCTCCCGGAGCACGATGATCTTTCGGATCAACAAGTGCCCATCATAAAACAGTCGTTAATGGAATGGCTAAATCACCCAGAACAGCCAATAACTAGAGAATTCGTTCAGACTGTTCGAAAGGACATTAAGGCTGCCAAAAGGCAGCCGTCATCGCCGCGACTCCCTGACCAAGATCTCAAAAGGATGCGGAGTGAGGTAAAGGATTTGTTAAAATCAATGAAGGAGAATCGAAAGACTCGAAAGAGGCAAAGGAAAGCGGCGCGACGCGAACGGCGAGCCTCTAGGCGACTCGAAAAGAAAGACCGCCAGGCTGCTCGGAGAGAAGTGCGGCGAGGAAGTAAGATGGCCGAGAGACATTGTGACGGTGGAGGGAGAGGGCCTCCCTGGATGGCTCCACGCTCCTTTATGGCGAATCAACCACCTCTACAGACTCCCGCCAACACGACGCTGCCTCCAGCACCTCCCATACTAACCCCAGCTACACCTGGCTTTCCCTTGGCCAGGGCAGCCTTTGTGCCGTCAGTTCAAAGTCCTTCCTTTGGCTTTGGCTTTGGCCGACCCGGTCGGCCAGGCATGAAGGCGATGCATGGCAGCTGGCCTTTTACTCAGGCGCTGCCGTATGCCCCTGGTCGGATCTGCGTCCCCAACAGTATGACGCACCCAGCGCCAATATCCTACAGTGCAGAGAAGATACATGCACGAGCGCTTCAGATGGAGCGGGCCGCAAAGTCAAAGGATAGCCAAGCCATGGAGCTGCGCATGGCTGCTACGGTTCGAGGTATTTGTGAGAGGCAGAGATTGAAAGACCTAGATTTGGCCACGAAACTAGAGGAAGAGGCCGAGAATTTGAGGATTGAAGCCGAAAGGTTGCAGGCTGAGACCCAGCACTTGGATACTGAATTGTAGGCGATCGATCCCGATTCTGTTTCTGGCTGTCCCTGAATTTCTTCAGACGTGTCCCAGTTCCTGCGAAATAATCTGTATTAAGCAATCACTAACAGTACCGTTAACTAGGGCCCGAGAACTCGAGGGAGATGGAGGCCAGGCTTTTGGCATTGTCCGGAACTAAAGTGTCGTGCTTCAATAGTCTTGGCCGCATTACTGTGCTTGTTTTCGGCTTTGGTAGTGTAATTCGCAGATAGTGCATAAAGGGTAGAAGCGAGTCTCCGCTCAATGAGTAGTCTATCACTTAGTCAAGTCGGGCAAGTGGGTGAAGGCTTTCTGCGCGGTGCGAGGACGGAGAGCATTGACCTGGTCTTTCCGTTGGGCCGCCGCCTGTTTCTTCCATGGGGACGTGATATCCAGATGCTGATGGATTTGGAGAAGTTCTTCAAAGCACTCAAAAAATTGCAAAAAGAAGTCCAGTCATCTGATTTAGCTAAATGGCTCCACCCAAGAAAGTTGTCCTGCACAGTGCCATTAACTTTCAACGATGAGTGGCACCCAGCTAATCATTTTGACCAAGACCCGAGTCTTCATGTGGAGTCAGTGGACGCATGGTTGACAGTGTATCGAGAGAACCTACCAACTTGAATCCTCTGCCCAGTCATTGACGTATTCTTGGTAATATCGATGAAAGCCTGAGCTGCATCATCGAGGTCGGTCTGAATACGGGATTAGATACTACACTGGATGGATCTCCAAGTAACTGACGTCTTGCCTGAGATAGGCTTTCCCCCGCATGTCCTCGATACTGTCTGGCCCGTACCTCTCTCCCTGGTAGAATGAGTATTACTTCACGCTTTGAGAAGGTAATTACAAGTGTACTGACCCATTCAGTCCTCAAGAATCCTGGTAAGACAGCGTTGACCCTGATTTTGGGGCCTTGAGTGCTTGCTAAACAGCGCATGAGGTGCAATTGAGCTGCTTTGGTGACTGAGTACGGCATGCTGCTACCACCCTAGCCAAATTGTTAGCACAGTAAGAGCCGGGGAAGTTTCGAATAGGCCAGGAGCTTCAAAGCCTTCTTTATTCTTGAGGCACAAGAATAAAGGAGTCACAATGGCCCTTGCCACAAACTCCAGGTTCTCGACTCCCATCAAAAAATAACATTCAAACATTGGCCGTAGACTGACTGGTATCCTGCCTGCTATGCTAGAAGTGATGATGAATATGCCGCCCTCTGGGTTAGCATTGAAAGTGGCGAGTGCCTCACGCATCAGAAAGACATGAGCCTTGACGTTGACTGCGTAGCAAAGGTCCCAGTCCTCCACAGTCGAGTCATTTAGATCCCCGAAGTTCGAAAACCTCGTGTAGCCCTTCTGGGTGTCAGCTTCGGAACGGATCTTCGAGATGGGGCTTCCAACAGCGTTCGAGATGATGATATCAAGCCCCCCTAGCTTGGAAATAGATTCCTTCACAACGTGGACACAGTCTTTCTGGAGTCCCCTAATCAAACGTAAGGTCAGCATTTCCTGCTCTGGTTTACTGACTCATAAGCTTGCGGCATATCACACGAAGAGAAGTAGAACATTGCGTGCTGAACTCACATGTCCTGTTATTGAAGTAAGTCAGATCAAGCTACCAATTGCGAGGAGAAACGCCGCGGGACTCGCTTTACTTACGCCTTGAATGGTGAAAGCCCTCGTCCCGTAATCCTGCTCAACCTTCTTTGCAACTGCTGCGGCTTTGTCTGCACTGGAGTTATAGTTGATGGCCACATTGCATCCTTCGTCAGCGAACTTCAAGCAGATGAGTTCACCTGCCAGAATCACACAGTTAGCAATACCCACGGAAGAATATGTGGTGGGCAGTTTGTGTCACGAGCAGTGCAATTCGAGAAACATCAGCTTCGGCGTGGAGAGCTCGCGAGACACGGGATAGGAAATAGCAGATGAGGTCACATACCAAGTCCACTATGATGTAAGTCAGCTACGGTACTTGTGTTGGCGCAATACGAAAAGGGGGCAACGAAGCTACTGGGCAGGAACCAGCCCCGTAGATCGATGGCAGGAACGCTTGTGCCTGGTTAAGATGCCAAAATCTTACCGCGAACCTCCCGTTACCAGGACATTTCGACCTTTGAGAGAGTAAGGCATGTTTGTGAAGCCCTCTTCGAAAGTCCCCTTTCTCTGCTTGCGTGAATGGTTGCACGGTGGGATGTGGGGTGGATCAGGACCTCGGGCAGGTGACTTTCAATTGAGCGAGAGCGGGAGCTAGAGCTGCCGGAAGTTTGACCTCTGCCAACGTCCAGTACGCGTGGATAAATAGACCGACAGCTTTCACGACGAACCATGCCGAAAACGGCCGTAAGGGGTTATTCGACATCCACTAATCCTCATCACAAATCATTGGGAAACTGTAAATACTGGGCAATCCTTCTATGCCTTTGAAAAGCTAAAGTACACCTGGTCATATGCCAGCAAATTGTCATCGGCAAACGATGCCTGATTCAGAAGTTATTCTGCTATCCGCCAGCAGACAACACCATACGTCTGCCTGATATCCCACAATGATATAGCAGCGACTACTTCTGGATCGGTTATCCCCAACCTAAACGCTCTTGGCCTTGTCATCCTCATCGATGCTGCCGTCGGAGCTCTCGGTATTAACACGTCGAGTCTCCGGGAGCTCTTCGAAGTCTTCTCCTGGGCCGTGGAGTTCCTCCTCGAAGACGGGCTCTTGCTCAACCTGCTCGAACTTGGTCTTGAAATCCTTCAAGCCGGCGGTGTAGCTGCTGCTGTTGGAGCGGCGGCGTGCATTGGCAAGATTGAAGCCTTCGTCCTGGACTTCCTCGCCATCGACACCCCTTTGTGAGGCATCAGCCGTGTTTCCACATTGTAAGATAGGGGATAGGGTTACACACCAGCCTCCCTTTCCGGCACCATTCTTCTTGGTCTTCTTGGGATCGGCATCGACGTGACCTGCCTTTGCAAAGTAACGAGGGAGATGCTGTGGTGACTTCAATTAGACTTGCTTTTAGACACGAACGAGGACGAAATGTGGGAGGAGGTTAGGAGAGCTCACTTCGGTAGCAGCGGCAGTACCATCAGCCAATCCAGCGTGGTCTACGAGTCTTCAGTCAGCAATTTGTGGGCCGCCAAGGCTGGTTTAAGTATCAAGGGAAGATGTTTGGGATGGATGAGGCGTGCTGGGAGTATTTGGAGAGATGTGAGTGAAGGGCGCGGAGTGAGAGTCGACAGAAGGTAGCCTAGGGGTTTCCCATACCGCGGTCATTGAACTTGTTGGTCTTGCCCACTGTCATTACATTAGCGGACGTTCAAACGGCAGCTGTGATGACGGAAACGACCATTGAAGTGGTATTGTACACTCATTGGAAAGGTGGAAGACAGAAGCAAGGGACGGAAGCTGACGACGAAGACGACGACGACGACGACGACGAGGAGGAGGGGTAAGGATGAGAGGCAGGTTTGGAGCGACTTACTGATTGCGGATTGATGTGGGAATTGAGAGCTTGAGAGCGTGAGAAGGGAGATAGATGGAAGTTGTTCAGTATTTGTTGGTGTTTATGATTGAGGGAGATGATGTTGGATTGGATGGGGGGGGGGGGTTGGAGGTGGAAGCAGACGAGGTCTGTACAGTAAGGGATAGCGTTAGGATTGGCGATGCGATGCAGATGGAGCGCCGCCCCGCCCTAATGGGGGCCCAAATGTCACGCGATCACCCCGCCACGCGAGCAGCTGGAGCGGCTGGAGCAGCAGCAGCAGCCCCTGAGGTGACGCCAGAGCATCTGATCAATATCAATTGCAGTGGTGTTCTGTTGTTGTAAGTACAGTGCTACAGGCTACAGTGTTAGGTACTGTACAGTACTACTGTGAGGTATATACACGTCGTTCCGTTCCTGCTTGCGTGCCCCCCTCGCTCCCCTTCCCTCTGCCTCTCTTCCCTCGAAATCTGGGGAAGCAACTGCAGACTGCAGTGGCCTGCCCGTCCCGCCTGGCTTGCCTCCGTGGGAATGTGCCTCCCTGTCTTTCTTAGCGAGGTGCGCTGCTGTACTGTACTTTGTACTTTCGTACCTTCCGTACTTATCACTCCTCGCACACCATCGATTGATCGTTACCCTCTCTCCCAATAATTAGAACTGCTGTACTTGTATCTGCCTCGCCTCACTGTTTGCGACCTGACTCCTGAGCCCATTGCCCCTCTACTCCACAAATAAGTGGGGCTGGGCGTCATCGCTCCAGTCCGGCCAGTCGCCCTTGCCTCCCCTGCCTCCCCGCCCTCGCCCCACCCTTTGCCCCGCCTGCTGAGCTGAGCTGATTAGCTGAGCTGAAGAATTCTCGCCGACCACCAGGACGGGACATCAGGGACCACCCACCAGACCGACACTGACACTGACACCGACACTGAACCCCGACCCCCCGACCACCGACCACCGACATCTCCGCGTCAAACAAATTTGGTGATCTTCATCAATCCCCTTTGCTTTGCTTTGCTTTGCATGCGCAGGCGACTGAGCCCACCACGCAGTCAAGCTCACCCAACTCTACACCCAGTCCCCATCAACTCAAGAACAACCCCAAACAAACAAACACACAGTTTATCTGTGAAAATGGCACCCTCCGTCATCATTGACAATGACTCCGATTTCACCCCGATGCATGCATCAACTAAGGCCCCCCCCTCTCCCTCTCGCCCCAGAACTCTCCTCCTCGCGCCGCCGTCCATCTCCAGCCACGAAGAGAACTTGCGCAATGTCCTGGCCTCACACGACAGATCTGCCACCGACTTGCAAATGCTCGATCGCCTCTCGGCTGGCCTCGTCACCCTCCCCGATTCCACCTATAACCTAATCCTCATCCTCACTGACGCAGACGGAACGCGGACCGAGTCCTCTCAATTACTTGGCCGCGATGTCCTCGGCAGAATTGCACAAGCTCTGAAGGCAGGCGGCAAGTTACAGGCACAGGATGGAACCTTTGGACAAGGTGTAGCGGCGCCAGAGCGTCAGGAAGGAATCCTAGCTGGTTTGATCGTTGACGGTAGTGGAATGGCCAAGCCAGATTACGGTGTGAGTGATACGGTGCCTTTACGTCTACGGAGGAAGGAGAAGAACGGCGTGGTTTCCAGTGCAGGGCCTCCGGTGGCGACGGCTGCAGTTCAACTGAATGGCAAGCGGAAGAGCGTTGATATGGCCCCGAGCGAGCCAGTAGGTGTTGGATTTGTTGATTTCAGTGACGATTTTGGAGATCCCATGATTACCGGAGAAGACGATGACGACGATCTTATTGATGAGGATACACTGCTCACAGAGGAAGATCTCAAGAGACCCGTGAATATTCGTAAGTGTTCGATCTTGTATGGCTTTCTTTTCTTTTGGGCTAATGGTCAAATCAGCTCCGGAGTGTGCCCCAAGAGTTGGTAAGCGTCGTCGAGCATGCAAGGACTGCACCTGTGGCCTCGCCGAGAAGATTGCAGCGGAAGACGCAGCCAAGCGGTCAAATGCTGAGGCCCAGCTCAAGACCCTTAAACTTGGCGTCGATGACCTTGCTGAGGTAGACTTCACTGTTCAAGGCAAGGTTGGATCTTGTGGAAATTGCAGCTTGGGAGATGCATTTCGGTGTGATGGTTGCCCCTATATTGGGATGCCAGCTTTTAAGCCGGGCGAGGAAGTCAGACTTCTGAACAACGATTTCCAGCTGTAGTTATTTGATTTTGGGCTGGAGTTATTGATAGAGGACATCCGAGGCCGCCTTGCCGTGCCGTTCTGCATGATATAAACATAGGTTTCCGGCGTTGGCTGGGGAAGTAGATGAGAACAAAGCAATCAGATTTTTGCATTGCTGATTACTGGATATGTGAGGGTTTTCTCTGGCACAGCTGCGTTTGTGCTTGATATCTTGCTTCTTTTGCCTTTCTAGGGAAAGGTCGATAAGTCACGGGCATAGTCTTAACAGATGTAATACGATCATTCGAGACTCCACTCCACGTTCATTCAACTACCCGGGACTTCTTGTTCAAGAGGCACTCCTCCATCGATCGCAATGGTTTCCCCATTGACGTAATTGTTCTTTGCCTAAAATATCACACCCTGTGCCATCTCTTCATCAGACCCGGACCGTTATGCAGGAACAAGACTTTTTCCCTTGATCTTCTCCTGCGGCATGGAACTATTTCTGATTCTCATCACTCTCTTTCGTCGTCATCTCGGAGGGGAAGTAGCCAGGCGTATGATTTCGGAGTTAGCAGGACATAAAGAGGAGCAATTTAGAATCGGAATTGGGTCTTAGGCATGGAATAACTTCCAAGAGGTTCTGAAGGAAGAACTTCGCGCTCAGAGAAAGACACATACGCAATGCCGTTCACTCATATTCCTGCTTTCTTGAACTCATAAGACATCAATTTAGAAAGATGGACTGTCGCTCCTTTCGCTGCGTTGTAGCTGAAATGTCCCTGGGCATGTACGCAAGGTGAGTAAGCAACCGCTTGAATAGATATATTCGGAAAATGATCATGAATGTTAAGAATGGTAAAAGGGGGTTTTCCCACTACCTGCGGCGCATAATTCCAGATATGGAGGAAATGACAACTACAGAGGCCGAGAGATCGCCGTGGCTCTCCTCTCCAGCTTGCAACAAGGGAAGGAAGGCAACAGTTGTAACCTTGCAGGTCAGCACTTTACATTTCAAGGGTAGAGTTAATGAACCTACGTGTACGGCTGACGCATTGGTGTTGAATGTGTCAGACCATTCGGAGACTGTTTCTCCGTTAAACAGTCTCTCCTCCAACCCGAGGCTTTTTCACTCTCAGGTTCCGCCTTTGGACCAGAAATCCCAGCCTTCATCATAAGAAGATTGATGTACTTTTCCTTCTTGCTAATCTTGGCTACCAGTTCCTTGAGCTCCTCTTCCTTCGTTACGTCACACGGCCCTACTGTACTCTGAGCTCACTCAACAACCCGACTCAAGCATGCGGCTGAGAAGAGAAACTTACGGGATGATTACTCCGCTTTGGGCGGGAGAATGTGTCTCTGCAGCCTTCTCAAGAGCTTCCATACGTCGGCCAGTGATATGCACTCGGGCTCCATTCGCTGCCAAAGACTGCGTCGTCCTGAATTATGAGTCTGGCGCCACTAGAATTTGATTTATGAACTCACATTAAACCAATGCCGGCACCGCCTCCAGTCACAACGCAGATGAAGCCTTTGACAGAGAAGAGCTTCTCAGCTCTGAGGTCCTCAGTAGAAACCATCCTTAACGAGTATAATTAATAGCTATAGCAGTCCGTAAAGAGAGGTAGAGAGCTAAGTAGGTATAAGGTTTCGACGGCCTATAGGAGATAAGAGAGAGTTTTATTACAAGGAAGTCACATGATCCTCCTGACCTCGTAGAAACCGTCCTTAAAGATACATGAACACGCTCTGGGCTAAACGCTGGTTAGTGTGGTGAAGTAATGGAATCTGGATGTATGGGCAGAGGCAGAACATTGAAAGGAATAAAAGGGTTTCGATCGGAGCTAATTCCTTTCCGCAGTACGATCATAAACACACTATATGCAGTTCTCAAGAACGAAATTGGCCACAGACTCGCAAAGTTGGCAGCCTTGACACACATACATCATGCTGATTTATGCATTATTTACTACTCATCGTCAACCCTGCTGTACCAGGAGGTGGAATCTTGAAACTTCCGGCAAACAGGGGTAAGCATTAAGCCACCACTGGTCCTACTCATAGTTGCCCCAGCTCCAGAGAATGGTGGGACCTCAGTTGAGGCTCGCTGAAAATGTCACCTGAAAAGCATTCGCTCATAACGTCGCTTGATTTATTGCAAATCTCATGGGGCAGGTTCCTATCTTCACAAGTGGTACACCAACAAGAAATCCGAACTAGATGAACAAAAAAACCCTGTTGGTCTATCGATTCAGGTTCAGCAAGGCCTCAATATATCTCTTTGTATCGACCCCAATCCCCTGGGCCAGCTTTCCTGGACCACTTGAAGTCCAACTCGCATCCGACGCTCCCGCAGAAGAACCGCTTACAAACCTGACCGCCGGTTTGCTTGCCACATAATCGCTTGCTCGCCGTATCAAGAAAATCTCCTTGTCCTTTGGAACAAATCGATAGCCAGTGGACGCGGCCTCGAGGAAAGGATGAGCAGCTGATGTGGCACTCATGAACGTACTGGTTCCCCGAGATGCCCCAGTCCCAGGTCCAGGGCCTCGAGATGATATTTGAGTCTCGGCACTATTTTTGGCAATGAGACCAGGAATATTGACCTGACCAGAAGTAAGGGATGCTGTAGATGGCTCAGGATCCGGAACTCTTGTCCAGACAACCCACCATCCTCGGCTTGTCTTGCAAGTGCGCTCAAGTTCGCCTCTGTCTGTGCTGCTAGCGATATACGTATTGATAATCTGCATATGGGTGTTCAAAGCTTCGATACGAGACCACGATAACGCCTCAATTGATTGCAATTGCAGCTGAAGCGGCTCTGGGATATTAGGGATCGTCGAGTTGATGGTCAACAGTTTCGGATCCCAAACAAGGTCATAAATTGGCGTGGTAGAGCCATCAGCCGGGGTAACGTCTGGTTTGGACGCTCTGTATGTTGTCGAATTAAGTAGTGGTTTGTGCAGCGGGCCAATTTGATAGTGGAGAGAGCGGTAGAAACTGGAAAGAGCCAAGGCATCTGTTCTCAGTTCAAACAAGAAAACAAAAAAGAATGGCCTATTCACGTAGACAACGACTCTGAGCTTTTTGGTTTTGTTTCGATCTTGGCTCTCGAACGATGCATTGGACGTCCCAGTATGCTCTGATCCGGCAAGTTTAGAGGACGGTGGCCGTTGCTCGTTTTGACCAAGGTCAATACTTATTTCTGTCTCTGCGCGAGCATCTTCTTCTCGCTCTAGTTCGACAGTCAGAGTTCGCACGACCAATCTTGCGTTGTATTCCTCCGGATTTGCGTGATCATTCGGGGTTTGGGGCTCCGCCTCTGAAGTCTCGCCATCTTCGTTCTCAATATCACCCATGAGGCCAATCATATAATGGCCGGAGGAGTCATTGCGTGGAATAAAAGACGTCTCGAATGACCCATCCAAAACACCCTCAGGCAAGGAATTGCCCGAGGGTCCAGCGGTTGCTTTGGGGATAGGGGCTGCAGTACGAGCAGCAACTCCTTCATTCTTCGAGGATGTCCCGCCAAGAGCCCAGTGTGTTCCATATCCGAATTTTAAATAGGAAACAAATTTGTTGGTCTTGCTCGACTCACTGCCAGTGCTCGTGAAGCTGGATGGTCCATGGTGAAATGAAGGCCGTCTTCTGTTGAATTTGGAGCTGTTGGGGGGATCGTCGTCTCCCATTGGCATGGGAGGCATCGTGGCCATTGGGCTCTCGAAAGATAGGCTCTCATTTTGAGGCGCTTCATCACGCATTGCCAGCCCATACACTTGTTTAGATTTCTTCCTCGTATCGGGGGATAAGTCTCTCTTGTTACCAGGTCGTTTTTGCTTTGACTTCTTGGGCTTGCGAGTTGAGGCCGGATTATCCAGAACCCCATACGCATACGGGCCCCATCTATAGAGGTCCTCGACCCAATGCGAAATGTCCCGGAGGGATTTCCGTGATACGGCGCCAGTACCAAGAAATACGACACCGTCCTCTGCGCCGGGTTCAGTACCGGAACCAAGCCACGGTGAGGTAGGCTTGGGACGGGGTAGTTCTTTCTTACTGCTATCAGTGCCAGGATCATTAACGGATTCGATGTCCCCAAATCGGGACACGATTACATCAACAAGTCCTTCTACTCGGCCCACAAATCCTTCTAAAACTTCACGCTCACCGCTACCCCTTTCCTCTTCACCCACACCGATACCAAGCTCTCCACAAGCTGCAACTTTTATCCCTCCATAGAGGCTGTTTGCCGGATTGCCATGCATGAGAACGTTCCATATTGAGAGAAATGTGTCCCAGTAACGGCCAAGAATACCGATAAACTTTGATCTGCGCGTGCGCACGAAAAGGGCGCTCATGGAGGAGGCATGATGCAATAGGAAAGTAGAATGTGCTCGTAAAAGATCCCCTAGGAGCAATATCGCAGGTTTGACTTCGCGAGATGAATATTCGGTTGCTTCTTGGTGCTCAGCAACTCGGCCTTTTCCAGCAGGAGTCCTTGATGTGGCTGGGAGCACTGTCAGGTCGATTGACTAGAAGCAGTCAGTCGGGAGTATTTCTGAAAGATGCTCTCACAAACAGCCAGAATCCACCATCCAGCTTCCAGCTCATGTAAAACAATGCGCGACTTCTCGGTCTCCACTGTGTCTACTGCTCTGCCATCCGAGAAACTTCTCCCAAACTCAACCATGCCCTGGGCGAGCCCAATCTGCCTCAGCTGTTCGTTATTCTCCTCCCGCAGAGCCTCGTCACTGGGCTTCAGGGGCGCCTTCTGCCTACTTCGATGGCGGGCTTCGGACGAGGAGTAGTAAACAATCTGGTTTTGTAGAGTTTCATCGGTGGTGCCCAGCGAGGGGTTGTAGATGGCCAAGAATCCCAATTGGGCCGGGACGACCTTTGGGGCCTGGGGCTGGTCGGAGGAAAGCGACATGGCATTTCGAGAAGAGACGGAGACAGACGGGTTCTAGGAAGGCAACGGACAGGCCGGCAGTAAAGGCATAATTGGTAGTGCCGCTGCGGAAGTGACGGACACTACGGAAAGGAAGACGAAGATAGTGAGCAGAGAGAAGGCGCGAGTCAGTGGACGCTTTGTTTTTTTCCCTGGCTGGCTACACTGATGTCACCGCTGAACGGGAACATGCTGTGCTGTGCTGTCACCGTGCTGTGCTTTGCTGCATGAGAAGGGAAGAAGATGCGCTTGCAGGGATCCGCACTTTGAGAAGCAAAATCTCCCCTTTCCTCAGAAACACCGAGTCGCACCAATCATCACGTGGGTCATGTCCAGTGCACGAACCTGCCCTGCCCGAGTCACGGCTACTTGCCTGTTCCATCAAGGACACAGGGAACTTCTCAAGCTGGGGAGCCTGTGTGTTGTTGTATTATTCCCTTCTGTGCCAGAAGAAGACCCCGGGTTAGCCCCCTTTTCTTCTTCTTCTTGAAACCCTTTCCCCCATTCTGCTATGGTCTAATGTTGACTCGCTTCAGGCTCCTCTTGAAGGTGCAAACGTCGAATCTAAGTACCTTGGTTTGCCTAAGCTATCCTCCCCGGCCAATCAGAGCCGTAATGGCATGACTTGAAGGTTGGGCACGATCAGATCCGCTCGGTGGGACCAATCTAGAGAAGCAATGGTTTCCTGGCTCATGCTTCGATGTTCTGTCAAGATACCACGCCCTTCCCTACTCGGGCTATACGGGGCCACCAGATCCTACAGCACGAAGTCGTCCAAGCCGCTCCGGATCCTTTTCTGCGGGTCGGATGATTTCAGCAGTGCCTCTCTCCGGGCACTTGATGCTGAACGTGAACGGAACCCTCAACTCATCAAGTCTATTGATGTGCTCTGTCGTCCCGGCAAACCTTCTGGGAGATCTCTAAAGAACATCAGAGAAGGTATTGAAGATGTCAGCAGTGGAGAGCTGCCCGTATTGACTGCCATTAGTTCCAATCAAAGCCGTCGCGCAGGAGCTGTCACTTCTGGTCCATGAGAGGGACACGTTTACAGGATGGGACGTCAGTATTTATCTATTTAAATTTTGGATGCTTTCTGATCAAAGTCAGTTACCGAAGCCCCAGGGAGAGTCTATAAATCTCATTATCGCCGTTTCCTTTGGCTTGTTTGTACCTCCCAGAATTCTGAAATCTGCCGAGTACGGAGGCTTGAATGTTCACCCGTCACTTCTCCCATTGTAAGCAGTCTCGAACTACACCTATGATCAGGCGGCTCATTTGGTAGGTTTCGTGGCCCAGCACCCTTGCAGCATACGATTCTGTCAGATGCCCAAAAAACTGGAGTTACACTCCAAACCCTGGATGACAAATCATTCGACCGTGGCATCATTCTTGCCCAAACGCCAGACCCATTTCTTTCAGTGCCTAACTGGGGTCACTGTAATTACCATGAACTTCTTGAGTTTATCTCGCCAAAGGCAGCGAGCTTGCTGGTTCAAGGACTAAGAGACCGGGTGTATATTCCGCCTCTCCTAAATGTTGGACTCTCGACCATTCAAGGTGACAGAAACGATTTCCTAGGACACAGAAAAACACACGCGACCAAAATTACCCCTGAAGATAGAAAAATTGATTTTCTTGCTTGGGAAGGAGACCGGATCTACCGACACTATCGTGCCCTAGGGCGTCTGTGGACGAATGTATGGATTGACGCAAAGACGACGAAGCGTCTAATATTCGAAGATATCACTTTAGTCGAAAAGCCAAAAATAACCTGGACCGAGAGTGGGGAGCATAGACCTGGAGCAAGTGCCGAAAAACCAAACGAGATGCATTCTGTACCTCCTCTTTTTGTTGTGACATCCACGGTAGCCAAAACATGGCATCCTGTGATGTATGTCGAAGATGGAAACGGTGTTATTTTCAACACCAATGACAGCGCAGTTCGAGTTGGAAGTATCACTGTCGAGGGTCAGAGCAAGAAGACTGCTTCCAAAGCACTACACAGCCTTCAGGAGTGTCTGGCGTTTGGAAATTGTGCGAGAGGAAACGTTTATGGAAGGCCATAGACTATTTGTCGAACCAGCAGATCCCGATAAGAAAGATGGGCGGCACCGTGAAGATTGGGTGACAGAGACGCTCAGTGATCGGCCAGATCTCCCATTGCTATCAACTACGGGGCCAGTGTGTATGATGTCACGGACCAGTCCACCTACTATACACCTCACTCTGTCTTTTCATAATAGTCCGATGTGGTGATTTGTAATATTGTTAAAGGAAGCTCAACCGATCAGTTATGTCGCTCAGGAACGTTATGTTCAGTTCTCCTTGCCCGGCCTCTTCTTAATGATAAATCTCGATCAGTTGAGATATCTCTGGAAGCTCGAAAGCGTGAAGAAACAACTCACTTGACTCGATCAACTTTCGATAGTGAAGCCCATCAGGGTTTTCCAAAGACCCGCCTTGAAATGGCTCCATCACAAAAAGCCGGGGAACATCACAGGACTCGATGTGGATTGAGAACTTAGAGATGAAGTGCTGATTACCAGACAAAATGGCTTTTGATTCAGATGCGCCGACCACCAGACTATGATACAGGGCTTGATTGCTTTTATAAACCTCTTGAAAAGTGAACTCGACTCCAGACCCCAGAAGGGTTACCCACTCATCTACGAGAAAGGTGGCAGCCAGAAGGGGTAACCGCCGTTTTTGATCCTGAAAACGCTGAGCAGGAAACTGTACATGAGGAAGATCACGCCTCCCCAGATTATGACTGCAAGTTGTTGGGTTCGAGGGTCCGAGATGCGTGGAACTTTCAGTGCTAGTGATATGGTGGCAAAGGAGAGAAGCCCGTCTGAACGGTTTGTTAGTCAGAGTTTCTATTTAGAGACCGGAGAAACTTACACATGGCTGCAACGATTTGGGTTTCCAAGCCGTATTGATTTGAAAACCCCCCAGCAAAATAGCTCACACCACCCCGTCCATCACCGGCAACGTATGGGACTTTTCGGATGTGGTTGAACATATGGCCACTTGTGAAGAGAAGGATAGCAATTAAGCTAATCCCCGCCCAAAGATTGCGATTCTGAATGATAGGCAGAAGATACGGGCCAGCAACACTTAGAAATGTAAGTGTGCCGAGTATAGTTGTGGTGAACGCGATCACTCGGACCCAATTGATGGGCCGATGTATTTCTGGGTGAGGGCGGCCGTTAAGATGACGGGCAACCCAGGAGTGAACCTGCTCAGCTGATTGGGGTCTAGAAAAGCATTAGGAAAGATATCTTGAATCATTGAAGCAAGTCTTACCCATTCGTGAAGTCGTATCTCAGCGGGGCACTGTCTGCGACAGCATGTGGTCCATGAGTTGGTTGAAAAAGGAGAAGAACTGGAGCTGTTTGGAGACCCAGCTGGGGTGTGTTAGCTATGCTCAGGCAGGATAGTCCTTCTAATACTGACAGATTGGAAGGTGTTCTTGCCGTCAGTGAAATCAAGTGTTCCAAAGACGAGCCGTGATTCTCCCTTCTTGTCTCCTTTGGTCCAACTCTTGGACAACAAATCCCACTCAGGCTGAAATTCACGACATAATTGACATCCGAACCTCGATTCGAGAGCTGTCAGCAGTACGGCAACAGAGTAGTCCCTCGGGGCGGATGTCAATTGACCGTAAATGGAGTCGTCGAGCTTCAAAGGCGACGACGAGAGGGCCTTCGAATGGAACTGCTGGAATTTATCGATAGCAGGTTTTTTCGCAGCAATCGCTACAGCGGGTAATAAGGACAAAACCAACCCCTTCAAGAAATGCATTTTGAAAAAGAGAGAGGAGGCGCACAATGCTGGTTGACAACTCCAATGAATGTGGGTTGGAAGTCGGCGCAAGCACTTGAGGAAGCTGTTCGTTGTCCTCTGCAGCCGCGGCCACGCCAGGCACATATGCCTGATGCCTTGGGTTCTTTTTTTAGCCGTGCACGTGCTCGCCCGATGTTTGTTTACTTTCGCGCAACGCCATTTCTCCGTGTCAAAGCCCTACGTAACGACATCAATTCAATTCTCAGCAATGGATTCCTCAATTAGCTACAATGATGATGAGCACATCGAAAGCGTAAGATCCTACCAATATTGGCTCGCTTCTGTTGTGCTAACAGCGCAACAGCATCTTTCAAAGGCTCAGAGCTTAGAAATGGCGTATCAAGAGACTTTGCGCAACACCAACATCATTATTAAAGATGAAGGGGCGCGACGATTACGGCTGCGGATCCTCATGCTGGAGAACGAGAATGACGATCTTCACGAACAACTTGCACTGGAGGATGACCGAATTGATGTCCTGGAACAAGAGAGCGAGGAACTACGAGGCCAGTTGGGACAAGCGCAGGAAGATGTTTGCCAACGGGAGGCTGAGCTTAGAACACATACACGGGAATTGCAGAGTCTGAAGGTTGGTGGCACTCTGTCAGGGGTGGAACATACATTGACACTCCTAGGCTGAGCTGGCTTCTATGAACGGGATCACCACAGACACAACAAAGATACTTACTGAGAAACTGTCCCTGGTACGCGAACTCGCAACGCTAAAACCGGAGCTTGAACATCTCCGCTCCCAAGCATCATATCAGCACACTGTCCTGGCAGAGAAATTGGCTTTGCAGCGTCAAGTCAGTACCTTGGAAGTTGAACTCGAAACCGAGAAACGAGCATCGAAACGAGCAGCACAAAAGAGTCGCAATAGTGATGCAGAAATCGAACTTCAAAACCAATTGGACCAGCTACAGAAAGACCTCGCTCGCGAAAAGAGGGAACGCGAAAAGGCACGCAAAGAAGCGGAGTTGGAGCACCAATGCCAGGTCGAAGAACTGCAGAGAGAGCTCGCACAGGAGAAGAGGGCCAGAGAAAAGAATCGAAAGGAGACCGAGACTGACATCCAGGATCGATTGGAAGAGTTACAGAAGGACTTGGCCCGAGAGAGACGAGATGGGGAAAAGGCTTGCAAGGAGGCCGAGAAGGAATTGAAATGTGCGGAGACGCGAATTTCTGTCCTTGAAAGCAAGCTAGATCAATTGAGAATGAAGCTGCGGGCGACCAAGGACCAGCTCAAAGAATGCCAGACCGAGCTGAACCAGGCCCGAGCAGTAGTAGTGAAGGCTGGGCCTACGGCATCGAAGGGAGATGCTGCAGTCAAAAATCCACGGAAGAGAGGCGCCTTGGAGATGAGTACCGATGTGGAGATTGGTACTCCAGACGGAGTGGCTATGCGAGGGAAGCGGCCAGTAGCGAAGAGGGGACGGATGGACCAAATGATGGTAGGAGAGAAATCGATGTTCTCTATTACGCCATTCCTCAATCGTACTATCAGCATGCCCCCCGAAACTCCTGGCGAGGAGACGGAGCCTGAAGCTCTAGAAAAGGAACAACGAAAGGTCACAGACGCGCCAACGGCGGAGGCCGTTCGAGAACAGCGACCTACGAATGGGGCAGATCCGTCACCGGCAGCGGTTCCTAAACCCCGCAGAAAGAAGATCGTAGAAAATGCACCAGTAACAGAAAGTAAGGTCCTCAGGGAAGCCAAGGCCAGCAATAAGAACAAGAAGGCACCAGCAAAGAAACCTCGGGTGTTGAGCACTTTGGAGAAAGTCAGTGAGGAGGAAGGGGATGAGAATGAGATGAAAGAATTTGTTCCTGCTGCAGTAAAGGGGTCCGAGGCGCCGATGGTTTTTAAAGCAGGCCAAGTGCAATTGAAAAATGTTGATGCCGAGGAGAGTGGCCCGAAGAAGAAGAAACGAAAGCTCCTTGGTGGAGGAAGGACTTTGTTCGATGAGGAAGATGGAGAAGCCACGAAGCGGCCGGCAAAGGTTTCTCTAGGCCCCTCGAGATTATTGGGCAAAGGCGGTTTGGCTGGTCCTAAAGGTGGTCTGAAGGGAGGACTCGATACTGTCAGTGGATTTGGAGGCTTTTCACCATTGAAGAAAGATCGTAGAGGCGTTGGGGCTAGCTTTCTAGCCTGATGAATTCGGTGACCATCTTAGAATATGCAATCTGTTCAGGTATGGGGAAATGGATGGCATGTGGCGGCGTTGGCTTGTGTTGTATCGTTTGGTTTACTTGTGGAGTTGTGTACATGGGAATGAATTGAAACGCGACTCCTGAATAATTTGAGCACGGACCACCTCGCGTTTCCAAAGTCTCCGTTCAATGCAGTCTCTTCCTTCAGTGAAATTGGCTACATGCATTCGCAAACCGCCTCGTGGGCAATCTTTGGAGACTGTTCCAGAACTTGCATGCCACGGCCATGGAGAAATCTAGTATTCTCTCGTCAATTTCGTAGCCAATTGCAAACTCTATACTCACATCCACGGAATTCTTCCTCTTCGACAAGATGGAAGAGCAGACAAGGCAGAGACTCGTATGCACGAGAAGCGAAGGTCCAAGGACTGAAGAGCAGAGCTGCTTTCAAGTTACTAGAGGTATTCGGTCTTCTACTATGGGTACAGGTCTCTGCTGACGTAGCAGATTGATGCAAAGTACAAACTTTTTAAAAAGGGCCAGACCGTTGTTGATCTTGTCCGTCCCGTCTAGCCACCTCTCTTTGCTCAAGGAGCTGACTCTTTTTAGGGCTTTGCACCAGGAAGTTGGTCACAGGTTTTGTTTTCATCTCAATTCATCTCAACACAGCTTATACCCCACTCAGGTCGCGGTAGAACGGACAAAGCCCAATGGCCGAATCCTCGGCATCGATATTATTCCTGCGCAACCACCCAAAGGCGTGTCAACGATACAAGGCAACTTCCTATCCGCGGGAGTACAAGTGGAGGTGAAACGATTCCTGTCAGATCCTGGTCGAGGACGGCCCAAGCAACAATTATTTTTGATGCATGAAGACACTGGGGTCACAGAGGCGGTAATTGAAGAGGATCGTAGCTATATAGACCTCGAACGACATGCGGACGATCCGCCAGAAGGTGGTAGCACACCTAAGAGGAGGGGCAAGAAAGCTCAAGATCTGGGAAAGACGGTGGATGTTATTTTGAGTGATATGTCCGAACCCTGGGAACAGACTACCGGTTTCTGGAAGAGAACTCTAAGTAATCCTTATAGGATGATGAACACGAGCGGAATTCCCTTCAAAGACCATGCCGGAAGTATGGTATGTAAATGAGCAACTATGCAGGAGCTCGAAATTGATATTCCCATTCAGGACCTCTGTGCTGCGGCATTGCATTTCGCTCACGATACCCTTCGAGCCGGTGGCCACTTCCTTTGCAAATTTTACCAAGGCGCCGAGGATAAGGATTTTGAAAGGGAGTTGAAGAAGATGTTTAGAACCGTGCACCGAGAAAAGCCGGAATCCTCAAGAAGTGTAGGTTTAACTTTCCAGAATGGGGGGCACATTGATATGAACTAAACTATTGGCAGGAATCCAAAGAGGCGTATTTTGTAGCACTGCGGAGGAAAGTTGAAGTTGAGGATTCGAGTGCTAGTGATTCAAATGGGGTTACTTAATGAAAACTGCTTTCATAAACCTTGACTCCTGGAATCTTGCAGTAATTAGGTATGATTCCTGAGCGAGTGCAGACCATGCCAAACCATAGCAGCAAAATGCTAAAGACAGGCTTGCTGCTTGACGTCGAGGTCTCTTGTCAATTATTTAATATCATTTATTGTTCAAAGGTGTATTCAGATTCATGGCCGAATGTTCAACCTATGTCATCAATCAAACGGAAGAATTGTTGATTCTTCAATGTTTGCATTTTGTTCTTCCCATTTTGTTCATGCCAGGTAAAGCACAACGCCACACCTTGCCATGCAGACCGCAAGGACATCATCAAAGCCCATCACATCTCCAGATGTCTTGTCCAGCCAAAGCAAATCGTCAACACCAACATCTCCCGTGTCATCAAATTTAGACCTTGAAACCTCTTGACCGCCTACGTCCACGAGCTTTCTCGAACTTACGACCCTTGGACTCAACATATGGTTTCTAAGATTGCGATAAGCGAAGGTCCCATCAAGCATATAGAGAAATTTACCTTGTGCTTGTGGGGTCCAAAGCCGAAGTGCTTAACAGCCTCTCTGGCGTTCTTGGGTCCTCTGAGGAGGAGGGTGTTGCTTCCGGTAGGAGCTCTCAAGGCCAATTGATCCAAAGTCAATGCCTCTCCACCAGCAGCGAGGATACGCGCACGAGCGGTCGCAGTGAATCGAAGGGCGGCAACACTGAGCTTAGGAACAGTCAGGAGGCGGTTGTCATCGGTGACTGTACCAATAACGACAACGGTCTTGTTGTTGGACTTCTCGGAGGTGTTCGCAACAATTCGGGAGATCGAGACTGGAGGTCGGTTGATACGGGACATGAAGAGTCGGCGGAGAACGACCTTGTTGAAGGATGACTCGGTTCGGCCTATTGTTCGAGGGTCAGTGTATCTAGAAGAGGGCTTGTCCAACGCTCAGGTACTTACGGGCCAAGAAGCGGTACAGCTTCACCAGCAGCTTAAGGTAAACATTGTCACTCTTAGGCGCCTTTCGGTGCGTGCTGCGAACGTGATGAGCGTCGAGATCGATACCTATAATGAGAATCTCATCGTCAGCCTGGGACTTTCCTTTTCCCTCAAATCTTTCGACGAAGAAATATCTACGCAGAGATAAAAAAACGCCACTTGCACACGAAGGCGAGGATAGGACATACCCATTGTTGCGCTGTCGACGTTGTGGTTGGATTGAAGATGTAAATATCTCGCGGATTTTGGATTTGGGCAGTGTGGGAGATGCTAGTCCAATTTAGTACTAGCCCCCTTTGCTGACTTTTCCTTGGGCTTCAGAAAAACATGCGAGAGACTCGAGGTCCTTGAAGACCACCTGCATCTCCTGTCCCATTAACACCGCACTGGATCTCAGTCCTTCAGGATGGTAACTTTTGCCCCATTTCATCTCCCAGTCTCTTGGATATTGGGGAACGGTTAGGCTTGACCCTGGGTGTGGTTCTAACATCGGACATCATTCATATTCCTCTTTCGGACAACGATCTGAGCATTCAATTCGGGACCTTCAGTGCAACAACCATTGTGGTATCACGGTATAGGCAGTACTGTTGTGACTTATGCTGCGAAATATCCTTTTCTGGATATGACTAATCCTTTGGTCACGATTCTTGCGCGATTCTTGCTGGAAGAGACTTGGTCAGGTGTGGGAGACAGCAACTGGCGGATAAATCACTTCTCTACGGTCTCAAGACTGCCAAATACCTTCTCAAAGTGAATGCAAAGAGATGTCCCTGAGAATTCCATCCCATTTTTAACCGCAAAGCGAGCCAGCCACCGATGATGATTCGCCACTATCCCCAGTGATTATTGCCTGCGGCCAGATCCAGGTCTGACTTCAAGTTCGCTTGGCGCGACATCCATCAAATTTTGACCTCAGGAACCTCCCCCATGACCGAAGAACCTTTATCAAACAATTCGCCTGCTCCAACCTCCCCACTCGCTCCTAGCCCACGTCTTCCAACCGCTCCTCGATGCTCCTTGAATGGACCCTAAATTGATCCCTCCAAGACCTCTGCTCGATCCTGTTGTTTCGTCGGCTCTGGCATCAGACTAGTTGAAGCCTCACCAGCGGCACCAGCACTTCCCACCAAACCGTGCCTTTAACAAGATCTGCAAGTGGAAGACGGCCGCACATCTCCAAATTGCAAATGATACCTCATCCCTGAATCGGCGCAATTCTTCTGTCATCGCTGGAAGTGCCGGTCCAGCTCGCATGCGCTGGGATCATACGCGTTGAGCTTCCAGCCCTGGGTTGCATAGCTCGTACCTTGACTCGGAATGTCTGCTGTGAGTTCACCCCATCTCATTCCTCTGCCAATGCTAATTCAATACCCACCACAGCCTGAGAGTGAAACTCTCAAGCCAAAATATGGACCGAAAGTATTACAGCTGCGGGAGATGATCGCGCAGCCGGTGTTCGCGGCCTTTTGTGCTGGAGGAGTGGCAGGAGCTGTGTCGCGGACTGTGGTGTCGCCTCTCGAAAGACTAAAGATTCTCTTCCAAATACAAAGCGTTGGTCGGGAAGAATACAAGCTCTCCGTGGGAAAGGGCCTGGCGAAGATGTGGAAGGACGAGGGATGGCGAGGGTTCATGAGAGGCAATGGCACTAATTGCATCAGAATTGTGCCATATTCCGCAGTGCAGTTTGGAAGCTATAATTTCTATAAGAAGGTGAGCATGATAGCCGACCATTGTGAAGACAGTTCAATGCGATGTTGCAGTTATTCTGGGGATTTCCTCGGCCGGTCTCTACAAAGAATTTTTACAAGTATCAACACTAACATTGCTGCAGTTCTTTGAGCCGACTCCCGGTGCAGACCTCACTTCTCTTCGGCGCTTGATCTGTGGTGGAGCGGCCGGTATCACATCTGTGTTTTTCACCTATCCACTGGACATTGTTCGAACACGGCTTTCCATCCAGTCGGCATCTTTCGCCGCGCTTGGCCAGGGACCAAGAACAAAACTTCCGGGCATGTGGGGAACTTTGATTACCATGTACAAGACTGAAGGCGGAATACTTGCCTTGTATCGTGGCATAATCCCTACGGTGGCTGGGGTTGCACCTTATGTCAGTTACGCTTGCTCCATTGTCGAGAACATGACTAATAGTCAAAACTAGGTGGGCCTGAACTTCATGACTTATGAACTTGTACGCAAGTACCTCACTCCGGAAGGAGACAAAAACCCAAGTGCGGTCCGGAAGCTTGCTGCAGGTGCTATCTCAGGAGCGGTCGCTCAGACATGCACATACCCCTTGTATGCCCAATCTAGTTTATGTCCAGCCACCAAGCATCAATACTAACACAACCTAGTGATGTTCTTCGGCGTCGATTCCAAATCAATACAATGTCTGGAATGGGCTATCGGTACAAATCGATTTTTGATGCAGTCAGAGTCATCATTGCTCAAGAAGGCGTCAAGGGCATGTACAAAGGCATTGTCCCCAACCTACTAAAGGTCGCCCCAAGCATGGCGAGTAGTTGGCTTAGCTTTGAGGTCACCAGAGACTTCTTGCTCACCCTTAGAGCAGAGCCGCAAGACCTGTAATAGTCCTATCTCCTCGATCGGAACTTGACGTTTCGTAGACGATCCCAACGTTTCCCGCTCTGGTTTTACTGAGAGGTCAATCCAAGCAGAACGCTTTGTAAATGATGGCATGAAATGATTGGTTGGTATATTTGGATAGGCATTGGGAGCGGGCGCATGCAGGCTTGTAGAAAGAGGGTAGACCTTTCCTTGCACTGTCCCTTGGTGAACCAAAAAGGGGCATCATAGATTCTCAAAGACGTGTATCAGACAGGAGTAAATACAGTTTCGCACGCAGTCATTGGCCTGTGTCAAGCTGGCTGACATGTTGAAACAATTCAACCCCTAGTAGACGTATTGCAACCTGAACCTGGGACTTTCAGGTGCGGACCAGGACAATTCAACATGCCTGGTCATGTGATATGACCAGACTAGTACAAGTTAGGACTTAGCGTCGATCTCTCCGGACTTTTCTACATCATAGCAACTTCAAAGTGACCACAACTTTCCACCGCAACTTTATCAACTTGTACAACAACCGAGTTCTCAATCTGCACCTGAGACCCCACCTCTTCTTTGACTCGACTACTCTACCCCTTTCTCATTGACAGTCCAGTGCGGCAGCCATCATCAAGATGTCGCGCGGTGGGACCACTCTCTACGTTACTGTGAGCTCGCAGTCGATCGCATGAAGCACGAAAAGAACGCAACTAACTGTCTTTGCTATAGGGCTTCGGACCCGGCACACGCGCTCGCGACCTAGCATACGAATTCGAACGGTATGTCAGCCAAACGTCGATATTTCGATGATCGTCCTCGAGTGCGACGATCCATCCACCCTCTATCCTCGTCCCTCCTCGTCCTCCTCGTCGAGACTTCGCTGTCACCTTTACTCGTCTCCTGCCTCCCTGCGCGTTATACCTCCTCCCCATTCCTCGTTCGATCGAGCGGTCGCACAATGACACGAATATTGCCTTCACTTTTGCCTTCGTGCGAAAAGTCCGAAATGCGGCGGATCGAGCTTTCTAGCTTCTTAACTTCCTCCTATCTCTTGATATCTTCCTATATCCTTACCCTCCCATTGCAACAGAACAGTCTAACACGAACTCCTGCAGATACGGTCGCCTCGTTCGTTGTGACATCCCAGCACCTCGAACTGCTGCCAGTCGTCTGTGAGTTTATCCCGTAACGTCTTGAAGTCAACTCTAATGTCGTTGACACTTAAAGTAGGTTCGCCTTCGTTGAGTATGAGAGTCGCCGTGATGCGGATGATGCGTATCACGAAATGCATAACAAGCGTCTTGATCGTGACGACGTCTTGAAGATTGAGGTATGGCCCAGATATGCCTCATCGTCTTCTAATGCTAACCATCGATAGTGGGCCAGAACTCCTCCCTCTGCATCTTGGCGCTTTGATACCGGCCGTGAGCGTGACCGTCCAACTGGACGCCGTTCTCCTCGCAGTGGTCGCCGCTCTCCATCTCCTCGACGCGGCCGAGGTAACTTCTCTCCTCGCAAGGATGACCGCCGGGACCGTGACCGAGACTATGATCGTCGAGACCGAGGCGACCGCTCCCGCAGTCCTGATGACAGGTGAGAGCTATACTGCGAGTTTCTAGTCCCGGTCACTAACAATCTTATTCCAGGGACCGTGATATCAAGGACGAGCGAGACCGTGATCGTGAGGAAGTTCGAGAGAATGGCACCAACGGCGAAGATAGGAAAGGTGAATTTATACTTCCGAGTCGCACGAAGAACTAAACTCGCTGATAACCAAATGGCAGTTGCCATGGATTCGCCTCCTCCTGTGCACGATGAATTAGACACAGCTGAGTAGGGACATCGCTGAGTAAACAGCTCGTCTATTATTCGAGGCTTACACGCGGCGGAAAAAGTTGATTGTGCTACGGGCTGCTGGTATTTTCTTCTCTTCATGCCTGATTTTACAACTGTGTTTCTAGATTCATTCCCCCCAGGCCTTCGATTCGATTCGGACGAGTAACTTGGCGGTAGAAGTGGTGAACTTCGAGACCTTTCCATCCTGCGGCAGTCCCATAATAATTCCGTAGCATAGCAATGCCAAGATTGAGATCCCTTCCACAGGTCACAATACGCAGTCTTTTATACTTCCACGAAGTGACAACCATGTCTGCTATGCACCCGTTGTCCATTCTGAACCTCTCCGCACCATTGACAGTCCGTCTTCAACTTGGCAGGGTCACCATGGACAGAGAAAGCTGCTAATTGGCCGAAGTCAATTTGGACCATTTCGGACGCTTCTCGTTGGAAGAATGTTCCTTCAATTTATGTAAATCCAAAGTCTACCTACTCACAGTGTCCACGGATTTCTAGAAATGGCCTCCTTTATTGTCCAGCTCAACTGAGGAGATTGATAATTAGTTCGCTTTTCTGTGCACGCGAGATTTGGTAGCCTGGAGCGGCTTAAATTAACCACGCGGAGAACTTCACGTGCTTGCTAGGGTCGAACTACAACATCGTCATTGCTTGCCCTGCAAGTGTGGCGCGTGGAAGTGGTAGTTGCTGCCAGACCTCGATCTTGTTTCACAACGCACCTGCCTTGGTGATTTTCAGATCAGAGCTGCGATGCATATTGCTTTCCTTTGTTCTTTCGCGTTCTTGAAGTAAAACCGTCAAATTGGCGGTTGGCTATCTCAAATCCCTTTTGGCCCAGCACGCCAGAATCGTGCCTCGGTCTCTTCCTGCAGGTCTGCTCAAATCTGCCACTGCTTTCCAGGTGGCCGGGGGTAAGAAGAGAATGGACCCCACGCCCGAAAGCAAGTCAGAGAAACCAGAGAAATCATATCTTTCAGCTGCAGTCGAATCGATATCCCCATGGGGCGGTTCCCGCTCTTCGACTCCGAAACCTCCCTCGGCTGCAAGAGAGGCTTCTGGTTTGAAACCCCAGCAGGGAGGAGATCATACAACGCAGAGCTGGAAGCATGGACTGAGCTCGAAGAGATATCCGCCGGATTGTCCACCGTTGGCTGCTCGTTGGTTTTACGCCGTTGATGTAGAGTTTGCTACCCCAGTTTAACTTGGGATCTTGCTGATTCAGACATAGATTCCCAAACGAAAACCCAAACTGCTGAAGAATCATCAGGAGGACACAAAGCCTGCACCACCGCCCAAGAAGTTTGTAACATTCTCAGAACACGATTCCAGTTCAATTGAAGCCGCGTACCAAAAGCTGGCAGACGAATATGATGATCCCAGTCAAGACCTTCGATCCAAAGGAGAGGACGATGCCAGCGGAGGGCAGTCGCCGTCTGCCGCTGGGACGAAGACAAATACGAGTATAAATGAAGCGGGGAATGAAGAGGGAGCCGGTGGAAACATTCGAGTCCCGGTGCACGAAGACTTTCTCTTCGATGGTAAAGAGCCCATTTTTGACCCATACCCTAGGTTCCTGTCTCACTGGCCGGGAGGATATCTCAGTCCCCCCGCTCCCTCCCTTCTCCCCGCTTCCCGAAAAAATATGTAGCTAATTTGTTCTAGTGGATATTGAACAACGAGAACTTGCTCCTGGTAAGTTTATCTTCATCTTCTTTTGCTATTTTCTTCATTGCGAGTTCAGAACACAGGGGCTTCGCGGGAGCCGGCATGTCCGTTTGTCTTAAGATCTTGGCTCCTCAGCTGCTGAGCTTCCTCTTAGAATTCAGAAAATTTCCATACTGATTCGATGGTAGTTTTTTGGCTTGGTCCGATCTATGAAGTGAGACGTGGCTCGTGGTTTTTCCAGGAAGGATCAACTCTGCGGCCCTGCGAAGAGAACTTGGCTGCTCAATTGGAGGAGGTAAGTCTGGATTTCTCGGGGTATAATTTCCTCCTTCTCATGTACTGCAAGCAATTCACTCCCCAGCTACCCTCAGGGTAGGCTATTCATGGGACACTATCAACTTCGAACTACTTCCTTCAAAGACAATACTAATCCGATATTCTGGGGTTAGGGGTATCTCAAAGTCAAGCCTTTCCGGTACCCCAAAGCTCCAGAGAAGCCCACCTCTAGACCAGCGTCAATGAAGCCGGGCGAAGATCCCAAATCTCTATCTTTTTCGGGGGCTTTTGGTCGAAATCGAGCGTGTTCAGGGGAGGTTACTCCCAAGGCCTCCGTGGAAACCTTACGAGCTGCCAATCAGCAAGCACTTGACGATGCCACAAACGCTTTGAAGGATGTCCCCGCCCCTTCTGGGACATCCCTTCAGCATCAACCGCAAACCTATCGGCTCTTCGGTTCCTGGATGAATAGCACTGTAACCTATGAAAATTCCTCAGTTGCTTGGCTTTCTGCAGACAGCCTCATGAGCCGTGTCTCATCAACTGTGTATCAAAAGTTTGCAGGCGGTGGTTATTTAGGCGGTGTCAAACTCGTCCGTGGATATGATGCTGGAAAAGCCAAGGAACCGGGTGCCGACAAAACTCCGTCGACACCAACTAGTGCAGCTACCAAAGGTTCCAACATGCCTCCAGCCTTGCAACTCGATGAACGCCAACAGAGACTCCTGAAAAGGAGATCTGCGCCCCCAAGTACATCCCGACCAGTACCCGACCCTGAAGGCCAAGCAACTGCGGCAATGTCGTCTCTAGGTGACGAGGATATCGAGGCAGAAGCCGTGAGAAGAAGAGACGAAAAGGAGATTCAGAACGATTACAACGACCGAGATGGTGAGAATCAAGGAAGAGAGATCGAGCATTTGATATTGGTTACCCATGGCATTGGCCAGCGGTTAGGCATGAGGTCAGTGTCTAAACCAATCCTCACTTGCAGAAAATTGCTGACAATCGTTTCCAGAACCGAATCAGTAAATTTTAGTAAGGCTCATTCTCATCTTAATTTCCTCTTTTCTTCTATGAGGTCTGAGATCCGAGAACCTGAAGAAGCGTGCACTCGCATTTATCTCGGGGGCTTAGCATCTCGACTCATAAGCCCATTCTCGCGGGGGACGCAAATAGCAGCAATGCCTTGGCCAAAATTGAACATTGATCTGGACTTGGAGGTGCATAATTTTACTTTTCTGGGTTTAAACTTCCGAGACTTTGGAAGAAGTAGACTTTGGATCACGAGAACTCGAGGGTTCACCCGGAGTGGAAGTAGTTGAAATGTCCTAGTGGGATAGGTCAATTAGTGCCGACTTTTCTTGTCCGCCGCGAGCCACTCTTCACTGCCAGGAAAAATTCACTCTAACTTGGATGGCAGTTCACGATGTGAATGTGCTCCGTCAAACTCTCAAGAGCGTATATAAAAGCTCTGCGGACCTTCAAGCCCTCAACGCGGAGATTGACAAACTACCTAAAAATTGCCGCATTCAAGTCTTGCCAGTCTGCTGGCGTCATCTACTGGATTTTCCCCAAAAAAGTGTCCGCCAGGCTAGAAAGGAACATGACATCGGCGATGCCTTTGGTGATGAAGAAGAATATCCAAGCCTAGAGGATATTACCGTTGAAGGCGTACCTTTTGTGCGGTCTCTTATTACAGATTTAGGTATGTACGCTTTCATCGAGGTACTAGGGTTTTGTTAACTTGGTCCTTCCTTAGCTTTGGACATTCTACTCTACCAAAGCGCATATCGGGAGCACATAAGCAATATCGTTCTTGCTGAATCTAATCGTATTTACAACCTCTTCCGGGATCGTAACCCAGAATTCAAAGGCAAGGTCAGTCTCATAGGCCATTCGCTCGGATCGGCGATCCTGTTCGATATTCTGTGCCGTCAAAAAGAAGCCCCGAAGATTTCTGCCTCAGTCACGCACCAGAATCACTATAAGAATCAGCGCCCAGCTACCAACAAGTCCAAGGCAAAGGACTTGGATTTTGACTTTGCAGTGGAGGATTTCTATTGTCTAGGATCTCCCATTGGTAAGTGTCAGACTCGTTTCTTAGCAATCTTCTGCAAAATTGGGAAACAAAACACGAATGTTCTAAAAAGTCCTAGACATTGCGAGTGACTGGATATGACTCCTACAATGCTTGACAGTGCACTTCTTTTCAACCAACCCTCCAGTTTTCGGATTTATCAAGGTTTCCTTGTCAAAAAAAAAACATATCTTTTATATGTGTTTGGGGCGTACTGCCCCTTTATATTTTATGTCCAAATTCTATTCGTCAAAGAAAATTTGCTGCTAATGACACTAATCAGGCCTTTTCCAAATGTTAAAGGGACGGAACATCTTGGCCCGCCATTCTCGAGAGGATGCCCTGCCCGCTGAATCCCCTATGGATCCCGAATATATGGCGGATCCGTTCTTGGCTGCATCCTCCACACCGGCCTGTGCAGGTGAGAACATTTCGAGCATTACAGGTAACTAACCTATTTCTTTGTCCTATATGCCGAACTCCTTATTTCACTGGTCGGGAGGATGTTTCATGCTTCCGGCTCGCTCTTCATTAAAGAAATACATTGCTAATTCGATGGTAGGGCTACCTCTTACCATTTCATCTCCGAAATTGTCCCAACTTTACAATATCATTCACCCATCGGATCCCATTTCTTACCGATTGGAGCCTCTTATCTCCCCAGCGATGTCGTCTATGAAACCTCAACTTCTTCCATATACGAAAAAGACAATTTCCGCAAGTGTTTCCGGCATTGGCGCCAAAGTCGGGCAAAGCGTAAGTGGATTGTGGTCAAGTCTGAGTTCGGGCATCGCAAGCAGCCTGTTGAACCGCAGCCTCGGTCTTACAAGCGACGATGTTGCACGAATGGAAACTCCAAATGTACCACGAAACACAGGTACATCGCAATCTGTTGGAGCTGGGACAAATATATCAGCCGGCGGAGTTATCTCGGATATTCCCACTCTCCAAAGAGAAAATACAAACGAGAAGATGAGACAACTTGCTGAGGATACAGCCGCCAAGGATAGAGATGGTTCTGGTGCCAATGCTGCAACACTGATTGATGACGAAATCGAGACGCTCTATGCTGGGTTTCAAAAGCGGCGGAAGAGCCACCAAACCGATCACCCATCCCAGCACGAATGGTTAGAGGCCGAAGAAAAAGGCAAGAAGCTCCGGAGAGAAGAGGCCAAAGTAAGAGCCTTGAACCAGAATGGCAGAGTGGACTATAGTATCCAAGAGAGTGTTTTGGACTTCAATCCGATAAAGTATGATTTCTCCTATACGCTAAAGCACATGATGAGCTAATAAACGCAGTACTATTGCATCGCACTTAAGTTATTGGGCTGACGAGGATGTCAGCCATTTTATGATGTCCCAGTAAGCACGACCGCTTCTTGGTTTCCTTTACAGATTCTACGACACCTTGCTGTCCAAGTATAACTCTTAGAACATTCCAATCCAGCTTCCTCGGCTCGATTTGCGTTCACAAACATAGGGGATAGGAGTTTACTGATTTGTCGATTCTCTAGGCTATTGTCACGGCATCGAAATTTACGAATGGAAATAAAAAGTCAGAGGTAGACGGGAAATAGATTAGATTATGGGGCGGCGTTCGTGGTTGTATCGGGGACTTGACAGGCGTGTTAGGTGAGTGTCGATCTTTGGTGGCATTCAGTGAAAATTGAGCCTACCTCCATTGATGAGATTTTCCACAGCGAGCATATTCGACTTTAACCAGAGTCAGGAAGTGATTGTCGTGTTCAGAAGGAGTGGCGAAGATGCCAGAGCATTATATTCCTGACCGGGCATCAAGATTGCCAATTTCTAGCGGGGGTATATCGTTCCTTTTCCTTTATCAAAGCCAACGCCAGTATCGCGACCTGTCTATCGAAGTGAAAGTTATATGATCAAGTAGAGACTGCATAGAAGACTGGGGCCAGTGAATATCCCTATCCAGAAGATGAGATTGCCTAAGGTTGCCCTTCCTTTGAGCCATCTAGAACGACTTAATTGCACCAATGGAATTTGTGACATTTGCAGAAACAAGAGGTATCCACGGAGTTTCTTATCACCAAATTAGCATTTGCAATCCCTCAACTACAAGAGGGAACCCGGGCCAGTGGAGCCGAGCTCCAAAGACAAATGTGCGTGCAAGCGTCGGGGCACTGAGCTCTCAGACAGAAAAACAGCGGTTCGGTATGGAAATAAGCTTACCTTGAACAAGCACCACATGACTAGCTCACTGAATAGATGATAAATTAGCCTTTTCCCCACGTCCCGAAGAGGAGTAGAGGAAGTATGTTCCAGTGGAAACCCGGATGTGGAGGGCCACAGCTGTTTCCGGCATTGAAGATTGAACTTACTGGACACACGCGCTAAGGAAGAACGTGATGATTGTGGCCGTATATTTGTTGACTTTCATTGAAGAAATGCTGGAATGATAGACGTGCCGTAGAAGGAAGTTGTGCACACTGGAACGAATTAGCAACCTCTTTGTCCCGGAGGAGCGAGGCGGGAGGATGTCTCATCCTCCCGATCAGTGGAATAGAGGAATCGGGGTATGGTACAAAGAAATGGCTTCCTTACGGACGATTCCAATCCCTCGCGAATTGATCCCAAGAGATGCTATTCCACCAATCCGCATAGAAGCCGCGGTCGGCGAAGTAGGTGAGCTCGGCAAGAACGTTAAGCACACACTCCCAGATTAGATACCACTTTTCGAGTTAGTAAATGACTTGATAAGTTGCAAACGTGGTTCGGATGAGAAAAGGGGGCTAGGTGCTAAGCGAAACTTTTATTTTCATGCAGTTCACAACCAAGACACATTCAGGAAGCGGGTTACTCTTACAGTCTAGAAAATGTCAGTGAATTTAGATAGAACAGGATCACGAATTGTACTAACCATCATATATTCCATCATGAAGGGGAAGATTAGGTCGCTAAGAATCCATGGGAATTCCTCCAAACGCTCTTGGAGTAGCATGCCCGCATCCTTCATCTCGATAGTCCTAACTACCACGGGGTAGATAAATGCTTGCGAAATGAGATTCATGACAGCCAAGACTCCGAACACCGCAGCTGTCTTCTCAGCAACGTAATACCAATTGATCTTGTCGGATCGAGGATACTCAAGTTCGTAGACTAAAGTAGGGAGCACAATATACTCGTAATGATTCCTGATGGCCAAGTTGCTTGGATATATATTGTCTCCTTTCGTGCATTTGCCTTTGAGGTCCTCGGTGAGGGCGTCTAACCAAATTAGTAAGAACTTGACTGTTTTTTTGAGAGGGGGCTCGGGACTCGGGTAACCAGGCTCTCCAGACAAATGTGAGCTCCCGAGAAGCTCCCAGGCGCTGGACTCTCAAGCAAAAACTTGCGGGTCGGTATGGAAATAAGCTTACCTATCTCCCACTTGATGATCCGCTGAAATATTTGTATTTGGTCGAGATCAAGAGGTTTTCCGGACTCGATAGCGGCGGCTACTTGATCAATGTTTGAAGCACCGTCTTCGTTTGTGAATGTTCTTGATTGACGGCGTTGGTTGAGATCTGAGGCCTTCGGCCTATGATCAAGATAATCTAGAGATGTGGAAAATTTAGGTGATGTGGCAGAAGGTGTCACTGCTGGAGCAACACCATCTAGCTGCTTCAATTTATTCCGAAGGGCTGCTCTCATCTTGAATTCCTCTGAGAGGTGACCGTTGTCTACCAGGTGAATTAGCATTGGCCCAATGTTGAGCCTCGGACGGAACATACAAAATGCATAGCTGTGCTGCTTCATGAGCATAACAAGACCATGGAGGACAAAGAACACAGTGTGCGTCCACGGCCATTCCCGGAATAATGTCCAGCCAAGGACAGCAACAATGTAGAAAATTTCCCAAATCTGACATATATTCTGTTAAGCAAGTAATCAAGAGGTCTCGAAGTTGATCACGTACACTCTGAATAATCCATCCCTGACGGTCCCAACTGAGGAATCCCTTGAAAATGAGCTTCTGGAGGATCAACCCGAAGCCAGTAACTCCACACATAACTCCATCTGACAATCCGAGGACCATGACATCTCGGTGAAACATGAGGCCCATGATCTCATTGCTGCCAAGAATATTGCCATGCTGGCGCCAATTTTCAGCAGCCAATTTTATCATATAGATAGCAGTTCCCAACCAGAACAATGTGAAGAAGCCATGAAACGGCGAGTCGGCGCTGTCCACATTTTGCCGATCAAAAGTAGTGAATTGGCGAGTGAAAACCAGATCACTGAATTTGCTTCGCCGTTTCTTTGCAGAAGCTGGGTTTCTCTCCTGAATTGTGTTAGCAGGATTCGAGCGAGGTGAAGATTCCAATCAATTACCCTCTCTATACCTGTTTTCAATATTTCTCTCAAAGCGTCATCATCTGCTGTCAAGATATACCGTCCTTTCTCCTTCAACTTGTTCAAAGTGACTGGAATGGACTTTAGCCGTGGCGGTACTGGTCTTGAGTTCGAAGGCACTTTCAACGACTGGTATGCTTTGCTGCCGTTTGTTTCCACAGCGGGCCCGCTCGTTGCCCCTTCAAAGCCACCGCCTTTGCCACCAGCAACTACTGCCATAGGATCATGTCTGAAAGCGTCGTAGTCCTCCTCACTGGCACTTTCTGATATGGAGTCTGCAGAGCTGTTTCGTCGGGAGCCGTCCACGGCTCCGAGAGCCATCTTCATCGATCGAGGGGGTTCCGACCGCCGTGGTTGAGCATAAGTATGGTCTGCTTCCAGACTGGCAATGCCATCCGAGTTCAACTGTCCCACCAATTGTGGTACTTTGTCGATAGACGAGGATCGACTCGCCAATGTAGGCGGAGTAGCTGCTAATCGTGCCATTACGAAGTACTCGTGCCCAGAGCTTCACCAGATAGGCGATATTCTCGGTTTGGCTATGCGAGGTAGCGTTCGCGTTGTTCAGATGTGCTTCTATTTGAAAATGAGCTTCAGTCACGATGGCCTTTCATTTCCATTTACGTTCTGCAGCCGCAGAAACCGATACGGAGGAATTGCAAAGAAAAGCAACGAAAGGGTAAGAGAACAAATACAAGTATCAATTTACAGGAGAGGTGTGCTTACGATCGATCAGGCGATGAGGCGCAAGGCTGAATGAACGAAGGTGGAAGCAGATCGACGATGATGCAAGCGAGGATCAGCAACAGAAGCTAAAGGGGGAAATATGCGCCGGCTGAGTGACGAATGAGAACTGGGATAGGTAGGTAGGTAGATCCGCTGCTGGATTTGCAGACACTCCTCTCGCAGTGAGGAGATAAGGAGAGGGAAGTGAAGTGAGGTGAGGTGAGGTGAGGCGAGGTGAGGTTAGGTGAGGTGAGGTGAGGTGAGGTGAGGTGAAGTGAAGGGAATCTTGCAAGTCCGGCGTGGGATGGCAACCTTATGGTTTCGGGGGCATCGCGGAGCGTGGCTGTGGCCGCTGCGAGATGGGATGGCACTTCACTCTTACATCGGCCATAGATCGTGCAATTGCTGATCCGTCGTGTGATGGGAAACAATCAAAGTCCGAAGGGGCCAGAGATGCTTGGCAGTGCGGCGGCGACTAGATGCGATATAGTAAGGCACGAGAATGCTTGCAAGCCAACAGGAAGCAGTTGGTCATCCGAGGCTCTCTCTTCTTGGGCTTTCTTTTCTTTGGATTCGATTTTGACTTTGACCTTGACTTTGTCTTTGTCTTTGTTTTTGACTTTGACTTTCGGGGCGGGGCTGGGTTGAGCTGGGGCAGAGACAAATGATGTCAACACTGGCCTGGCATGGTATTGCAGGGCAAGGCTGGCTCAAATGCAGCCTCGGCATCTGGCAGTACCGCTTCCGCTGCCACGGCTCGCCGGGACGGAAAAGGCGCCACCCATTTGCAGGGTCCCAAGTCAAGTTGGACATTACACGGACTAACTCTCTAAATGTACGCATGTGGTATTGCACAGTGAAAGTCTGCTTCCTACAAGCATCAAGGAAATTCCAGATTCGGTTCCGGCCCCGCTCTACTCCAATCACATCAAATGTTTCCCATTTGACTTGGGACATTCACGATTGGTGCCGATTTTTCTATCCACTAGGAGCACGGCTTCTCTCCGTCACTATCTTTGCTCTCTCGGCCGGAAGGCGTTTTGAACCCAAGCCGAATGTTGACAAACGGGCGGAGGTGTGCGGCAACGAGACCTCTGAGTCTTCCAACCCTGTTGATTCCCGCCGCAATGCTCAATAACAAACACTCGATTGTCCAGCTCACCCACCGCCGGCTGTTCCGGAACCCTCTTCGACTGCCGTTCTAAGCTCTGACCCTGAGCACCCCTCCTCCCAGCAGCTGTGCCCATGTGTTTCCGGCACTCCGAGCTACATCCTCTGCAGTTCGTCCTTGCTCATCAACAAGGCTGCGAATATCGACTCCGCGAGTGGTGCCTCTGTCAGCACCCATGACTTGTGCAGTGTGAGAAACCTCTTCTGGGAAGGCCTGGGTGGTCAAATCCGAAGCGAGCCACAACAGAAGCCAAACAACTTCCTGCTGTGCTCTCAAAAGAGCTATATGTAAACCAGTTTTCATTCCATCAAGAGGGTCCTGCCACCGGAGTATCTCTCCGGCCGACATGCCTTCCTCGTCTTCCTGCTCCTCCACGTCATTCAACAGTTCAGTGATCCCTGACACATCTCCTTCGGCACACACTGGACAAGGGTGAGGTCAGTGAATTTCAAGGTACAGCAGCTCTCATATACTTCAAACGGGGAGAGCTTTGAATACCTCACAACCCGTGAGCCCTTCAAAGCCAAATAAATTCGGAGGATACATACTTGTCATAAAGGCTCGAGCAGGCCGAGCAGCTGGGTTTGTCTCTAGGTAAGCCTCCTCAGTAATGAGAGGAAGGATATCGAGGTTTTCCTGAACTCCTCCTTCGTTGTGATAACGTGCAAGAACATGTGGCTGTGGGCCAGGGGACGTGGAAACGATGGAGTTATCACAAGCTGGGCACGTGAGAGAGAGAGCGATTTGGGTAGATTCGTCCAGCAAGCACTGCCTAAATCATATTAGCTTCAAGCTCTTCTGAATAGATGCTGCCTGACTCGCGGCGAACGAACAGAGCGGCACGAATTCAAAGTCTCAAGTCATGAATCAATATTCGCCTGGACTTTGCAGAGGCAGTAATTTGACATTCTAGGATTTCCGAGATGTCTGTACCGAGTTGACTTGGAAGGAAGTGCTTTTAACTGGGGTAACAATCGTAGGGAAGGATCTGAAATATTCCAAACTTGGCCTGGAGCATTGGAAATTGGGTGATGCTTTCCCAATCTCCGGCGAGCCTAGATCAAGCAGGTCTCAGCAGCCGCTTGATGGCCAGGTTGAAACAGATGGCGGCTTGGAGCATGCAGAGAGGACTGGACAGACTCTCATGCTTTGCTGGATGTTTTCACCTTGAGAACACCCCCCCATCGAACTCGAATGCGTAAGCAGGGGTAGAAGGAATAAAAATTCCGGAACTGACCAGTGAAAGTGGCACCCACACAGGAGCAAGAGATCGTCAGGTGCAGTCACCGCAGAGCCAACAGAGGAGCTTGCGGCGGATTCGTCAAAAGAATCGGGATCAAGTTCAATGACCAACGCCTGCTCGCAAAGTCTGCATGCTGCCATATTGAGCTCGACGTGTCGTGGAGGTTTGAAATCTTCACTTTGCGTTGGATTTTGGAGAGTTGCGAAATGGCCTGCAAAGATTGAAAAGTTAAAATCTTTTCCATCCGCCCTTACAGCTGGTTGCAGTAGGGTTATTGCAACCGAGCATCTGCGACTTCAATAATTAAAGCAGCATCCACGCTGTTGCTCTCATCAACGTGCCAATTCCAGAAGTGAAGGACCCTTGAACTTGGGTAAAATTCTCAGATAGGCTACCGGTAACTCAGTATTATTTACAGAATTAACTTCAAGTTCCCGTTTCCTCGCCGCCCTCTATGAAGACAAAATCCAGGCCCACCAGGTCGATACGACAAGCCTGGTGAGCCATCATTAATTAGCCTTGCCCTCGATTGCGGGGTCTAAGAATAAGTTAGGTTCCCACACTCATCTCGCTGCCTCTGCCGCGCTGCTGACGACAACCCATCGCCTCCACGTCAATCTGATCAGGCACCACCTTGGACAAAATGTCCTCGCCAGAATTGGACCATGTAAAGGGTGTATGGCAGCGTATGCAAGGGAACAGTCCAATCTACGGCAAATCTCCCACAGCAGCAACCTTCATCGAGCCACTGCTGACGACGCAATCAAACAGACTTCCTCCTCTCGGATGCTGAAATTATGTCCGCCACCAAAGGCTCCGTTTCCTCGCGCCTGACGCTGAGCAAGAATCATGTTAACTCCAGAGGAACACTCCACGGCGCCG
Source organism: Hyaloscypha sp. PMI_1271 (assembly GCA_021399465.1). NCBI lineage: Eukaryota > Fungi > Ascomycota > Leotiomycetes > Helotiales > Hyaloscyphaceae > Hyaloscypha > Hyaloscypha sp. PMI_1271. The sequence continues at coordinate 414,779 of JAJTUS010000019.1, read as the reverse complement.
TGAGTGCGGCGTTAGTGGATTGGAGCGGTGGACTGGCGATTTGTACTCACGGCGTCGAAAAATCGGGAGCTAGTATCGACATCCACGTTACGTATATTGGTACCGCACAAGTTGGCGAGACCATTGAGATTGAGGCTCTTGCGAACAAGGTGGGGAGGTCCGTTGCTTTCACGACGATCAGAATCTGCAAGCTGGTAAATGGAAAGCCTGGCCCTTTGCTGGCTACGGCCTCGCATACGAAATACATCTCGCCGCCCAAGTAAGGGCAGAGAGCAAAGGCATAGCACGGCCGCAGGATATGGGCGATGGGGAGGTTGGAGGGGTGGAATCAAGCACGCCGTCGTCTTTGCGTATGGCGTGAGCTTCACTCAGATGGCGGGGAATTAAGGTCCTCTGCTTCAGCTTTAAATACCTGCCCAGTCCGTATAACATTGGGGGCGCTGGTAATTGCGAGGGACTACAGTAGACCAGAGACTTAGACACAGACATAGACATTAGATGAGTACAGTACATGCGTCAAAATCGGTGTAACTGCCGCAAAGGTTTCTTCCAGCTTGCTTGAAGATTCGTGCATAGGGTTGACCTGGAATTTCGAATGAGGCGGTATATAGCGGTCGGTGATCTCGCGTGATTGTGGGCAACGCTTTCTTTCGAGGTCAAGCGTTTCGAAGCTGAAAGCCCCCGAATTGCAGTCCGCACGAAATTTGCTTCAGACCTTGCCAGTCAAGACCTTGTGCCAAGCTGGACCGGAAGGCGGTGTTTCGAAGGTACTGTGCTTCGTACGGCTACCTTCAGCGTTCAGGCACCACAGCTCAAAATGACGTGGCTATGCTGTGGCGGGGCGGGGCGGGGGTCAAGACGCAAGCGGCGGACGGATCAAAAGGGAGCGAACATCAGCAATCAGGACTTCGACAGCAGAGCATAGAACTACCAGGCCCCATTCAGAACCCAGCTCCCCGCGCTCAACTTTCTTGAACTTCCACCTTCGTCCCAGACACCGAGAGTGACTCTGCGAGTGAGCAGCCGTACCATCTTGAGACAACCGCATCATCTGAACTCCCCGCAGCTGCCCCTCATCGCCGCATGCCTGGCGTCCTGACGTCCTGATTTTCTCAGCCAGCGAACCCGTATCCACCGACTTGCGCGATCTCGAGCTGCCGCTTAGATCTCCGAAATCTACACGATGAATGTCATCAAACTGCAGAGGTAGAGGCATCTGGGAGTGTGCCTACTGGCGCTTGACGCTAACTGCCCACAGGAAATACCCTCAATTCCAACAGGATGAGATCTTTGGATTGCAAGACGCCTTTCGTAAGCTGGATGTAGACGATAAGGGATATATTGACGAGGCAACTGCCATCAAGGCGACTCAAGCAAGCGAGAGGCAGCCGTACGATGTCGTGCGCCAGGCGCTGAAGGAAGTAGAGCTCGATTCCTCGAGGAGAGTCGAGTTGGATGACTTTGTTGGGGTGAGGCATTCAAGGAAATGTCCCTGTTTTTATGGGATATTCCTGCTCCTCTGAAGATGCTCGAGCTGACAATGATACTCGCAGCTGGTTTCCAAACTTCGGGATTCTTCTCCAGCCCAGAAGCGCGTGTCCACAGGTCCAGCTTCCCCGGCTCGTGGCGGTATGGTTTCACAGCAAACTGGAGGACATGCTTCCAAGGGAAGTGTCAGTGGTCGTATTCAAGTCCAAGGCTCCTCGTCGAATGTCACACATACTATCAATGAGGACGAGCGAACGGAATTTACTCGCCATATCAACGCCGTGTTGGCGGGAGACCCGGATATTGGAAACCGATTACCCTTCCCAACCGACACGTTCGAAATGTTTGATGAATGCAAGGATGGACTCGTGTTGGCAAAATTGATCAATGACAGCGTCCCTGACACAATCGACGAGCGTGTGCTCAACCGGCCTGGAAAAAAGATCAAAACCCTTAATGCGTTCCATATGACCGAGAATAACAACATTGTCATAGAGTCAGCGAAAGGTATCGGCTGTTCCGTGGTCAACATTGGAAGCGGTGACATCATTGAAGTACGTGAGCATCTGATTCTTGGTCTGATCTGGCAAGTCATTAGACGAGGTCTGCTTGGCAAGATCGATATCAAGCTTCACCCCGAGTTGTATAGATTGCTAGAGGAGGATGAGACCCTGGAACAGTTCTTGAGACTTCCTCCGGAGCAGATCTTACTAAGATGGTTCAACTATCACTTGAAAGCTGCCAACTGGCCACGGAGGTAAGCTCCCACTCGTGATATATATCGCACACATACTAACGGAATTTCAGAGTTGCAAATTTTTCGACGGATGTCAAAGACGGCGAGAACTATACTGTCCTTCTTGCCCAAATTGCACCAGAGCACTGCACCCGTGGCCCACTACAAACCCGAGACCTCTTACAAAGAGCAGAGCAAGTTCTGCAGAATGCTGATACATTAGGCTGCCGAAAGTTCTTGACTCCAACTTCCCTTGTCGCTGGTAATCCAAAGCTAAATCTGGCCTTTGTTGCAAATCTGTTCAATACCCATCCTGCTCTCGACCCTATCACGGAGGAAGAGAAGCTTCAAGTTGACGATTTTGATGCCGAGGGCGAGCGAGAGGCTCGGGTCTTCACTCTGTGGCTCAATAGTCTTGACGTACAGCCGGCTGTGAACTCTTTGTACGATGACTTGCGGGATGGCACGATCCTCCTGCAGGCATATGACAAGGTAGTTAAGGGATCAGTCAACTGGCGTCATGTGAACAAAGCTCCGGCGAACGGAGCAGAGATGTCAAGATTCAAGGCAGTCGAAAACACAAATTATGCAATTGAGCTCGGTAAACAGAATCGGTTCTCGCTCGTTGGTGTGCAAGGAGCAGATATCACGGATGGGCAACGGACTCTGACTCTGGGCCTCGTTTGGCAGTTGATGCGAAAGGACATATCTGAGACACTCTCCGCATTGGCACAAAGACTCGGAAAGCGGGAGATCACCGACGCAGAGATGGTCAAGTGGGCAAACGACATGTCTCGGAAAGGCGGCAAGAATACTTCGATCCGTTCATTCAAGGATTCAAATATCGGAACCGGTATTTTCCTCTTGGATGTCTTGAACGGAATGAAGAGCAGTTACGTCGACTACGAACTCGTAACTCCAGGCAGATCGGATGAGGATGCATATATGAACGCCAAGCTCAGTATCAGTATAGCCAGAAAGATGGGTGCAACCATCTGGCTGGTGCCGGAAGACATTTGCCAAGTTCGCAGCCGTTTGGTTACTACTTTCATTGGTAAGTCTTTCTGTCATTTCTAATGCCTGAGGTGTACTGACACATTTGAAGGTTCGTTGATGGCGACACACGAGAAGATGCACTAAATGGATAATGGGTTTTTGGTATGTGTGACTAGGATCCAGACATGCGATGGCAATCAGGGGGCTGTAGAAAAGTTTCTTGCCATAGATGGCCAACCTTACGATGATCAATGAAGAATCAACATCCAGTTCAGTTGCTTGGTGAAACTAAAATTATGCTTGAGTTTTGGCTAGCCCGGAAACTGTGCCTACTGATTTGCACTTTTCCTAATCCTGTTGATGTGGCTCTTTTCTGCATGCCATGGAGTTTGAGTTGCTTGAAAAAACCCCTCCAACAATCCAGCCTCCAGTGGACAATAAAAGCGATACTAATTTTGAATGTACAGTACTCATTTGAGTTAGGCATTGGAAGGAGACACCTTTAAATGCTCAAGAATTTCATAGACAGCGGAAGGTAGAAGAAATTGAGTTTAATTCGTACTGTAAATCGAAGGAACTATTAGAGGGAAAGCATCTGCAATAGTTCAAGTTGACTAGGGACATTGAGAATTGAGTGCCTTTTTTGGTCCACTTAGCCAGTCATTTACAGCGGGGAGGGTTATCTTTATTGTCTTTCATATACATGTCCGCCCCGATAAATTTCCAGCAAAGCAGCTCTAGATAGCCACGCTTTGCTTGCTATACAAACGACGCTCAGGAGATAGAATACAGGCATTCTACTTTGGTATCACTTTCATCCCACAACTACTTTAATCCACCGAAAAACAGCGAACGCCTTCCGTCAGTCATCATTCATTCCAACAGCAACAGCGAGAGCACTCGAGGCGCATGTCCAAAATTGAGTAGCTCACACTCGATAGCAAGAGCAAATAAATATACATCACACAAGAACCCATTCGCTTCCTCTCTTGATGAACTTGTCCAGAAGCATTCCGATGTCGGTGAGAACGAAGCGACATATGTAGAAGCCGAAGAATTCGGCGGCGTGGCGAGTACAGAGCTCAAGACCTACTTGCGTTTTATCCGCATGTCTGAGACCTGGGTCTTCAACTTGACGAGCGATTTGATCTAAGAAGACGGTCAGTGATTAGATCAAGTAAGACAGACAGAGTAGGACTCACCAAGAGTTTGCGCGGCGTCAAAGAGCTTCGCTAGCGCACTCATGTAATTTGCGTTCGGCCCTGAAAACTGAATCTGGCTCACATCCCTCTTCGCAAATCGTACCTTGGCAACAGACGTCGTGGTCATTGGCAAAGTTGCCATACTTAAGCCTTCCTTTGAGCCATCACCAGACGTTTTGTTCGCGTACGCGTTCGATAATCCGACGCCAGAATTCTTGGATCGCAGTCTTCGCCAAGAGAACCCAGAGGACTTGCTTGATACGCTTCCGGACTTCGAGGTAAGATTACTCGTCTCACCGTCTGCCCCAGCGGACGCATCCTTGAACATCCCTCCTGAGCCTTGGACCCCAACTTCATTACCAAGCTTCCTTGTCAAAGTTGCTTGAACTTGCTCGAGGACGCCCTCGAAAGACTGCATCTCCACCAAAACGGCATCAGCATCGAAAGTGTCGACTTTGGCGAGCTTCATCAGAGCAGCCGTGAGGAAATCGCAATTGGCAATCTTGTCTTCGACGCTCTTGATTTTGACCCCCTTGACTCTCCATACATCTCGTGGAACGAAAAGCTTGGTTGAGAGATAACCCCCTCTGGGATGCGCAATGGTTTGGTACAAGGCTCGCATGAGCCAGAACGGACGAAGCAAATACTCTGTAGGACAAGGTTCTAGAGGTATTGGTGCACCTGCGTTAAGAGGATTCGGCGAGCCTGGGCTATCCGGAGAGTGTATGTCACCGTCGAAGAGATACATTCCTCCGGTGGTAACGCCGTTCTGCTTTTCCTTAAAAGCTATGGCGATAGGGGTGGGTAGAGTTGGAATTGCAGGGAGCCTTCCATTTGTCTCTCTCGGGTTAAATTGTGAGCTCAAAGGAGTGTTCGGGGAAACGTCAGAGCCATCATCTATGTTTGAGACGGAGAGATTGCGACTCTTCATGTTCTTCAGGCTCGAAGACGAGAAATTCTTTCGTAGCCCCGTCCTTGACTGTACACGACCAGGGGAGCCAGAGCGAGGTAACTGCCCATTCTCGCTGTCGTTTGTGAACGTCTGGGTAAGTGTTGGTGTCGGTGGAAGAATGACCTCGGATGGGCTAGGGCCTGGGAACGGAGACGAGGCCTGTCGGGCAGATTGAGGTACAGATGGCTTGCTTGATGTGACAGGCAACGTTTGTCGTTGTTGAGACAGTCCGGCGGTCTTGGGCTGGACAGCAACGCTGCCATTAGTCTGAGGTGGCGGGGGCATTAAGGGGGGCTGGGTTGATGGTGCTGGAACGGCGGGGGTTCTGGTGGTAGTCTCGATCTTAAGCTGCCTTGCATTTTGCCCAGACAATCGTCTGCTTCGAACGCCTTGAGAGTTGGCAGCACTCAGCGGTGGTGGTTGAGATGCAGCATTCGGAGGCGGTGGAAGAGCCTGTGAGGGAGGTGGGTGTGTTGGGAGTTGTGTTTTTGCCTGTATCGAAGGTATTTGTGGGATCGATGATGTTTCAGCAACAGTGGATAATGTTGTTCCAGCAGTGGTAGGATTGGATCCGATAGAGCTGTTCCAAGTTCGTCCCGAAAATCCACTTGAATCAGACTCCCGGGGCAAGGCAGATTTGGATTGCAAACCGAATTCGAAATCCTCCATGACATATCCTCTCGTCATCTCCTCCAACATTCGTTCTTCTTCCTCGGACTCATTTCCATCATAATCATCGTCAATGTTTAGTTTTGGCTCTTCTTTCTGTATAATCAATCGCTTTCTTTCTCGGTCCCGTGCGTCCTGGATGGCAGCCTCACGTTCACTCTGGCGTACCCTTTCTTTTGCCAATTCTACCCTTCGCCTAACATTGGCAACAATCTCGTCGTCGTCATCATAGTCGTACCGAGTTGATGGCGTAGCAGCCATGGGTTCAAAGCCATCATCATAAGCTGCCTCGACAGCGGCGTCCAAAGCCGCATCGAACTCGGCTTCCGTTGCCCCACTAGGAGCCCGAATATGCTTCCTTCGAACTCCCATGGATGAGGTTCTCGAGTGGACCGAGGAAGCGGTAGAGCCGCCAGATTCATCTATAGTATCTAGCCATGACATGGACTCGTTACTTGCAGTCCTTGCATGGCCCTTTTTCGGTTGAGCCGCAGATTGATTTGAAGTTGACAAATCAGATGACCTTTGTCTCTCATGGTTACTGTTTGAGCGACCATGTGTCATCGGCGAGGAGGGACGCCTGGGTGAGAGAGGTGGGGGCATATATAGGCTGTCCATTGGTGGTGCGAGTGTTGAACTCATCTCTGCAATGCGTTCTCTCATGGGAGACTTCGAATAAGACCGTCCCATGTATTGGTCTTGTGTGGTTTTTGGCCGGTATTGCAGTGAATCAAAGGTGGACGGGAGGAGTGACTCCCTACGTTCCGGTAGCTGTGATGGCAGGATTGCACGGCTTTGTTGGGTTTCAGGGGCATAGGATTGGTCGTTCACAATTCTTGTGGCAGTAGCAGTCTCAATAACGGCAGGTTCCTCCTCTTCATCATCATCATCATCATCATCCGGCGATTGAACTTCATCTGCTTTGTACCCTCCACTCTCTGGCCTTGCAGGTAGAGCCTTACCATCGTGTCGGAGGTGCGGCGCAATCTTCCGCAATTCACTTATTCGACTGGTGTAAGTATTTCGCTGGACAAGTTAGAGCCAGTGTTTTCTCCCAGAGCTTTTCAGACTCACAATTGCTTCCAATTTCCGCCTATCCTCATCGCCTGAGCTACGCAACATAACCTGCTGCAACAGAGCGCAAGCCTCCGAGTACGCCTGCATGGCGCCTTCAAAATTCTGCGCATTGTCGAGTAGAACAGCCGTGTTCGCTTTTTGAAGAGCCTTGGAAAGCATGGTTTTTTGTGACGGCTGTTTCGAGCTTCTGTTGGACGATCCTGTGCCTGCACTGCTCTTCCCCGCCTGTGAGCGATTCCTCGAATGGCCTCTTGACCTATGCCGCTCGTCTTCGCCTGACTGGTATCGACTGGTCCCGTTTTCCAACGCCGCAGTGGGACCAAGGACCGGTGAAGGACCTAAGTTCGTGGACCGCGAAGTTGAAGGCGACCTTTTCTGTGCAAAATCCTTGGGTCCCAGTGATGAATCTTCCCAAGCCCTCCCGAAATAATCTACGGAACGCGCCGCCGCGGACAATATTTGGGCAGTAGACGGTGATGGTGTCGTAGGACCCGTCAGTGGAGAAGATGTACTCACCGACGTCTGCAGAGTGGGGAGCGTATTTATCGGCGGGAGGGTTATCGAGGAAGAATCAAACGGCGTCCGCGTAATTGTCAAGTGCGGCGAGGGGGGGTTGGCGGTCGAGGGTCGGCTCTTCTGCAGCTTTCTCGGCGGCGATGAAGTGTCTAAAAATGAACTGGGGCCGCCCCCGAACGACATTCGCCGCGTGAAGGAATTGGAGCGTTTGTCGGTGTGGGACACGGTGCTGGACCCGGTCGATTTCGACCATCGATTGAGATTGCCCCCTTGCGAGTCGGCCTGCGTCAGAGGTTTGGTGTTGATTGCATTCTGAGAGCCGAATTGCGAGGCTCCCGCGCGGTCGCGGCTGGTGGAGCGGGCGCGGCCGAGAGACGGCAACCGCTGTGGAGAGACGGCAGAACGGTTTGCAGAGAAGTCTGTTGGCTCGTCGTAGTTGATCTGGCGACTCATGCTGTCGGCGGAGACGCCTCGAGGTGCTCGTGGAGGCTGCACTAGGTTAGTTTAGCCGCGTTCCCTTCCCTGCACAGAGGGCAGAGGCTCGCAGCAGAAACTCAGAACTGGGACCAGAATTGAACTGAAGACAAAGACAGGTGCGCGCTGCCCACGCACCTGAGGACGGCGCACTTGCAGGCCTGGATAGCCGCGCGATTGAAGCTGAGGCCGTGGTGAAGGGTCGCCGCCGCCAGAGAGAGGGAGTGAGGGAGAGAGAGAGAGAGTAAGCTCGCCAGCAGGGGCCAGCCGAGCAACAACCGCTTCTTCAGTCTCGCCCTCGGAAACCTCCCCAGCTGCCGCCTCCTCTTGGTCCAAGGCCGTCCTCAGATGTCTGGATCCGAGTGCTAGAGCGCAGTTCTTCTGCGACGTACCTCTTGCGGCGCTGTGCCAGCTCTCAGCGTGCCCTCACGGCCAACTTTGTTCGCTCACAGTTCCTCGGGGCCTGCGGGCATCGGTATTCCTCTCGCCGTCGAAGCATCAAACGGACTCTGTTCCTTGGGGTTGGGTTTGGCAATACGTTCCGGCTCTCGTCATAGATATGTCGTCGAAGGGTGTGAAGTTGTACAAGATGCTCCAATCGCAGTGCTCAGTCACACAACACAACTCTCTCTGCCTCTGCCTCTGCCTCTTTCTCCAGTCGTGTGCCAATTCCAACCTCAGTATCTAGATGGGTAGTGGTATGTTCGCAGCTGCTGAGGTTTCGCGCGAGCAGCAAAGCTGCTGGTGCTCGTGGTATCGTAGAGCAAGGTCCGTCGGCGGCTAGATCGCGGGGGTCCTACGAAAGCTATTCGGCCTCGGGTGTCTTCTCTGCATCGGATGCCGTGCAAATCCGGCAGAAGGTGGCCCAAGAGAGGTTGTCGTGATGCGGCGCGCACTTGCAATGAGGAAGATAAAGATGAAAGATGAAGATGCCGAAGTAGTATCTGACAGCAGCGTCGATTGAGGAACAGTAGTTACTAGTCACGAAATACTGACCTACAGTACTCGATGACCACGCCACGCTCCTCGTCCGTCCTGGTCTTGGGGCCTGGTCCTGGTCGCGGCCGTCCACTCAGGATTGGTTTTGCCGTCGAGGCGTTCAGGGGTTGCAGTTGCAGGCGACCTCGAAGGCGGGCGAGTGGTTCACGGGCTGGGGGCAGGGGGGGTGTGTGCATGGGGCGTTTTTCTTCGGTGGGCCCACCGAAGCTCACCCACACCAGGATTCGCAATAGGGGCTGGGAGTCTGGGACCAAGACAAGTCAAGACAAGACAAGGCAAGGCAAGGCAAGTCAAGACAAGGCAAGTCAAGACAAGGCAAGACAAGACAGAGAGCGTGCGCCTTGCCTGTTTCGTAACCGCTACTCCATCAACCTCCAAGTGCACGGCAGGTACAGTACGGAGTACTTCGTACTGGGTACTGGTACTGGTACTGGTACTGGGTATTGGGCACTGGGTACTGCTACTGTACGACTTGGGGATGCCTTCGTGTTCCTCGTGTTGAGCCTCAGGACTTAGGAACCTTTATCTTGACTCCCTGCAATTACAGTACAGACAGTAAGTGCAGTAGCACTCCGCAGCGGCACAACGGCTGCTCAGCTCAGGGGAGTTCTGAGGCCCCCGGATATTCAAGAGCATCGTTTGTTTGTACTGTACCTCTGGTCTTGGGGAAGTTTCAAGGTTCCCGCAAAAGGCGGGAGGTCCGAAATCCTAGAATTCCACGTCCGTCAGAGAGGAAGTGAGAAAATAGGAATTCAGACTGGCGCGCGAGACTCGGAGATACCTCCTGTCCACCCCGCTTTCATTGAAGCTGAAGCTGAAGCTGAAGGGGGCTTCGAGATGCGGGATCTAAGTAAGACAGTCTCCTTTACTCGCGCGACTACTCGATGCAGTCTGAGCGACGGGACTTCCACACAGCACCGCCAAAGGTTGCTTGAGTGCCGAGAGGGCGTGATGTTATGAATTGCCTGGGGAGTGCAACAACGCCAGCAACACCATAACTCGTCTTCAGCTGCACACAAGAAAATGAGCTACAGTATCTTTGGTCTCCTACGCAGTGTTGGCAGGCGGCCCAGCTGCGATCCGCGGATTCTTTTATCTGTGCTCAATGAAGAGAACTGGGATGCCTGCCTCGTGGAGCGCTTCCCTCTGCCCCTGTATGGTTTACCGTACCGAACAAGCCGCCCCCCTGACCAAGATCTCCGCGATGCCACAACGCAAACACTGCTTGGGAAGTGCCACGCCACAGAGAAACATTGTGTTCCTGATATCCCCTACTCGTGCACATGCATGTCTGATCTCCTGCAGCGGTCGCAAAAAAAACATCCACAGCCGTTGTTGCCTGTCAACAACCAATCAGCCCCTGCGCTTGTTCAGCATGCTGTTCACCAGGTTCGTCACTTCTTCAGAAGAGTCAAGAAGAGAAGACGTCGGTACTCGAACTCGATCCAAGCTCCCCGCAACGCATGGCATCCATGGCATCGCGTGGATCTGTGTGTGCCACTGTCTCCTTTGCCTAGGGAGGGCATGGAATTAATGCTGCAACTCCCAGAAATCTGCGCGCGCAGTTGGCCTTCGGTAGTCCGTCAAGCTCCGGCACTTTATTTTTCGAGTTCGAGTCATCAGTCACTTCGAAACGTCGCAGAGGAGGAAGACCTTCGGGTTCTCGCCCCCACCAACCATACACTTCTCCCTCTCGGTTTCTCGAAGGATTTCGAAACTTTCTGTGGTTCTCTTTTCTGTCTTGGGTTCGCTAGGGTTATACGAAGGTGTACCTCGACGCTTATCAGAAGTCAAAGCTTACACATATCCTCGACTTCAACTGTCTTAAGGCTGTTTCACGTTGGATCCCGCCAGCGTGGGCAGGATAGATAGCAGGTTACGGAAGGCTTGATTCTTATCGAAGTCAGCACTTTGGGATCCGGCTGCAGTGTCACCACCAAGTTCATGTCACACAATAGTGGACGTTCCCCCAGCATTAAAATGAACCAGAAGTCGTCGCCAGATACCCGCTAGGCACGGGATCTACAGTACCGCACACCATGAAGCTATATTCTTACTTGTACATGAAAATCTCAAGATTGATCAAATCTTCGGCAATGGGTTCACAGACTGCTGGTTGTGTTGAGCTAGGCCTCCATGCAATTCTGCCTGTGAATCCAGCTGGTAGTGTGGTGCGTCTTCCTGAATGAAGTTATCCAAACATGCCTTCTATCTTGTCATCATATTACTACTAGAAGTCCTGCTTGATGTCGTGAGACATTCTTTCTCCTTTCAGACGTACCTGTCGAGCGACTGATGGGTGAAGCCCCGAGAGAGGGATGATGTCTCTGCTGTAGGGCCAGCAAAGATTCAAATTTGCATTTGGTAACCTCTCTCTCCTTCAGTGCAAATAATCACGATAACAGAATTAGGTGATAGTTGGATGCCCTCTACTCTGGCTAGCTTTCGTATAGCCGCAAGACTTGCAGCACCGCACGGTCCGGCGTAAATGCCATGTTTCTGAAGCAAGTGGATGGCCTCGTCTACCTCTCCATCATGGACAGTCATAGCAACCGATACCCCGTCTTTCAAAATTGGCCACACACTCGCGGATAGCGTGCCGCAGCACATTCCCGTGCATATTGTGAAAGTCGCATGAACACTTGCCATCTTACCAATTTCGAGACTCGCCTTCAGGCACGCAGCGGATTCCGGCTCAACCGTTACGATGGTTGGCTTTGTTGAACGCGGTGTCCTCTCGAAATGCGTCACGACTGCGGACGATAGAGAGCCCGCCCCTACTGGGGCCACAACGTGAGTGATTGTCTGCTGGCCAGTAACCTCTAGAATCTGCTCCTCGATCTCGTCAAACATGGTCTGGTACCTATTCCCAAGATATCGGAGTCAGCACACTTCTTTCAGGTTGTTTTGGGAGTGCAGTGTTCCCAGGAGCTTTAAAATGCTACAAGGATATATTCCGAGAAGCCGGACTTACCCCTCCACGATCCACTGAGGGATCTCATCATCAACTTCAAGCGCCGTATCACTGATCAGAAGCCCCTTTCCACCCTCGTGCTCCTCAGCAGCCAACTTTGTGTCAATCACGGTCTGGTCATAGTCTCCATTAATGACCTCAACTGTTGCTCCTTCATTAGTGATCTTTGACTTCGCCTCCTCATCAACCATAGTAGGGACGAATATCCTTGCTTTGATGCCAAGGTACTTCGCCATGCGTCCAACAGCGCGGCCATGATTCCCATCCGTGGCAGCGTAGAGGACAAGTTCCGCAGCCTGGGCTACAGAAGCCAGATTCTTCAACGATAGATCGTTCTCAAGGTCTTCTCGGGTTCCTACGCCCGTTGACTTCAAATCGACACGTTTGGCTACAGCTTTTGCGGTAGCCCAGCTCGCTCCAAGAATCTTAAATGCTGTTAATCCCAGCCGTGAGCTTTCATCCTTGACCAGGAGGTGTTGGATGCCTAGCTGTTGTGCTATCTCTGGGAGAGCGGCGAGTGGGGTTGGTCGGTAATGTGGAAGGGATTCATGGAAGCTTCTGACCTTAGGGTCGCGTGGTGGTAGATCGGTCAAAGCTTTCCGGCCAGTGTTGATATATACTGAAGGCATCTCTGGGTCTCGCGAGCTTGGAAGAGATTGGTGGAGAGCGGGTGGAGGGCTAGTCAGCTTTGATCTAGAAATGAAACTTCTAGGCGCGTTGCTTGCGATCGCCCTGATACTTGATTGAACCGAATTTCGAATACCATGGACTTGCCTTCATTTCCAAGAGATGATTCTCCAAATTCTACACCAGACGCCCTTTGGTTGTCATGTTCTAACCACGTGATTCTCCACCACCCCACTATCAAGGGAAGGCTGAGCTAGGCCGAATCTGTCAGTGGCATGCGAGCGGTGGAACAACTCCGTCATCTGCAGATCCGTTAAGAAGAGAGATACTTCTTCCAGAACGTTACATTTGAATTTCCTAGACCATCTGCTTTTATTCGAACGTTCTGAAAATCACTGTCTCGAAGGAAGGTCACGCAGTTCAGAATGGGTTCTCAGGAGCAAGAGCGGGGTATCCGCATAGCTATCGATGTAAGTCCAGGAGCTCCATTCAATTACTGTATTTTGCAATTGCGTCCCTGTGGTATATCTGTGGCATCAACTCTCTGTATAAGTTATCTTGGTGAAAAGCCAGTTGGGCATGCTGCCTTTCCAACACGTCCTAGTCTATTCATTGTACCAGTATGGTTCCATTGAACAAGACTGACAATCACCAAAGCGTGGCGGCACTTTTACGGACTGCGTAGGCAACCCAGGTACGGGGAAAATGGAAGACGATGTTATCATCAAGCTGCTTTCCGAAGATCCTTCCAACTACGAAGATGCTCCGCTTGAGGGCATTAGGCGACTTATGTCGAAATTTCTCAAGAAGGAGATCCCGCGCGGCGAGCCACTGGATACCGCAAAAATTCAGTCGATTCGAATGGGCACGACAGTTGCCACGAATGCCTTGCTAGAAAGAAAGGGAGAGAAGATTGCAATGGTTGTAACCAAAGGTTTCAAGGACTGCTTGGAGATTGGTAATCAATCAAGGCCCAAGATATTTGATCTAGCCATCAAGAAACCAGATGTGCTGTATGAGAGGGTGGTAGAGATCGAAGAGCGCGTTACCCTGGAAGACTACGCTGAGGATCCGGAAAGAAACATCACGAAAGTTGAAGCTCGTGAATCTAGAAATGGCACTGCGGATCAAGAGTTGGTCAGAGGATTGTCGTCTGAAGCTGTCCGGATCTTGCAGCGGCCGGCAGTGGAGACCGTGAAGAAGCAGCTCCAAGATGTCTATGACCAAGGAATCCGTAGCATAGCAGTATGTTTAATGCACGGGTATACTTTTCCGGACCACGAGGCTTTAGTCGGGCGATTGGCTCGAGAAATCGGATTCAAGCACGTCTCTCTCAGCCACGAGCTCATGCCCATGATAAAACTAGTACCACGAGCAACTTCCGCTTGTGCCGATGCATATCTTACCCCAGCCATCAAAAAGTACATTGCTGGTTTCCAGAAGGGGTTTGAAGGTGGTTTGGGAACCGAAAGTGTCAAGAATGAGAGTGGCGCAAAAGGGGCGAGGTGTGAATTCATGCAGAGCGATGGAGGTCTAGTTGATGTCGATAAGTTCTCTGGCCTGAAAGCAATTTTGTCTGGTCCTGCTGGGGGAGTGGTAGGATACGCTCTCACTTCATATGATCCAGAAACCCGAACACCTGTCATCGGTAATCAACCTATTTCTTTGCCCTATATCCCGAGCATCTTACCTCATTGGTCAGGCGGATGTTTGGTCTTCCGCGCTCTCTACTCCCTATAGAAATACGTTGCTGATTATTTACAGGATTTGACATGGGCGGAACCTCAACTGATGTCTCGAGATATGGGTCAGGTAGGTATGAACATGTTTTTGAGACTACTACAGCCGGTGTGACCATTCAATCGCCCCAGCTGGATATCAATACTGTGGCTGCCGGTGGCGGGTCTCGATTGTTTTTCCGGAATGGACTGTTCGTCGTTGGCCCAGAATCTGCCGGAGCACATCCAGGACCAGGTTGCTATCGAAAAGGTGGCCCAGCGACTGTTACGGATGCAAACCTCTTTCTCGGGCGCTTGCTACCCGACTTCTTTCCAAAGATTTTTGGCAAAAACGAGGATGAAGGTCTAGATGTTCAAGCAAGCGAGAAGCTTTTACAAGAACTTGCTGAGCAGATCAATAAGGAGAATGGCAAGAATATGAGTGTTGATGAGGTTGCTTATGGCTTCTTGACAGTAGCAAATGAGACAATGACGAGGCCCATTCGTTCATTGACCGAAGCAAAAGGCCACGATACATCAAAGCATCGCCTGGCAACTTTCGGAGGCGCGGGTGGTCAGCATGCTGTGGCTATTGCTGAAAGTCTCGGTATTCGTCAGATTCTAGTTCATCGATACTCATCAGTTCTCTCGGCGTATGGCATGGCTTTGGCGGATGTTGTTGATGAACGTCAGGAACCAGATTCGAAAGTTTGGGCTGACCAAGGAGATGCGAAAAATTCGCTGAAGATGAAAATAGAGGAACTGAAGAAAAAATCAAGAGTAGCGTTACAGGTAAGTCCCAACTTCTTGGAGTGGTTTCCCTTTTGTAGCAATGCCCAACGGTTGCTGGAACATTCTGCTCCCGAAAACACCCGAAAAAGGTATGTTGACTCTGATATCTTGGGAATAGGATCAAGGATTCAATGATAAATCCATCGTCTACGAGGAGTATTTGAACATGCGCTATCGAGGAACAGAATCAGCACTCATGATTTTTAAACCAGGGAAGGAAGACACTGAGAAAGAGTTTGAAGGTGATGAATGGGCATTTGGGAAGGCCTTCGTCAAGCAGCACCAGCAAGAATTTGGATTTACACTTCCAGACAGAGATATCATAGTGGACGATGTCCGTGTTCGTGGAATTGGAAAGAGTTTTGAGAGTCTTGGGAAGACGGTGGACCAACAGCTGAAAGAGATAGAACCAAAGGATATCAAGTCAGGGGACAAGGAATACAAGCGATCGAAAATATTTTTTGATGGCGGACGCAAAGACACCCCTATCTACAAGCTTGAGGATCTTTCGGTTGGTGATAGGATCAAGGGTCCGGCAATTCTGGCAGATGGAACTCAAACCATCGTGGTCACTCCTGGCGCCTCTGCTCTTATTATCGAGACACACGTTGTGATCAACATCGGAGAGAAGGAGCTCAACGACTCGTAAGCTCAAAACCAACGCCCGAATTATAATTGCTGACAATATTTCAGATCCTCGAAGCCTGACACCACAAAAGAGGTCGATCCTATCATGCTCAGCATCTTCGCTCATCGATTTATGGCCATCGCCGAGCAAATGGGGCGAGCACTCCAGAAAACCAGTGTCAGCACGAATGTCAAAGAGCGGCTCGATTACTCGTGTGCTCTCTTTGATTCTACTGGCGGACTGGTGGCCAATGCTCCCCATCTTCCAGTGCATTTGGGATCTATGAGTACTTGCGTGAAACGGCAAGCAGAAATCTGGCGCGGCAGATTGGTCAAAGGAGATGTGATAGTCTCTAATCATCCAGAATATGGAGGAACGCATCTCCCTGACATCACTGTCATCACGCCGGCTTTCGATGAGTCGGGGAATAAAATCCTATTTTATGTGGCCTCGAGGGCTCACCATGCTGACATTGGTGGCATTCTACCTGGAAGCATGCCCCCTCATTCGAGAGAGCTGTATCAAGAAGGAGCTACAATCAAATCCGAGAAGCTTGTCAGCGCCGGAAGATTCAACGAAGAGAGAATCACACAGCTTTTACTCACGGAGCCTGCGAAGTATCAGGGCTGTAGTGGCACAAGATGTTTAGCAGATAACATCTCCGATCTAAAGGCTCAGGTTTCGAGCAACATGAAGGGGATCACACTCATTTCCACCTTGATTAAGGAATATGGAGAGGATGTTGTGAATTTCTATATGGCAGAGATACAGAATAATGCCGAGCTGAGTGTCCGCAATCTGTTGAAAGATGTCAGCAAGAGATTTGAAGGCCAAGATCTCTCTGCCGTCGACTATGTGGATGATGGCAGTCCAATCAAGCTCAAGATCACTATTGATGCCGAGAAGGGAGAAGCTATCTTCGATTTTGCTGGCACAGGACCAGAAGTATATGGTATGACCCCATAATTTGGTTGACAGATTGTTGCTTACGAGGACCAGGAAACACAAACGCCCCTCAAGCTGTAACATACAGCGCCATAATATACTGCCTCCGTTGTCTGATATCCGAAGATATTCCTCTCAATCAAGGCTGCCTCAAACCGATCAAGGTCCTCATCCCGGCGGGCTCATTTATTTCACCCTCCAATAAAGCAGCGGTTGTGGGCGGGAATGTCCTCACGTCCCAACGAGTGACAGATGTCATTCTTAAAGCTTTTCAAGCATGTGCTGCCTCCCAAGGAGACTGCAACAATTTGACCTTTGGATTTGGAGGTAATATTGAAGGAGAAGAAAGTACCAAAGGCTTTGGGTACTACGAGACCATTGCTGGGGGGAGCGGCGCAGGACGTGATTGGATTGGGACGGACGGGGTGCATACGCACATGACGAATACTCGAATCACCGATGCAGAGGTTTTTGAGCGGCGATATCCTGTCCTTCTGAGAGAGTTTTCATTGCGAGCTGGATCCGGTGGTGCGGGCAAGCACCGTGGCGGTGATGGGGTGATCAGAGACATCGAGTTCAGAATCCCTGTGCAAGTGTCGATTTTGAGCGAGAGGAGAGTTTATCACCCTTATGGACTTGCAGGAGGGGAGGATGCGCAGTGTGGACTCAATATTTGGGTGAGAAAGGTGGAGACGAGTAACCCTGAGAGGTCGGACAAGATGTTGAACGGATCGGATGAGAAGCTTGACGATGCCGTGTTTGAAGAACGTCGAATCAATTTGGGAGGCAAGAACACGGCCGCCATGAAGGCTGGTGAGAGGATTATCATTTGTACGCCCGGTGGTGGAGGATGGGGCAAGGTTGGGGACAAAAAGGAAACCAAGGAAAAGGAGAAGGATCCGAAGCATGGCTGGCACGGGGGTTCTCATATGAGTAGAGAGGAGACCGCTCTTCAAGCTTAGACTATAGATTAGATACCACCGTGAGTGAATAAGCAATGCTAAATGTTTTGAGCAATTTTAGGGGACTTCTGCTTAGATGTGATATTTTTGTTTTTATCGAAGCCTCGCTAATTGTTTAAGCGAGCAAAAGGGAGGGAAGTTGGGGGACGGGTTGCCGTTTGGACCTCTTCCGTATTTCGAAGGAAGAACTGGTCAAAGTGCGAAGGTTGGTAGTGGTTGAACCGCAAGATCCATTATCTCGATCGATTACAAAGATATGAAAAAGCCCTATAAAGACCCGAGTTCTATATTCCCACCCATCATGCATCCGTGTTCCGTGCCCGTATAATATCTTACACTAAATGTACAGTGTCCCCATATAAACCCTCCATCTCCACATTGGCTCAAAGCCAACATCTTCCGCTAGGATATCACAGAGAAGAATGCCCCACCACCACCAGACGCCATCGTCAAACATCATCTATTGTGTCACAGCCCGAACGCCCTGCAAGAGAAGTCCAAACATCAAGCCCCGAGCAACTTCTTCGACCTGTAAACAATCGAAGATCCGTCCCATGGCTTCTCCTGTGGCTGCTTGGCCCATAACACCTGTCAGAGCCGCAGGGACACCCCGCTCAACCAGGAGTTTTCGGGCTTTGATCCGAAGTCGCTGTTTCTCTTCCATGGTTGGTTCTGGTGGCCAAGCTTTCAACTCATCTTCTGTAGGTAGTGTGTTCTCACGAAGCTTGCGAAGGTGGGTAGCAACGCCGGAATCAGAAGTGTTTGATACGATGATAGAATCTTGGATGAGAGACTGGATTGATGAAAGTGACGGGTTTCCGGGGCGCAGGAGGAATGTTTTGGCGGCTATCAGGAGGGTGCGACGAAATTTCCAAGCCGAAGAAAGGGTATACATCTCGTTGATCACTGCGAACATGAGTTCAACTGCTTGTCGCGTTTCTGCTTCTGTAAGTGGTGTGGCCTCCTTTCGAGGTCTCCGAGATGGCGTGATGACAGGAACCGATTCTCGCCTCAGTGCTGAGAGGGAGGCGCGTCCAGGAGATGGCTGAGACGGAGCCGTGCTTGTGGATGTCCAAGTTGTCGTGGCAAAATTGCTCTCCGTACGAGAATGAGCGGCAGAGCTTTCGTCTTGACGCCCGTAATCATCGGGCATGTCACTCGGTGGAGGAGGTAGATTCATGTCGCCCATTTGGATAGGGGATGATAATGGCGTCCCTCTTTTCGAAGGGGCTCTGCTTGGATCCCGGCTCTGCGTCGTACTCCTTCGGCCACTCATGGACGACCTGGCGGAATCTGTCTTTCGAGGCTCGCGCTCACTGTCATCTTCGGCAATGGAGTTGTAACTGGGCCTTCGTTCCATCGCGGGGATCTTTGATGGTTGTGTGCTCACGAGTGGTGGAGCTCTAAGACTATCCTCACTTGCGCGACTATTCCGAGATGCGACAACCGAGTTCATGCTGTCCATTCGTGGCAGGGTCGAGGTGGAAGAGCGGCCTCCGTGTTGCATTCCAAGGTTACTCGAACTGCCGTTTGTCGGCTTCTTTTGACCCAGGTTTCCAATGTTTGTCAGGACCCCTCCTATGACTTTGCCACCTTCTGCGACACCTTTAGGGGCACTAGTAAGCACATCCCGCATGCCTTTCCCCATTGTCTCAAAAGCTGAAGGGGTCGGCCAGCCAATACCAGGAAAGCCGTTTTTTGACCCCGAACCCGATGCCGACTGCCCTTGGTCCTTCTCGAGGAATCTCTTCATGCCTTCACTCTCTGCGAGTGGCTGAAACCAACATGCATCACGAAGATATCGCTCGAGCTCTCCTCGTAGAGACGCCTTATTGTGCTCTTTCCAACTTGGGAGATAGTTGTGCTGCTCTGTGAATGCCGTAACCCCAGAGATTTGCGCAATCCGTCGCAAGACCTCATGCAGAGTCTCAAAATCAGGATATCTGCGAACAATCATCCACCCGGGATGTTCTGATGACGCAGGCTCGATTTGTACTAAATAATCTGCATTTGGTTTGCTGCGCAACCTGCCCTTATCAGAACTTGTCGAATCGTCATAAATTACGATGTTCGCATTATGAAGAGTCAAGGAAACCGTCTTCCTTCGAGGAGCAGGCGTTCCATTTTGAAGAGCAACTGGAACAGATTCGGGAACAAGTTGATCAAAGCTCGTGAAAGAGGCACCGTTTTGGTTTGATTTGGGTGACTGTGACAAGTGCTCGGGTTTGACAGGGTCAACAAGCTTGCGTTCAGGCTCTCGTGATCTCGGCTCTTTCAGGGGCTCGTTTGATAAAGGCAATTCCGAAAATGGGTCGCTAGCAGCTCGTTGAAGGGGCGTCGATGGTTCTGCAGCTCCGTTCCTTAAAGAAGCCGGCGTTATGGTTGACAATTGCGTTCGCTCTGGACTGGCAACAGGAGCCGCCTCCAGATTCAATGCGGCATTATCCAATACTGCAGCAGTATCGGAGGTTGGTGCAACATCCAGAAGCTTTTCCTGAGTTTGGAGCCTCTTTGCATCTTCCTCCGCAATCAACTGTGACAGTCTCTTTGCTTCCTCCATTGCCTCTTCCATGGCTTCCTCAGCTCTGCTCAAACGCTTCTTGTGTCTCCTAGTCTCCTGTTTTTGCCTTTCATTTTGTGATTTTGGGGCTTTAGCCAAATTGACGTTACCCAGGTTCCCATCTATGTCAGTAAAGCCGGTACTGAGCAAGTCGTCTCCGTTTCCCATCCCGGCATCTATTGCTTGACTGAAATCTGGTTCCCCTTCTTCAAGGAGATAAATGATCCATCCGTTTATCCACTCGGGTTTCGAACAACTTTTCAGCGTCATCTCTAGACACACTCCAGCCAATATCTCTCTCAAGAATATCCTAGCAGGGTCACAATCATATGCTGGTTTCTCCAGAAAGTTTTGTAATATATCTTCTGCGATCATCTTGAACTTCCTTGCTTGCTGCTTCTCACTCAGGATGTTTGCGAGGTTCGATTCGGGATTGGCGGAAAGGTATGTATATATGGCTTCCGCTGCGGGCACGTTCGTTCCTTGCGACAGAGTCATCGCGCTTGACAGCTCGTTGAGGAAGACTATTATGATAGAGGAGGAATTTGTGAGGAAGTCGAGGAAGGTGTCAGCTGGTCTTTTCCTTGATAAGTTCTGGGAGATGGAGAGAAGGAACCTAGTCAGCGTCTGGCGGGACGCTGCTGGGAAGGTCGAGTCCTTCTACAACTAATTAGCAAGATGTTTCTTTGGAGGTAGAGAGCTGGGAGCGAGCCGGGAGCATATCCTCGCCCTCGACCAGTGAAATAGGGAGCTCGGGGCATGGGACAAAGAAATGGGTTGGTTACGGGGAGGATGGGCGAGTACCACCACTTCACATAATCTCGAATTACCGCATCCACCAGGTTGTTCAGAGCAGCCGCCGTCTCGGGTTGGAAGCCATCGAAGCTGCTCTCGCTCACGTCCTTGTCATCCTCATCTACCTCGCAGGCTCTGCGGGCCTCTCTCAGGTCCAGAATGCGCTTCACGATTTCCAGCCCAGTTTCCCTCCGGGCATCTTGAATTGAACCCGCTGTGGAGCTCTGGCCTTCCCATGTCGCATGGAGAACCACGCCGCCCAAGGCGCCAATCAATACAAGGCCAACTCTTCCCAGAATCAAATATGTGCATGCTGCTAGGCCAACAGCAATTCCACCGATCGTTTCCGTCGAGGCCGTGGATAGGAACTTTAATGCGCGAGTAGTGAGATCTTCCACGCCTGGATTCGAAGATGCGGGCTTCGGTGACGGCAGAGGCGCGGCGTCCTGTGCGGCAGCGAGCTCGTCGCTGTGCTTCGTGTCTCCGATCGTGCCGTTCATCGCGCTTATATCTGCTGGCACATGCTGATTGAAGAGGGGAGCTTCTCTGCAGCAATCGAAGAGGCGTTCTTTGGAGGCCGCAATTGGGGGGAGGGCACCGCCGACAGATAGATCCAAGGAAATGGAAATGGGGAATGCGACGGCGAGCTTGTTTTCTCCAGAGTTCCGTGAAACGGTCGGTCCCCTCACACGTAAGAGGTGTCTCCTTTTTAAAATAGCAAGGCTCGCATCAGCCCCAGATCTTGCCCCTTTCAGCTAAGCTCAAGCGAAAGGGATGTGAGAATCCCTGATCTTGTAAATAGTATCATGGCAACAGATATTTCGAAGGGGAAAATAGATACGCAGAGAAGGAGGCATCTCCTCTACTATTTTACTTGATCTGAAGCCGCATTAATTATATTGGGCTGGAATACTGCAGGTCAACTGTAGAGGTTTTGATATCGCTCGGTTCTCGCCGTTTTTGTGTCCGTTTTGACCAGGGTGTCAACATTCTGCCCGCGCAGCCTGACGCGCGACGTCACGTCTCCCGAATTTCTTTAAGACACAGGATCCAACCCCAACCCCACCACCACCACACCTCATCAGCTTGCGGACATAAATTCAATCGACAATCAAAACGAAGTCTCTTTCCTCTACTCAGACCCCAATCGGAACTCCCAGTCACCTTCGCACAACCACCAAATGGCAAAGTCAAGCAAACGCGGTCGCGACGAGGGCGACACATATGAAGCCGATGACTTCGTAGAGGATGACGACGGAAGAGCTCCAAAGAGCAAGAAGAGCAAAAAAGCCGCCCCACCTAGTAGCAGCAAGTCTAAGAACAAGTTCTTCGAAGTAAGTTCACCCTAATTGATAGATTGGCGACGTTGCAACTGACATATTCAGCTCTCGTCTGGTCGAACTCCTAGACGAGTTGAGGTTAGTGATTTTAAGGGCTCAAAACTCGTCAACATCCGCGAGTACTACGAAAAGGATGAAGAGTGGCTCCCTGGTAAAAAGGTATTTCAGCCATTCAGGTCCGTTAAGACAGTCCTGACCCCATTGCGAGTAGGGAATATCTCTTTCCATCGATCAGTACAAAGCTCTCCTCAGGGCCATCCCAGCCATCAACGCTCAATTGAAGGACATGGGCATCGCTCTTGGCGAATCTACAGATGCGATGGATGAGGACGAGCCTGAGGAGGAGACAAAGCCACAGAGGCGTATCAAGAGCAAAAAGACAGAGAAGGCCAACATTGAAGCAACTTCTGACGAGGATGGAGATGAGGATTGAGCATTGACTGGATATCGATGGCGTTCTAGGCGTGGAAAGGTTACTGGATTTGGCTGGGGATAGGGAATGGGAAGGGATCTGCTGTTGCAGCAATTAAGGCAAGGATACATACCTCGTATAAGTCAGGATATGGGCGGAATCAGAGACTATTCGACGAATTCCATTTCTACAACCGTGACAAGACCCATTGAGGTAATCCGGGTATATTCAAGCTTGTAAGGATGGCCTGGGCTTGTTGCGCACCTTTAATGCTGTCTCTCACTACGAATCGCAGAATGTAGGTAATCCAATCCCAGGCCGGGCTTGCCAATCCTTCCTAAAGACTCCCTTCCCAGAATTGGGCATAATTTGAGAAACACCTACTCGAAAGTGATCGTGGCCAGGAACGCCAGATCCGCGATCGTGAAACACAAAAATGAAAACACCAACTGGAAAAGACTATTCTCTAAGCTTGGTGGCTTCTCAATTTCCCGCAAGTGTCCTACTGACGAGGAAGTTGGCATATGCGAAGATTCAATTGAGTCATCGGCAGCGGCCAAGGATGAGCTAGGCTCTTCTCCCCATAGCTGAGAATGACATCCCTAAGGATGATTTCTCCTGACGTCTTGAAAATATTTCTTGAATATTTTGGTCCCTGAGGAGGTTAATGATGGTGCTCCATCGCTGTACGACTCTGCTGCGGCAGGCTTTTCTCTGGGTCTTCGTGAACATTGGACTTTCAAGCTGGCGGAGCGATTTACCACGTCTTTTTTCCCTTTCTTCGGATATTGGACAGGAGCCAAGGCACTTCACGCCCCTTCTACAAGCCGCCCTCGAACGCCTCCCACACTCTCCACAACTCTCTCGAAACCGTCTCGACCTAGGGCCCTTCCCACCCACATTCTCCGTAACCCGCCTCTAACTGGCATCCCGCCTTCGTAATCACAGTTACCAGCAAGCCCTCAACGGGAAGTAAGGTGGTAAAGGCTAGAAAATACATCTCGACTATTGAGAATATATTGTTTGTGGATCGGGAAGTAGAAGTAGAAGTACGAGTAAGTGTTGGGATAAAGCGGGAAGAGGAGGCGGAGGAGCCATTTGAGGCGTGTGGTGGTGTTTGGGGTGGCGGGAGTTAGTTTGCGGTAGAAGTCTCGTTTGGAGTCTCGTTTGTATCAGAGGCCTCACTTGTCTCTGGAGCCTCACTTGTGTCTAGAGTTTCGTTTGTGGCAGGAGTTTCGTCAATAGGAACATTCTTAGTGAAGGGCGTTGCATCCAGTTGCTGCTTCAAGATTTCGTCGAGGAGTGCTTGGCGGTATTGTAGTTGCTTAATGATGTTTTGGACTTTGAGTGCTTGGTCTGTGACTTCCTGGCTGATGGCAGCTTTTTGTTCTATAAATGCTCGATATTCGTGGGATCCATATTTGGTGGTTAGTTTGATGAAGGTGTTTTGATATGTGCTTCTGAAATTGTGATGAATCGTATGGCAACATTTTGAAAAATGTGATGGATTGAAGATCTTATAGAAATGAAACTTGGGATTTGGACTGACCTGAGGGATTGGGAATTGGTTCAAGCTACTATAGAACAGTCTACGGGGCCTAAATGTGATGGCTAGGGAGAGGATATCGGGACCTGGCAAGACCCCTATTTTTAAGCGAGCGAAGTGAGGTCCCTGACCAAGCGGGCCTTAGAATCATCGCTTTTGCTAGGGAGACTGATTGACGTAGATGACCATTCCTCCTCTGACTCCGATGCATCTACATAATCCACCACAAGTGTTAATAATTAAACTTTAAAGCAGACATCACTTTATTAGGAAGGGAATTTCAATTCTATAACTCCTTTCGCGAAGCTAGGATCTACAACTTTGCCATCCTGAGTGATCAGGATTTCGCCTCTCGCTGCCAAGCGTCGCGCCGCTTGCCTACACCTCTCTCTCGTCCGTGAAGGCTCTGAAGCTGCTTTAGTCCCCTCAAGAGACGATTGAAAGGCAGTTCCTGAACTTCCCTCATCCGGTTGAAAATTCTTCTTATCTTGTAAAACCTCTCGCTCTGCTTCCTCGCAGGTCACAGTAGCAGTGAGCCCCTGAATGATCCGCCGCCGAGAAAGGAGTGATAAGATCTTGGATTCAAACATAGTATCCAATGAATTCGGCCTAATCTTGTTCTTTCTGCAAGAATCCGAGCAATACGTTATTGCATGCCAATTCTTCTGCGCAAGGAGATCAGATTAGTCGGACAGAGCAGAGAGTAGACAAGGGGCAAAGTCATGACGGAGGAAAACGGAAGATGCGGCGAGGGTGCAAAAGAAACATGTATTTGGTAGATAGTGAACCCGCCGTGTCGACTAACTGTATTGCGAGACAAGCTTGGCCATTTCTCTGAGATCTTGCGTCAAGAGCGTTCCCTGCGCGGCAATGGGAGATTTGGGGGCCACTTGAACCCCCAAATCCCGCGTGCCTTGGAGACATTTATTGGCCAGGCGTTGAAATCATGATGTGATGCAACAGACATAGAAAAAAGGAATAACGGCTCACCTCCCACTTCTTCCTCCAGCTTATTTGACGGCCACAAGTTGCACATATCTTCCGGAGGGCTGAGCATGTGACTTGGCTCATCCTTCTGCGCTGACAATTTCGATGTGTTGTTCAATCAAGTCATGCTACACGTGAGCGCAGGGCGTGGGGGGAGGGGGGGGGGGCTGCGAAAGAGGCGTTGAGTGACAGTGAGTGAGAGAGTGGGTGGACTGGGTGAGCGGGCGCGGGTGAGTGGGTGTCTCGCATCAGATGGAGATCCCGCAGGAACCCGGTACGGCACAGTAATTGGGCCCAGAAGCGTGGGACCGTCTGGATCGGCGCCTGTCGCCTTCTGGAACGGTTGAAACGTGGACGAGTGAGCTGCAGTGGCCGCGGTGACCCGCGAGCGAGGAAGGAGACCAGCGTTACAATCGGAGATCGGAGAAGAGACTGATTGATTGAGTGTTTGCTTGCTTGCTTGCTTGTTTGGTTCTTGAAAGGGGGGAGCTACTGTAATTCGTGTCCTCACACTTTCACTTCGAGAAGGTCAAATCCACGTCGGAGCTTTGCTCCTGTGCCCGCCCGTAGCGCACAGCACCTCAACGGCATGATGTCAAGCACTTACTTGGCGCATTGTGTAAATTGGGGGAGGGGAGGGGAGGGGATGGGATGGGATGGGCCTCGAAATTGCCCGATGCAGTGGACATGGGAATCCTGCGGGCGGTCTAGAATGCCATCTTCTTGCGCGGCGCACACCCACGATTGCCTGAGTAAGATACAGGACAGGTTTTTGGCACTTTTTGCAATTCGATGATGCAAACAGTGCAGAAAAGGAGTACCTTGGGATCAAGTGACTCCTGTTGTGCCTCACCAGCCAACGATATTCGGTGGCCCCAGCCACAGATGCCCCTCGACCTGTCAGCGTCAGCGTCAGCCTCGGCCCTCCCGCACCTCCATTACAGTACCGATCGATTTTCTCTTCCTCGGGTTCCCGTCACTACTTCTGCTGCCTTTCTGAGCGCCGTGCTGATGCAGCCCCTGCTGCTCTGGGCGGACGGCGGTAGGGGGGTGGGGGAGAGGGGGAGGGGGGGCGCGTGTCGGGAGAAGTGAAGCGTGGAAAAACTGCTCGTTTGCCATGCTCACTACTGAGCAGTTCACAGTCAGAGCCCGAAAGCCGCCTCCGCAATTGGCATGGCTCCAGGAGTCCAGCAGTCCAGCAGTCCAGGCACTTGCCCAGCACCCCGGCAACTCCACCACTCCGCAACATTGCCGGTCGCCCTCCTCGAGGCTCGATGCACTGATACTGTCACAATTGGGCCCAAAGGGGACATCGGCATCGGCATCGTCCCCGCGAACGGCCTTGCAGCAGAGACACGAGGGCTGCCAGGCTGCCAGGCTGCCATGCCATGCTTCTATGCGCTGGAACAATGTCTGTCCTGGAAGGTAGATGCAATAATGAAGCAGAGATGATGGAGAGGGGAAGATGCCATAGCGTTTGCACCGTGAGAGGAGACACACGACTCTACCAAGTACTTGAGCCCGTTTTGCAGCCAGCCAGCTCGGCTTCGGGTCTGGGCTCACCGCTGGTCACTGACTGGTCTGCTCTGCTCTGTCCTATCCTGTCCTGTCCTGCTCTGCTCTGCTCTGCCCTCTCGTTCTTCTGACTGTGCTGTGCTGTGCTGTGATGTGCTGTCCGTACACTGCTGCCCTTGTCCAAAGGCTCCTCGCTCGCTTCGGCCCCTGTGCCAGGCCACCCGGCTATGCAAGCGGCAGCCACTCCAGGCCCCAAAATCAAATCAAGCGTCCCCAGTGCCCCACACTAACGTTGCCGGCTGGCCTGATGGGTCAACGACACCCGCTGAAAAGTCCCAGTCAAGTCCCAGGGCCAAACTCCACGGCCCAAAGTTCTCAACGTCCCCTTGCCCTTCCCTTCCACTCCGACTCCGACTCCTCCCACGCCCACCCTACCTCCGACACTCCCATATACAACGCCAACCACACACGACGATCTACATGTCATCCTTCCTTCATGTCTCTCCGTCACCCACGCTAATTTCTTGTCCACTGCTCCAGAATCCTGGGTCCTGGGCACTGGACTCTCAAGCAAAGTCGGGACGGATCCCTATTCGCGTGGTGGCTGCGCGATTAGAGTCCACTTCTCCCCCATCAACTCCATCTTCTTAAACCAAGCCAGACAGCCATGGACGACAAACACTTCGCCCCCATAACGGGCACGACCCAGGAAACAGCAGAGGCGGTCAACGGTACAGCAACCCCTGCCAGTGAGCAAACGGCTGCCAATACATCGAAGCCCGCACGCGATACTTCAATACCCCCAACGAAGAAATTACTACCAAAGCGGACTCCCTCTGCCGCGAGTTCACCCAACCCGTCGAGAGAGTCATCCCCCAACCGGCCGTCACTTAAAACTAGCATCTCTGCCCGTTCAACCACCGCTCCAAGCCGGTCGAGAAAGAACAGCACCCAAGACGTCAGCCCATCTCGCTCGGCCAGCACGAACACAAATCCACCCTCTGCTGCAGCCCAACAAAGAGCACTATCTGCAGCCTCCATTCCGGCCCTTCATCCTGCCTCCTCGGAAACCACAATAAAGGCACCCGTACCACAGAAACCCTCGGTCACCTCCGATATCAAAGAGCCTCCTCGCTGGCCGGTATCTCCAAGACTACGCTCCCCTCCTCCCGTCACCAGACCATCTATCATCAGTCCCCGCAAGACCGACCAAGAGTTTCATGGAATCAATGTACATCGAATACCACACTCAACAGAACAGCAGGAAGGAAAGGCTACGACGGACAGTGAAGCAGAAGACACATTATCAGTACCGGGTATGAGAACACCCGCGAGAGGGGCAAGTGGGGGAAGTTCTACACTGGAAACTGTGCAAGAGATTAGTCAACCAAACACCCCGGGGAATACCCTCGATGGCGCACTGGAGAGGGTGGTAAATGGAACGTCGACGTTAACAGAAGAGAATCCTATGGAACATGCCGGCATGACACTCAAGTCAAAACCTAGCCTCCTTGCCAATGAGAGTGGCAGTGAGAGTGGAGGAAAGGGGGAGATCAAAATGAGATCTGCTTCGGTGGCCCCGCCTCCTGTTGTACGGCCTAGTGGTCCTGCCTCAAAGCCCTTTAGTGCCGGTGTGGGGAGGGGGAAGCCGTCTGGCGAAGGATCCAGCAGGAATATGACAGTCGAAACAGAGACCGTCAGTTCAATACCGCAAGTTGCTGTTGGAGGACCGGCTGGAGGAAGCAATGGAAGTATTCGCGCCAAACCGAGTTCGGAAACCATTCGACCAAAGAAAGAAAAGAAGAAGACTGCTCGCAAAGCCCCATCAGTCACTTCAGGCACGGGTGAGCTACCGAATTCATCAAAGCCCAGAGTCCGTCGTCATCATCACCACCACCACCACTCGGTCAGAGTGGATATCTCAGATCTGTCTGCTCCTTGGCCAGCTGAATTGGCAAACGGTCAAGGGTCGTTTTCGCCTACAGAGAGCAGCGGTGCAACAAGCCCTGAGCGTCCAGCGACTCTAGGGTCTCGTAGACCAAGCTTTTCTTTTCATGGTGTCAGTTATATGCTAACAGGGGGTGTTGCAGCGTCTACAAAAGCAGATATCTTTGAGGCCAAAGTCGCCAGCGCCGTTGATGAAGCCAATTCTTCTGACTCGGAAGAGACTTTTGTCTACGAATCGAATCCTCCAGACGCTAACGACCGACCTCGACGCTTCCACTCACGTACCCCAAGCGCAACATCGATGGCGAGTCAAGTTGATCAACGGAATGGTGTACGGGCATTCATGGATGGCCAGCACAGCGTCGCCATGAAGAAGAGTATGAAGTTCGCAAACTCATATAACAGTACTGGACCCGACTCGACAACCGGGGATGATGACGGGAAAGGTACAGCAAGAAGTAACATGGGCACGGGGAGAGGCACGACACATCATCATCACATCGGTGGCCGATGGGGCCGCAACGGCGGCAATGGCCACCCGTCACTCTTTGATAACGAATCTCCTTTTCCAAATGCAACCAAGCCGAAAGTGGCAGCAAATACCCCTAGATATGCGGGGCGGCCAGAGAGTCCCAGAGTAGGGAATGTGAGGATGGCGGGTAATGGGAAGAAGTCGCAAATCTCATCTGGGTATGATCTCGATGACGGAGCAGATGACGAGCGTACTCCCCTCATGTCGACCGTTCGATCGAGCAGGTCAAACCGGAGTCGACGACCACTCGGATCTTCGATGCGACAACTCGAGCACCAAGCATCGCGACATAATCGCTCGTTCCTGGCTCGGTTTGCAGGGTGTTTGGTTGTATCCGTCATGATAATCTTCGTCATTTCTGGGGCAATCGCATTCATATTCGCTACAACGCAACCTCTCGAGGATGTGGAGGTTCTAGCACTCAAGAATGTCCTTGCAAGTGAGCAGGATGTCATCCTGGACATGAAGGTACAAGCGCGAAATCCAAATTTGGTGGGCGTCACCATCGACTCGACAGATCTGGTCGTCTTTGCCAAGTCGAAATACGCAGGGACGGACTCAGAGTGGTGGCAGCATCCTCATAATGGAGACATGAAATGGGGGTTGAGAAAACGAGACGACGATCCTATGGATCCCCCACAAGGCGATGATCCAAACACGAATCTAAACTTGGAGATTGGATATGTCTACGAGTTTGATAGTCCTCTGACCTTCGACGGCTCACCATTCTCACACCAACCGACCTCTTCGTTGGGGCAAATCCGCGTCACCCACCCTGGCAACAAGACCGTTCCAGCCGGAAGCGAGCGCTGGGGACGAGTCCTGCAGCACGAGTTCGAACTTATTGTGCGAGGCACACTGAAATACACACTTCCCTTGAGTCAGAGGCTTAGAAGTATCAGCGTCAAAGGCCAAGTTACGGTTCAGCCTAATGCAGCGGATCAGGACCCGGACACTGTGCATATAATCGTCTGAGGATCCTGCTGCAACACACCTCGTCGACATCACGACATCTCATTTGTCAATCATCATCTTGCTTCTTCACTGTACATTGAGCGAGTCCGCAATTTTTTTCCTGGGGGGGGTTTTTTTTTAAAGCGTGGGCTGGGCAACAAAGAAGGCGTCAAAATTCAAAATATATCAAAGTGTTAACAGAATGGGCTGACTTCATTGGACAAAATCCATGGTCGGAATGGAATGAAGCGGAACGAAAAGAAAAAGCCAAAAAAGCCTTTGCATGCGTTGCTTGCTTGCACTGCTTTGCGGTGTTTTCTTGATCTCGTTTGAGAGGTTTTTTTTTGTTGCTTTTTTCCAAGGGATTGCGGTTAGGATTTGGGGCTTTCCCTTTTTTTGTTCTTTCATGGATGGGGGTGTTTTTTTCTCGGACAAAGGCGAAATCAACATAGATGGCAGAATACCATAAGACTCGGAGCAAAACTTGGCGAGCAAGTCGTCAGCGAGACTCCTTTTTAACGGCCGATAATATGATTGTGGACACATGGGCGCGTGTAGAGTAAGGCGAGGTGGGGTGGGAGTGGACGATGTACAAATGGACCCCTGGAAGAACGGAGTGGATTGGGATTGGGAGTGGGCGAGATGATGATGAGGCAGGAGAAGAGCGAGAAGTGACGACGGTTGATAAAGTAATCTATATGCTCGGCGGATGATGTAGCGGAGCGGAGCAGATATGAAATGAAATGAAGTAGATTGAACAAGTAACTATGACATTTCTACGTGGCATGTGTGATTTTGACTTCACCTGTATCCAAAGGCTCCTCCAGAGAGATATGAATGTTCCATCAGAGGCCCGGCATGTTTAAATGTGGTGAGTGAGCAGCATACCCTCAACACCCCAAGCTACGATTGAGATCACAACTCAAGATATGCTGCTAATGTCTGCATCTATCTCAATTCATCTATGAATTCTTCAGTCTCTCTAGAGACATACAAACAACACCCAAGCCAGTGAGTGACCTGATCAATATTTACATGGGGTTTCAAATCCATTGACCTGCATTCCATGTTCCGCCTTCCAGCCTTCCATTCCACACCTCAACAAGACTCAAAACATATCCCATACAAAGCAACCAAATCATGGTTAAGCTAAGCAATGATAGTGTTAAAACATCTGATCCATCTCAGAACTCTGCAAAGCAGCAAGCAGCAAAGTCATCATAATCGCCAACATTAAACTCGTCCAGCTGACCGAATGCGAGTCTATCGTTCGTTTTCGTGGTCTCATGAATGCGTAAAAACAGTCAAAGTCGCCTCGAATATTATGTAAAGCAAGCGTAAAACTCATAAGGCTGGTAATGTATGCTGTCGTCATTCGTATCTGGGTCTGCGTTGTGGCCATGCCATGATATTTTTCCAACGCCGTAAGGTCGACTTCAAATTCAAGGAGTCGAATCCAACCTCGCCAGTCCTATCCAGGAAAGAGCGAGTTATCTGAGCAAGATCCCAGTCAAACATCCATCATTTCGGCATCATCAGCCAGCACGTCATCAGCTGGACCCCAATTCCCCTCGAAGACCGTTGCACCAGCACGACGGCGTGATTGTACCCAACGAACTCCTTGAGCCTCGAGAACTTGCTGGATGATCGGGCGGCCCTGAGGAGCTGGCGATATCATCCATAGGATTAGCTTTGTGAGAGCGTCTTCGTGATCCGCGTCCTTGATGAAGGAGGGTGCTCGTTGAAGTTCACCCCTTCTCGCGGAGCCGAAGAGATTCGCAGGGTCGTGGGAGAGTGATTTGTTGGAACCCCCGTAGTTTCGCTTGCGAGTGTGCATTGATGGTGATCCAAAATCGGTCTCTATCTCATCATCGCTGCCGAATGATTCCATGCCGATGTCACCGTCTTCCAAGGGAATGCCAGTCGCATCTCGAGGCAAGGCACTGTCGATGCTCGAGCTGAGGCTCGGTACATCACTGATATCGCCAGACCGAAGACGGTGCCAGGTCGCGCCATTGTCTGGGAGCTGAACGTTTCCGGCGATCTCAAGCATGATGAGGCCAAGGGCGAAGACATCAGCTGGTTTATCGTATTGACCCAAGAGGATCTCGGGGCCGATGTATTCGCGATCGCCTTCGCCTTCAATACCTGGTTCTGCAGGCCAAGATGTTGCCATGCCAAAGTCGGCAATCTTCAAGACACCTTCAAAGGTGATGAGGATATTGGCGGGTTTGAGATCTAAATGGATGTATCCATGTTCATGAACATGCTGCAGACCCTACATCGAAATTAGCTTTGATATAAAAGGTGCTAAATTGGGACTTACCAGGCTGAGTTCAAGCATGATCTTCCAGATCCGAAAATCATCCAATCTTCCCCTCCGTCCGACCTGGGCGAGAAAAAGGTCCAGACTGCCCTCCTCGCAAAACTCGGTTTGAATGTATAAGTAATTCTTCTCTTCCCAGCTGTCGATAAGATGTACGACGTGATCAGAATGTCCAAGTGCTTTGAGCACCTTGACTTCCTGCAGTTTCCGTTGGCGGTCCCTGGTGCCTTGATAAGGCTGTCGTGACTTCTTTACTGCGAAGACTCGTTCTGGCATAGGTGATAGGGGCGTTCCTCCTTGCGAAGGGGTGCTGGTGCCCAAATAAAAAGATTGGCTTGTAGTAGCAAGACGAGAGGTTTGCGTGACTCGGTAGACATGGGAGAATTCTCCTGTGCCTATCATCTCGACCTTCTCGAATCTTGACGTGAGAGATTCATCGAATTCTGCTGGGGCGAAGGTACTGATGGGAGTAGTGCTAAGTCGTCGTTCTCCAACCATTGGGAAGTACTCTCGTCCGGTCGTCGGAGTAGCAGGAGGCGGCATGGATGCATTGATAGCACCTGACTTTACAGCCTGACCATCTCTTGGGTTTGAGATGGAAAGGCCACTAGGGTCAGGCGGAAGCATACCATCCTGAGGGGTGTGAGGTGCTAGCCTCTCGATGAAATCTATGCGCTCCAACGGACTCGCTGGAGCAACGTGACTGACTTTAGCAAAACCGGGTTCCCTAGGACTCAGGAACGGAACAGTAAGAGATTTGGGAATCAGCGGTGTCGGAGACTGAATACTTGGCCCTCGAAGCACCCGAGATCTGCTCAGGGTTGGCGCCGAGTCTGAGGGCTTCAGAGAAAACCGACCATGCGCTGTAGTTGGAGAATTGTTCATATCCATAGATGCATCGCTGTCCTCTGCATCCGGATCGCCTGGACTTGTGAAGAGGTTCAACTTACTGCTGGTTCTTGTGAGTCTCTTTGCCATGCCACATCCAACTGCAGAGGCCGGAAAGCTTCGATGAATACTTGGACTGCCATTGTTTTGCTGGTGAGTAAGGGCTTGCTTCGTTGGCGTAGGTGGCAGCTCGAAGTCAGTGCTGGATTGACTGTCACCCTTCGCATCAGGTGATTCCCCACCATCATCGCCATCCACACTGAGAAAGCTTCCACGCCTCGTCAGACCTTTGTTGCCGAAAACGCTCCCAAATACCACAGTTCCCTTTCCAAATGTGCCTTGAACTGTCGAATTGCCATGGAGATTGAAAGGCGTCGACGGATTTCCAAAGGAATGGCGAATATGTCGAGCCTTTGCAATAGCACTGCCAAGAATCGGAGCAGGATATGTGGCGAACCCATTGACCTGCTTCTTGCATGGAGTATCCGGCACGTTCTTCCCGCCACCACGAAGGAGCTGTGGCTCTTCCGGGTTTCTATTGACCTTGGAAACGAGACCAGTGGTAGCAAATGCAGCCGGGAGAGGTTTGACAGACTTGTAATTCTGAGGGGTCTCGAATGAAGCATTTGCGCCAGAGCTGGGCTCTAGAGCAAATGGTCTCAATGAGCCAGCAGGCAATGACTTGGAGAAATCCAATTTTGGCCTAGGTTGCTGGCCGAAGTGAGCGGGAACATGAGTAGGGGACTCGTCCATTAAGCTCGAGCTTGACGATGAAGTGGTCATAGTCCGTGACAGGGGGTGAGGTTGGTGTGTCGCATGATTGACCACGTGCATCGATGGATTAGGAAGAGCACCCTGTGAGGAAAAGGGGCTTTCGCGAGCCATTGGAGGCATAAACTGATCCAGTGACAAACGAGGTCGATTCTTCACAGGAGTTGGAGTTGGCCCGTCTGGAGCAGTGCCTGTCAATTGCTGAGCAGCCAGCATGTGGGCTGCGTGTCTTCGGCCCCAAGATGTCTTCTCACCATGCCTCTGCTGAAGAGTAGACTTTCGCAAGGATGATGATCGTCTAGGCATTGACGTGAATGAGGAAGGACTTTCGGATGTGATTGATGCCGTTGATAATTCATACTCGTGATTCGAATCATCGTGAATTTCGAAATGCGATGGGGATGACGGTCCGTGGTCAAAGACATTAAAATCTTGACCAAAGCTTGCTGAACCGTGTAAACTTCTTCGCTTTGCGACAGGACTGCCCAAGCTTGCTTGATCAAGGTTCATGATTGCGTCGCTACGCTTGAGAGGGCTCGAGGTTGTCGATGTCACGTTGCAATCATTCGCGCCATCACCACCAAGTCGCGACAAGGCGTGATTGATTGGTCCCGCGACATCCATATGGAAGGGAAAACTCTTTCGTTCTGAAGGACTGCTGCTTCTGTTGTTCTCTTGCCCAACCACAGAAGCAGCTGATAAAGTTGGAGGCGCGTTCCCAGCGTCCGATGCTTGGCTCAAAGCGCGCTTCATCGGACTTCGAGGAGAGGTCCGAGTACGCGACGAAGATCGAGGTGGAGCTGCTTTCGCCCGTGTAGAGGATCGCAAGGCCAGTTTCGCGCTTGGTGGGAAGGGAACTGCAAGTGGTGAGGGGGTGTGCGGAGGATTGCTGGGCGCGAAGATGCTTGAGTGTGAGGTTGTTCGTTTCGGTGGGGATAATGGAGACGGCGACAATGGCGATTTGGGAGATGAGCTCGGTGACTTTGTAACTAGGCGAAACTTCGATGGAGACCTTGAGAGTGATCGCCTCAGAGATCTCACGGCGCTGGTCACATCAACATGGTGGACGTGTGTTGGGGAAGGCAACGTGAGTGTTCCGCCACCGCCGTTTGAGTACGACCCCATGATGGAGGCTGGAATGCGATGACTTTCGCCTATGATACCAGAGATGGGGATGAGAGAATCTCTCAGTTGATATCGGAGATTATTCGTCAGACCGCATAGAGATGTGGCAGAAGGGGATCCTTCTTATTGGGCTTATCGTCCTGCAAGGAAGAGTATAAGTTCGACGAAACAACGTCGTTGGTGGTTTGCAGACAATGGAGGTTGATGCTGAGTATTCGATAAGAACAGGAATCGGGCTGTATATTAACTCGGTCGGTGGGTGTTCCAGGAATGCTTCGTGGCGATTGCGAGGACTCGACACCGAGCGGAATGTTGGCTTCACGTCAGGAGGAGCATGACCACGCAATCGATTTCTTGCCGGCACCGATGCTCTCACCAGCCCCAGAATATGTCGAAAAGCAGGTCGTTGATCGCCAGGGTCCAAATATAGGGTCGAGAGGATGAGGATGAGAATGTCGAGGTGGTTGAGGAAATTATGGCGGAGAAAAGTGGACTTGGTCAGGCTTCCAGTGTAAACAAAAGTTTGGACGCGTCGCGAGGTGGCAATCGCGACAGGCCTGACCGCGCTTCCCTTCCCGTCTCGCTTGGAACAACAACAATGGACGCACGCACGGAACGAGAGGATCGCAACTCAAACCAGCACTACATGAAGCCGAAGGGGAACTGAACTGGAATGCGTTGAGGAGAGGTGTTTGGTCGATGTTCGTCTGAATTCTGGAGTTTCAACAAGTTTTGCTCCTGCATGGGCCGTTCCGCGAGGACTCAGGGTCGCGGAGTGTGTTGTTGGCTCCTGCACCAATGAGCCAATCAATGCACGAGATGGCCACCCTGCATGACGCCGCGACGGCTGCTGCCGAAAGCCCGTTTCTCGAAGTCGAAGGGCAGTGGGCAGTGGGCACAAGGGCCAAGGGGTCTCCAGACTGACTGCAAGATCTGCGCTCCCAAACACCTGGCATGGCAGTGTACTGTGTAGTGCCGCGGCTGGCTTGATCGCCAGGGATTAATGCCACATCTGCTCTTTCCTCGAACCCAAAGTTTGAGTGAGGATCCTCCTCGTCATTCCTAGGTCTGGCGGGCAGACTGAAGATCTTTTGTCGTTTTCTACTCCTTTGTTTACTTTTGTTCTCGTCATCAGCACAACAACAACAACAACAAACAACGCGTCAACAATAACAGTGGCTATTTCCGCCTTTCGTATTGTGTGCTTTCCGGCATCCCAGCTCGGCCTCCAAGATCAAAGTTGCCAGGGATCCAAGATTGCCGACAAGGGGGGAACGGGTCCACCTTTGAGATTTTAATCGTTATTATTGGGATTTGGGTAAAGAGGGTTTTGCCGCATGATCGACTTTTATTATCAAGTAGTAAAGTACAAACATGCAATTTCAGAACAATTGCCCCTGAAAGAGAACATCCGAGCTGTGAGACATCTCATCTGACCCACGTCCACATTCCGAGAGGCGGTACAGTATCAAGTCTCTATCCAGTATCGATATCGACGGGAACGCGGACAGCTATCTGATAGAGCACGAAAAACCGACCGAAGCCGATTATCATTTTCCTCTCTTTGCAATACATTCCTGCCTTCTTAGCGGAAGGCCTGCTATATTCACGGCTAGTCGGTCAGCTATTTGCATGCGCAATCACCAATCTGCTGTGGGCTGTTCTATTTCTTAACTTCCTGTGATGCATGCGTGCTTTCAATTCCATTCGAAGTGATCTACGCCGAGTTATAAACTTCCTAGCCCTTTCAATATGTCCAATCAGAAAGGGCCATTCTTTTCAAGCAGAAGGGTGATTGGTGATAATGCTGAGGACGGGATAACCCCCTTCGTGCAGAATCACGTGACCAATTTCAATTTTTGGAAAACACACATTAACCAAACGTTGAAACTTGGAAAGGATGAAGTTTGGAAGAGAGAGAAGTTAGGCAAGGGGGCTATCTTTTAAAATCTCTTGAAGTATCATAATTTTATACGATATTCAATAAAATTGAGCAAAGGAAAGGGGTATACCGAAAGCGAGTGATTAGAGCAGTTTGTCTTTCGGTGCTCACCAGCCCGTAGTGGCCTCCCCATTTTGAAGCTGACTTCAAATACAATTCCTTAGCCTGCAAAGCTCTTACATCAAAGCAAAGAGTGACCCAGCAGGGGATGAGATCCACATGTCACCAAGTTCTCCCTCATCCACGTGACTAGACCCGCCCCACTCAGATAACCGATAACGATCAAAAAAAGTTTCCCGCCGGCCTTGAGTGCTTTTTGCTCTTCAACTACACAGGATGGGCAAACTCAAGTCCAATAAGCGCAACAGCGCCGCCACCGGTTCTTCTCCATACTCGAAAGCACAAACCACTACTAATAATGTCTTCAAATTCAACACCAATGTCGGCCAACATATTCTCAAGAATCCAGGTGTCGCAGAAGCCATTGTCGCGAAAGCCAACCTCAAGCCCTCTGACGTTGTCCTGGAAGTGGGCCCAGGTACCGGTAACTTGACAGTCCGCATACTGGAAAAGGCAAAGAAGGTTATAGCTGTGGAATTGGACCCTAGGATGGCGGCGGAAGTGACGAAGCGGCTTCAGGGTCGAACGGAACAGAAGAAACTAGAGGTTTTACTGGGAGATGTGATCAAAACCGAGTTGCCGCATTTCGATGTTTGCATTAGCAATACGCCTTACCAGGTACGTCAACCCTGAAATGGGAAATCATGGTAGCTAATGTGAGTCAGATCTCCAGTCCTCTAGTCTTCAAGCTCCTTGCCCTGCCTAATCCACCCCGAACCTCGATCCTCATGTTTCAGCGCGAATTCGCTCTGCGGCTAACAGCACGACCGGGAGACGCCTTGTACTGCCGTTTATCAGTCAACGCGCAGTTCTGGGCCAAGATTACGCATATCATGAAAGTCGGAAAGAACAATTTCAGGCCTCCGCCACAGGTCGAGTCCTCAGTTGTCCGAATAGAGCCGAAATTAGGGAGCGAACGACCGGGCGTCAGCTGGGACGAGTGGGATGGAATGCTGAGGATCTGCTTCGTTAGAAAGAATAAGACGTTGAGGGCCAGTTGGCTTGGAACCAAGGAGGTGTTGGCAATGGTGGAGAGGAATTATAGAGTATGGTGTGCGATGAATAATGTTGCCGTCGATGATACGGTGATTGCAGAGGAGGAAGAGATGGAGGTTGATGAGTGCCCTGGGGGTACGGAGGAAGAGGAGTGGGGTGGGATAATGGATATGGATGAAGAAGTTGATGAGCGGCCTTCGTTCTTCAAAGAAGAAGCGGAGAGGCTCTCGAAAGCAAATGGCACCAAGACGAAGAGCAAAAAGAAGAAGACCAGGGTTGCTGAACTTGTCCGGGAGAAGATCAGGAAGGTTTTAGAGGATGTTACCGAACTGGCGGATCAGAGAGCCGCAAAGTGTGATGAGAACGACTTTCTGCGGTTGTTGTCTGCGTTCAACAACGAGGGTATACATTTTGCATGAGTTGGATTATACAATGGAATTTTCGACCTGATTTTAGCATGGCGTTGGGGTTCATTCGAAGAGAAATGGGAAAAAGCTTGGAGTTTAACTTGCCGGGCATCAAGTTGTCATGTAGACGTGGGCTTGTAGGAGGTCCAATTTCCTCTCCGCCAATCTGGAGACAAGCCTGTTTGGGGATAGATTCACAAAACTCGATCTGTGTTTTCAAGTGCTTATCACGAAGGAGACTCAAAATCTCGGAGGTGAAATGCATCATCCAATCATCTCGATTTGATTCATTAAGTTGAGAACGCTAGCACACTTTGACGCCTGAATTTTGGTATCTTATCAACCTTTTGCGGAACTCCTGCCTTGTTACCTCCCAGTCGCTCTACTCTTCTTTCTTACGGGTTGATAAACATCATTAAAGTTCATCACCACACCCAAAAATCTCATATCAACATCTGGTTGATATGCCAAATCACCTAGTAAAAGACAAACCCTGGATTTGAAATGACCACCCAATGCTTGCAGCCTTTCTTGCAAAACAGGAAACTCATCTGGGATGGACTCATCTGCAAGAGTAGCAGGTGTCGAATCAGGGAGATGGCGAGGTCCCCGACGAGCAGTCGCAGGGGTGTTGATCAATAAACCGTCGTCATCTTCTCGTCGGCCTTGAGTTTCATTGCGGACATCTGCGCCTTGGCGCCTTGTAAAATCCGAAACGGCCCAGCTGTAAAGTTCATCGACCGCATCTCGGTAGCTGAGCATCAGTCGAAGGATCTCGCCGAGTTGGACCATAAAAGTATTGTCATCGATCTCGCCGTGAATCTTCTTCTTCGCTCCAAGGAGACCTTTGTGGGTAATGGCATTCAAGTACTTGGTGTGAGCCTTGATCAGATCGTCCAATGTGCAGCCTTCTTTGTGTATCGCACTCTGAAGCTCATCCCAAGAGCTCTCGATGACCTCAAACAAGATATAGTACTGGAGCTGACCAATGAAATGAATCATTTCTGCCAGTACGCCTCTTGTCAACTTCCAGGCCTGTGACACATTCTTGTCTTCTCCTTGGAGAACTCCTCGTGCGCCAGTCATACACTTCCTCCAAGTCGATGCTAATGCAAATTCAACCCGTTTGATGCGCCAAAGGAAGTTGAAAACCTTAAGGTACTGTCGGTTGCCCCATTCTGTAACGACGACATCCACAGGTGCATCAATTTTGTATTCGAGGGTGAAGCAGTCCCATCCGATGTCACCATGCGACAATTGAAGCATCCGCGCATCCAATCTGCGAAGAACTTCAGGAGAGTCGTACTGTGCGTTCGACCCTCGGATGGCATGCTCGAGTTGTGCCGTTAAGGTATGGCGATATTGGGCGCCTGCAGGACGATCGAGATTAGAAGACAAAGACTCCATGAGGAGAGCAATAAAATCGCCTTGTCCTAACAAGATGTAGTTCTTGAGTGCTTTCAAATGCTCAAACAAATGGAACTTCTCTGCCATCAGATGGATGAGTCTTGCCATTGTCGTCTTGTAGGCTTCATCGATCCATGTCTCCAATGTAGCTGTGTCGCCATATCGAAGCTCTTTCGAAGCTGCTTTGGAGTATTCTTCTACCCATTGGGAGTCGCCACATCCATATCGAATAAAATTCAGGGATTTGCCGATGAGGAAGACCTTCTGGGCAAAATCTTGCGTTATGATGCTGGGCACCATATCCTCATTGAGTTTGTATTTGTCTTCCCAAACACTACTTGCACCCCCGCGGTTTCGGCCATCCTGGTTACTGTTAATAGCATTCGGATCCTGCTCCGAGACGAAAAACTCCTCGTACGGATCTGATAATTCTCCGTCATAGATCCACTGTCGCAGCATATCATAAAACGGGCGAGTGACATGTATCAACAACCGTTCCGCAAAAGCCCCCACCATAGGATCACCGTGTGATGACGAAAATCCATGTATGAGAGAGATGAGCTGGCCTCCTTTCTTGCTCTTCGACTCTTCGCTTATCAAGCTCATCAACCGAAGACCCATCGTAGCTTCACGGGTCCAAACCACGCATCTCTTCAGTGTGACACCAGCTTTTCCGACACCACCCCTCGGCTCTTTTTCATCAAGAGACGAGAGGGCTCGTCGAATTTGCCCCTCCAAAGTAGCCACCAAGCCAAGATACGATCTCAGCTCACCACCGATGGCGGCTCGTAAACTCTGTCCAAGGAGACCACCGCCAGGTGACTGAATGAATGAAGACAATCCACGATATAGTAACGATGGTTCGGCGAGTGTGTGCAGAAGAGATATGATGGGAACCGGCAATGTGGGTGGTAATTTCAAAGTCGATTCCGACGAAAATGGTAGATGAGTAGAAGTTAAACCTTGCAAAGTGAAGGGTAAGTCTCTGAGTAGAGCAGTCTCCGGGGGATCAATTTCCACGTAGTTCTCTGCTAACAGAGCAGTTTTTAGCGCAACGCCTTCTCGTTGAACGACAGCAGATTTGACAAATGCTTGGTCTTCCTCCTTTCTGTCACGTTGGCCTCCTTCGCGCACTGGTAGCCTCTTCAGTCCATCTGGGGCAAAAGCTTCCACCAAAGGCTTCTCCTCTCTGGTTGAACCGTAGTCTGGCGACTGTGGGATGAAGCTCTCCATATTCCTGCTCGCTCTTCCAGTTTTTACTGGGCCTTTGAACGGACTCGTCAAGTTTGGCGGCGCCGTGTGCTGCTGATCACTCAGCTGGTACAGAAAGTATAGAACAGCCCATTTTTGTGTAATGACCGGAATAGATAGCAATCGGCTGTACAGATTCGTGAAACGAAGTGCTTTCTCGGGGCTCGGATTTGTTTGTATCAACCGTTTCTTGATTAAATCAGAGGCTTGATTCACGTCCGCAACAATGGCAGGACCCTTTGAACTATAGAAGAGATTAGGTTCTAGCTGTACCTATTTCATGGATGGTACTTACTTTCCTAAAAACACCCTGACGAAGTCCCTTGCATTATGTTCTCTCTCCTCTGCCTCAGCGGGATCCTCCCCAGGGATTTCGACAAGAAGTCGTCGCACTAAGGAGTCAATCCCACTGCTAACACGTTGGTTTCGTGAAGACATATTCGCATTGTTGCGACTCAGAAATATGAGCTGGAGTTCCGTGGAAGGCTCAAATTCATGCTGATTCGTTTTCCACTCCAGAAGACGCGCTCGGTTTTGTGGACGCGTGAGGCCAAGCCCGGTTAATCTTCGGGTGACTTCATATCACTTCAACAAGCGAGGGCGACTGTCAACGTCAATAGAACAGAGTAGGAGAAGGAGCCATCAGTCGCACCCCTAAATTGGCCCCGATCATCTCGAAATTATACCGCTGGACCCGCCTAGCATTCTATACATGGGACCTTGACTTATTTGCACGTCGCGCTCAGAAGGCCGCCTAGGCGCGACTCCACACGATGCCCGACATCGACCCTGCGGCTTTGAGCCGGCCCATGATCTCCACCACTCCTATACTACCTCCTAAACCTCTGAGTGCACAAGCTCCCAGTGCTCCGAAAGTCTCCAAATCCAGCCATGTGCCTCCTCGGATTGACCTCGAGCCGCTTTATACGGCGCTCAAAATCGCAATTGGTGAACACTGGGGAACATACAAAGAGTCTATCAGTCTCTTTGTGATGGGTTCGTATATGCTCTTATTGTGATCTGTGTTGCGGCCGGACCGGTTTTATAGGATGTTCCGTCGCTAATCCTTCCCTCGATAGGCCAGCTAAACCAAGCAGAACTGTCAGCACGAATTGACAGCTTCCTTGTGACCCCTACCGGTGATATAGAGCATCTACATAATCAATTGGTTGCGGCGATTTATGGAAATGTGACGCGGGAGATGCCAGATCATGGCGTCGCAAGTTGGGTCAGTGCGAATGACAAGCCGACCACAGGAGCCGGAAGCAAGCCCGTGAGCGGAGACGCAGCAGAACAAAGACTCAAAACGGAGGTAATGCAATTACCAAGTCGAGATCGAAGGAGATTGAAGGATCTGAGCCAAAATGAGGTATGTCT
Organism: Hyaloscypha sp. PMI_1271; assembly: GCA_021399465.1. NCBI lineage: Eukaryota > Fungi > Ascomycota > Leotiomycetes > Helotiales > Hyaloscyphaceae > Hyaloscypha > Hyaloscypha sp. PMI_1271. The sequence goes on along the minus strand of JAJTUS010000019.1, from coordinate 371,826 downwards.
CCTTCTGGAATTCGTTTCCCCTAAACTCTGTAATAACCTCCAAGAAGTTCGATCCCCAAGATGCTTTTGCAAATATCTTTGGTGAACATCGCCGACCCAAAGCTCCTAGACTCGCGGATCAAGTCCCCGCAAGTGCTGGTGGCCTTAATAAAACCAGTAAGCTCTTCTTGACAGGTTTGCTGGGGAATCGAACTAATTAAAGGACCAGACTGGGACCTTGAGATCCGGAAGAGGTATGCCCAGCCACTCGCTTCCGAGTCAGGAGAATTTCCTGACACCTCGACGATTGAATCACGAATGCTGCCTATTTGTTATGAAACGGGACTTGTTTCTGGTCATGTCTCAGATGCCGCACATTTCATGTCCGTAGCTACTGAAACATTTATTAAGGAAGTGCTCTCTTCAGTTTTCAGTAAGACTCGGAGTAATGGCCCTGGCGCTAGTGGAAGCGCTGGTACCGGTGGAGGTGCCACATGGGTACAAACCCACAAGTACCGCACCCAACTGGAAAGAGAAGAGGAAGCTTGTCTCCGAGGCGAGATCCAACGAGACAAAAGTGGACTGCTGCCTATTGAAGCCAAGGCAGCCAGTGAGCGTGGCCCTCTGGCTATGGCTGATGTTCGCACTGCACTGGAACTCGGAGACTGTGGACTTGGACAAATGCCGGTGGTGGTCCAGCAGATCATGCTAGGCTATCGGGAGGGCGAGGTCGAAGCATGGGACGACTACTCTTGGCCTGAGCCATATGTGAGGGTAGTCGGCGAGGATGTTGATGCGGATGTGGAAATGGGAGGCGTCAACGGCGTCTATGGAATCAATGGTGTTAATGGTCACACCCCGGATGACAACTCCCTAGGGTGGGAAGGCGCTGACCCAGAGGACAAGCTTGCCCTGGACAGTTTATTGGATTCTTGCCTAGCCATTGGATCGTGAAGGATCAGTTCAAAGGGAACTCTTTTTATTTGTTTTGGCATACTTAGGCGTTCGCATTGCTTTTACACGGTTGCATAGCATGGCATGCAAGGACACACGGATCTCGGCAACTGTATAGTGTGATGTATGTATAAAAGGGCGCACGGGGCGGGAGTCTGGATTGCGATAGGATTTCCTGCACTCGGACGATACCCTGATTGACTTTGAACGCCAGTTATTGATAGCAAGGCAATGAGAATGAAATATTGCTTCTTAAAACTTGTGGAATCCCGATAACATCTGGACAGTCTCGATTCTCTAAATATCGAGCCTAAATAATAATAATTGTGGTATATATCGGAGTGTGACAGCTTCTGACAAGGTCATAATATTTTGCCAAGCTACAGAAGCTCAGCCTCGCCGAATCGTAGTTGTGTCAACGTCAGCCTGGCCCCTCCCATGTTTTAGGTGTCGACCAACATTTCCATTCTCCGTGCCCTTTCGCCTTTTCACTTCGATCACGTTCTAGACATTTAGATGCGCAGGATCTTTGCCGAATATGTCGATTGTCATTGACAAAATCCTCGCGGCTGCGCCCAATACGGAGCGCGGCCGGCCAACTCAACTATCCACAGATCCCAAAGGAGAGCGCATAGCTTACGCTGTGAGTGTTCCAGGTTGAAGTTGTCATCATTTAACTGAGTACCGAACCTAGTCTGGCAAATCTATCTTCCTTAGGTCCCTCGACAATCCTTCACTCAGCAAGCAATACACCACTCATACGACTCAGACGACGGTTGCGCGCTTCTCTCCCTCGGGCTTCTACGTCGCATCCGGGGATGTTTCTGGCGCAGTAAAGGTTTGGGATGCGGTTGAGGGAGTAAACACAAAAGGTAGGCTATGACCATGTGTGCTTGATTTCAGACGCTGATGAAGGGCCGAGGCGAATACCACATAATCTCTGGGAGAATAAATGACATTGCCTGGGACGGGGACTCTCAACGTATTATCGCCGTTGGCGACGGACGAGAACGCTTTGGACATTGCATAACGGCAGATAGTGGTAACAGCGTAGGAGAAATCAGTGGTCACTCTTCGATCATCAATTCGGTGTCGATTCGCCAGCAGCGACCCCTACGGGCAGCTACCGGCGCGGATGACAGCAGCTTGGTCTTCTTGCACGGTGCACCATTCAAATTTGCTACAAAACTTGGTGGATTACACAAGGCCTATGTGTATGGGGTTGGCTTCTCGCCCGATGGAAACCAGCTGGTCAGTGTTGGTGCAGATCGCAGGATCCAGCTATATGATGGCAAGACAGGGGAGCCGACCCATCAAATTGGAGAAGGCGAGCACAAAGGGAGCATCTTTGGAGTGTCTTGGGCAAAAGACTCGAAACGTTTTGTCACGGCAAGTGCTGATCAGACTGTCAGGCTTTGGGACGTGGAGGCAGGGAAGGCCGTTCAGACTTGGCGATTTGGAGAAGGAAACGTCAGTATTCCAGATCACCAAGTTGGTGTTGTTTGGCCTGCTGGAAGAAGTGACGGAATGGTCGTGAGCTTGAATCTTGCTGGCGATCTTAATTACCTTGCCGTGAGTTTCACTGTGTCAGATTACTATTCCTCTTTTGTGTCCGTTCCCAAAAATACTTGAAAGGGGTGCTGATTTCGGTTTCTTGGGGAATAGGAAGGAAGTCAGAAGCCCGCAAAGATTGTCCAAGGCCACAACAAAAGCATTACTGCTCTTGGGTCAAGTGGACTGGGCAATTCGCAGACCTTTTGGACTGGTAGCTTTGATGGTAGGGTTTGCTCCTGGGACGTCAGTTCCGGCGTTGGTTCTACCATTGAAGGAGAGCCGCACTCCAATCAAGTCACAGCTTTCGGGACCACGCCCGACAGAGCATACAGTGTGGGTTGGGATGATACACTCCGAGTGGCGGATGCCTCTGGCAAGACATTCTTGGGAGAAACCTCAAAGTTATCTGCCCAGCCGAAAGGATTGGCTTCAGCCGAGGGCCGAATTTTCGCAGCTACTGTGTCGGGAATTGACATCTTCAACAAGGATAAGCATGTTGGTACTCTTCCAATCAAGGATTTCACACCAACATCTATTGCTGCGTCTGGTTCGCTGGTTGTCGTTGGAGATGATGCGCATACCGTACATGTTTATACAGTGGATTCAAGCCACAAGCTATCCCCACAGCAGAAACTCGACAAGTCCACAACCCAGATCACAGCATTAGCTTTCTCGCCAAATGGGTCACTTCTCGCTGTGGGCAACTCTTCTGGGAAGATCGTCGTGTACGATACCAACTCTTGGGACGTCAAAACAGATCGCTGGTCTGCTCATACTGCAAGAGTCACATGTATTGCGTGGAATGCGGAAGGAACACACGCTGTAAGTGGCGGACTCGATACAAATGTCTTTGTTTGGAGTATGAAAGCGCCGGGCAAGAGAGTGAAGGCCCCCAATGCTCACAAAGACGGTGTGAATGGTGTTTCTTGGATCGATGGCGTGAAGAAAGTTGCTAGCACTGGCGGCGATGCTTCTTTGAAAATCTGGGGTGTTTCGGGCCTTGAATAGATCGAAAAGTGGGTGGTGCTAGCGGAAGCTATGAAATGGTTTCATTATACCACCAGCACAAGATTACCTGATTAGTAATGCCGTTTCTAACACCCTCGAGCAGGGCAGGAGAAACGGGAATGAACTTTCAACAGCCAGATCAAGTCAGACAGTTTCAGATTCTTTTCAACAAACGCCTCTCGAGTTACAGGACCAGATATAAAGTTCTGCTGGTCTCTGTCTGAGTAAATCGAGAATACTAAGTTCCCTAAGGTGTCGCTTTTTCTGTTTATCGCGACACATCCTTCGATAAGACGTGAAGTATGTCCACCGGCTCCTGCACCCCTGACTCGGCTACTAGCGGCAGACAAGGATCGGCTGCCCCAAAACCTGGGGAAGGCTGGGGGGTTCGCGAGTTCGCGACTCGCCTGGCAAGCTCGGAACTCTGATAATCTTAACGTCGCACAACCTTCGCCAGGACCAGCCCAACAACGCATCTGAATCATGAAAAGGCCAGTATGAGCTCTCCATCGGGCTCAGATGGCCCGGCATCGCCCGTAGGCCGACGACCCTCTCGATCAAAACGTGGAGTAAGTTGTTGACCACTGCTGAACTCGGCGTCTGCCAAGCTAAATATATGCCATAGAAGCTCAGAAATGGAACCTTCATCATCCCAGGAACGGGTGAACGCGCTCGACGTCAGATAACACTTCGAAATCCAGCAAACTTCGATGGTCCAGCTCCAATCTACTCCAGAGGCTACGGTGGCCCGATACTCCCGTTGAGACGCACCTTTTCCCAGGCTGGCACGTTTCGGACGGCCGTAGACAATACTGTGGATGCTTCGAAGGAATTGTGGGAATGGCTCAAGACGCCTACTGCGAAAGGGATTCTGAAATGCTCTCTTGCCTACTTGCTTGGGAGTGCCGCTACTTTCTTGCCCCCTCTGGCCAATTTCTTGGGCAGACAGGACGGGAAGCACATTGTTGCTACGATAACGGTGTACTTCCATCCTGCGAGATCTGCTGGGTCTATGGAAGAGGCGGCCTTACTTGGATTCGGGGCCTTCCTATATGCCACTTTGGTTGGAATTTCTAGTATGGCGACATCGGTCTTTTTCGAAACACAATTGGATCTCATCGAGCTTGGTTTTGCCTTAGTGCTCATCGTCTTCTGTGGCGGTGGGCTTGGATTTATTGGTTGGTTCAAGCAGAAGTACAATGCACCACTGGTCAATGTGTCTTGCAGTCTGGCGAGTCTTGCCATAATCACCATTTTGACAAAGGAGACTGCTATCCAGACTGGAGTGTTCTCCAACGATAAGATTGTACAGGTTATGAAGATGGTTATTATGGGCATATTAGCAACCTCTGCTGTAAGCTTGTTGGTATGGCCCGTTTCAGCACGGACGGAGCTTCGAGAGACTATGATCAAGGCTACTGATTCCTTCGGAGACATGCTTACGATGATCACTCATGGATTTCTCAGCGGATCCGAAACAGATCTGAGATCGGCAAGCTTCAACAAAGCTCAAGGCCGATATAAATCAGCTTTTACGCAGTTAACGAAGAATCTCAGGGAGGCTAAATTCGAACATTACGTACTTGGCACGGAAGAAGAATACAAGCTCGAAGCCAATCTTGTCTATTGTATGCAAAGACTGGCCCAGTCAATTGGTGGATTGAGAAGTGCTGCAACAACTCAATTCACGTTACTCAAGGAGAGCCCGGATTTTGGCACTCCTTCAGTGGCAGGGACCACGAGAACTTTTCCACAGGTGCTTGGTGGTTCAGTTGCCTCTACGTTTACAGGCAGACACGATAGGTTCGCAGTATTGACGGCGATCGAAGAAGCCTCCGAGGAAGGTAGCGGAACTGAAGACCATGAACCTGAAAGTATCCAAACTCGGAGCCGGCTTGAGCGGCAGGGGACTCAAACCAGTGTGACAAGTACAGGCTTACCTACAGCTAGGACACCATCAGAAATCTTTTCGCGCTTCATTCTGCACCTTGGCCCGTCTATGAAGTCGCTTGCATATACGCTCTCCAAAATCCTACAGGAGTTACCCTTTGGCGATGGCCCGGAGTACCATATAATCATCAATGACCACTTTCAATCAAGTCTCACTGATGCAGTGTATGGTTCACTGAGAATTGTCTTGATATATTACTTACAGTTGTATAGGAAACTCTACAGCAATTCCCGGGCGGAAGCTCTTAAGGAATTGTACAAAAGCAAGGAACTAGACAAGGATAGGCCAGAAAAAGTCGAGGCGGATTTTGAAGAGGTCGCCGCTAGTTGTGGGCACTTTAGTTTTTCGCTTCAAGACTTTGCAAACGGAATGCAGACATATTTATCGATATTGGAGGGCTTGAAGGAAGTGACGGAAAAGCATAATCGATCATGGAACTGGTTGCGATTCTGGAAAAGGTCTAAAGATCAGTTGACTCAACCTCCAACCGAAGATCCGGAGCAAGAGCGTCTGATAGAACAGCAAGAAGGCCCAGAAGTGCCCAAGGACATACCCGAAATTGTCCTTGAACGACGGAATGCAAGAAAATGGAGGGCTGCAGAACAAGGACACGATTCGACTGGCGATTTCTATCACAGATTGCTGCACATTATACGCGTCCTGGAACGAGATGATGGTAAGTTATGACCGTCCATCCTGGCCATCGATCGATTACTGACATGAAACCAGTACGCTTTGCTGTGAAAGTTGGAATTGGCGCAGCTATTTATGCTGTATTTGCATTTATACCGTACACAAGACCGTTCTACCAGCATTGGCGTGGGGAATGGGGACTTCTGTCTTACATGCTGGTTTGTGCCATGACAATCGGTGCCTCAAATACTACGGGTTGGGCTAGATTTATTGGCACCTTCATTGGTGCTGTTATCGCCGTAATAGTCTGGGTTGTGTGTCAAGGAAACCCATTTGCTTTAGCATTTTTGGGATGGGTAGTCAGCCTGCCTTGCTTCTATATCATTATTGAGAAAGGTAAAGGACCGTTTGGGCGGTTCATTATGCTGACGTACAACCTTTCTTGTCTATATGCGTACAGCTTGTCTATAAAAGATGGAGATGGCGACGACGATGAAGGCGGAGTTACCCCGATTATTACCGAGATCGTCCTACATAGAGTGGTGGCGGTCCTTGCTGGCGTCGTATGGGGTATGATCATTACCCGAGTTATTTGGCCGATTTCAGCGAGACAAAAATTCAAGGACGGATTGTCCCTCCTCTGGCTGAGGATGGGCTTGATTTGGAAGCGAGACCCGTTGTCGACACTGTTGGAAGGCGAGTCTCAGAATGCTTATATGAATTTGCGAGAGGAATTTGCGCTGCAACGTTATGGTATGTTTTCATTTCTGGTTATCTTGCAATGCAGCGATAGTTCCAACATCCGGAGAGGCAGCAGTCCGAAGGTTCCAGCGTGACTGGGACCGCGAAAGTTAGTGGATGCAGCTAACCTCCAAATTCAGTCCTTCAGCTTGATACTCTCCGAAGTGCAGCATCGAGCGAGTTCGAATTACGAGGACCCTTTCCTTCGAGGCAGTATGGACGAATTATGGAGTCTACAAACAAAATGCTTGATGCCTTTCACGCAATGAATGTGGTTATACAAAAAGATCCCCACGCCAGCGAGGGAGAAACGTTGCTGTTGAAGTATACTGCCGAAGAGCGAGCAGACCTCTGCTCTAGAATTAGTCATCTATTCCAAGGTAGAGATTCTCCTTTCTCTCCCTGCAACAATCAGCTAACAGCCACCAGTCCTCGCTAGCTCTCTCAAACTAGAATTCCCCCTCAATGACACGCTCCCCGGTACCTCAAATTCTCGAGATCGGCTACTTGCCAAGATCTTCCAATACAGAAAGAATAGCGCTAGCGGCAATGAAGAAGACAGCACTTCGGTTGCTAAGGACGAAGATTATGAGATGTTGTACGCTTATACCCTTGTCACCGGGCAACTAGCAGAAGAGATCAGGAAAGTGGAAAGGGAGGTCGAGGAGCTCTTCGGAGTTCTGGATGAGGACATGTTGATGCTACAATGAACGGCCATTTGCATGTTATGAGCAGTAATAAAGGTGTATTACTTGAGAGTCCTATCGTAAATATCATAAGCAACAAACGCCTGTACATCAAATGCAATTCCACTTTCCAAGCCCTCAGTGAACATAAAGCCATAGCCAAACGCCAACTCTTGGTCTCATAACTTAGAAAAGCGCTTCTTTGACCTTCCCAACCTTGTTCCGGATATTATATTCAACCCATTTCGCCACGCCTCTCCGCCCCGGCGCAACTATACTTCCCGGATTCATTACATGACAGCCCTCATATGTAACACAAAATGCTGGCGCTTCGGTGTCTGCAAGCACCATAGCGGTAGGCAACGGGTAAACTTGTAGTGAACTAGCATAGTCCCAAAGCACTGGTCGAGTTGCCATACCGAATGGTGACAAGTATCCTTGATCTAAGATCGTCTTTACTAATTTCCTCGCCGCATGTAAATCATTCGACAAAGTGTCGTCGGCAGTTGGCTCTGCTTGGTGAGATTCAGCCTCTTGGACTTCAGGATCAACTTCCATTTCCGCCGGTTCTTGCTCTGGCTGTGGATCTGGATTCGGTGCAGGGGTGCTAGCCATGTCCACATCCTCATCTTCGTCGTTGGATTTTGAGGATGAGAACTTGATGGCCGTTCGACGGAGACGTCCAGACATACTGTCCCTCAGCAGAACGATCTCGTGAGTTGGGCCAAAGAGTGAGAGACGAGATGGATTGCTGGTCCAGATTGCTTCCCCATCTGTCTTCTTCCCTCGTTCCTTCTCCGCTTCGGCGTTTGCTGTTGCGAATGCTCGCTTTATCCTGGAGGTAAATATCTCTGGTACCCCTTTTCTGGGTAGAGGTGTCGCTGCACCCGCTGAAAAGGAAGATGTCCAGCCGTCGTTGTCTCCTGGAACAAAGATGAAAGTTGCAGACTGGAGAAGGGTTGGGTACTCGGAGAGTACTGATGCCAGACTATCAAAATATTCTTTGTACTCGATGCTTCCTCCGCTGCCTCCACGAGCCATGATGGCATGCTGGACGAAGTTCCCCATCAACACGAAGGTCATCGGGGTATCCTCTTCCGGCTCCGCAGCATATAACCCAATGACTTTCTTCAGTGCTTGCAGTGTCCTAGGCTGGTCAAGATTCACTTCACCTATGACTACCATCCGCCCTCTGCCGCCCCCGTCCTCGTCTACAGATCCTGGTCCAAGTAATCGCTGTTCTAGCTTCCGCATCTTGGAGCCCACAGCACGCTCACTGCCCACGCCGAGGAAATCGACCCATCCAAAGCCACCACCAGCAGTCACACCACCGTCGTCAGAGCCGGTGAGACCCAGAGTGACCTTTCTTCGTTCACAGGGCGGCCCGCCGATGAAAAAGCCTATGAATTTTCCGCCAATAATTCCACCTACACCTCCACTTCCTCCTAGTCCCCCACCAACGTTGTTGTCTTCCTCCTCGTAGGTCCCGTCAACCAGGACGATCATTCCAGGAGCAAACCAGGCTCCGTCTTCAGGGATTGGCTTGGCGTGCGTGAGATCTAGCGTAATACTTCCAGTCAAGTCGTTGATTGCTAATGTGCCGGTGGGGGAGATAGTCAAAAGCCCAAGAAGCATGTGACTACTTCCGTTACGTCCCAGTAGATTTGCAATGGGTGTCAGCTTGTATGATTGTTGAGCTGTCGCTAGGCTAGATGATGATCGCTTTAAGGAAAGTTTCCGGGCTTCAAAAGTTGGCGTTTGAAAGGACTCATTTCTTAGGAGACGTTGGTGGATGAGATTATATCGGTTTCGGAAAACATGTGTTTTGTGTGAAGCTGGGGGTAGCAACGAAGGGTTTGCGGTCTCTCTTCAATAGAAATTAGTAACAAATCTGGAATGGATTCAAAGACAAACCTGTCGAAGTGTTTTTTTGCGACATTATATATCAGCCGAGGTTGCTCAAAAGCATCAATAACCTTCAACCACTTTCTGGGGTTACGGAGGCCGTCTTCATCCTCGGCTTCGACGTCCAGTACCGACATTCCCAAGCCGGGCTGGCTGTCTTCTCTCCCCAAAACACTCGGCCGTATCCCAAGCCGTGTATGAGACACCTCTCCATTTTGTGATGACCCGAGGACTAAACTATTTTGTCGACTAAGTTCTCTGTTGACAACAATCCTTCCTCCGCTCATGCTCCCTTCAAGATTTTTCAGAATATCCTTCAAGTCGTTGCCCTCTCCATCGACAATAACCCCCCCATTCCGATTCTTCCAGTTCTTGGCGACTTCCTCCAACACGCGCTCAGCTAGCCCCTCTTCTCGCCATTCCGTACCACAATGTCTCCCAATGAATGTAGCTAAATTTTGCAGTGCAGAGGAAGTCAGGGTCAAGCTGTGCTTCTTGGTGAACGTTCTGAAGGCCAGGGGTCGTAGAGTTGCCGGAGGAAGAAGAATTGGTAGTATACTGGCTCTTACAGGAGCTCCAGCGGGGTTGAAGGGGTTTATGGGATATGCTGGCGTACCAAAGGCGGGGGACGACGAAGGGATTGGATTCAAAGGCGCAGGTGTAGGAGGCGGTTTGAATATAGAAGCAGCTCGCGGTTTCTCTACTTGATTTGGTCGCGACATTTTGTCAATCGTGATTGTGTTGTAAAGGGTGTAGAATTTCGTCTCAATACTTTGCCATGTTGAAAGGGAGACGCGCTGGGACGCGTCTGTGTGGCTTGTTTGAGTGGTTTCGCGTGTCAACATCCTTGCAATGTACAAGCTTGCCCTGAAAGAACTGACCACTCCAGCATCACCTGTCACAGTCAACTTCTCACTTTTCAATCGCTCCCCGTTCACCCATCAAGACATTCTTTCTACAAGCACCTCGTAAGCGATCCACTTCTATTTGACAAACACTCGTCCTCATTTTCACCTCGTTCCACCTTTCAAACCAAACCAGTCCGATCCAGCTACTCAACCAACAATGGCTTCGCCCATTGAACCACCCGTTACACTCTCAGAAGAGTCCGCCGCCGCAATGGAGGTCTACAATTCAGTCAAAGTATCCCTCGCAGATCTATGCGCCAAGGGTACCGCCCAATATGCACACAAGAACTACGAAGAGGCGTCAGACCTGTATGCGCGAGCTTCAGAGCTTCAAGCTGAACTCAATGGCGAGATGTCCCCTGATAACGCGGAGATCTTATTCCTGTACGGCCGATCACTCTTCAAGGTTGGACAGAGTAAAAGCGATGTCCTAGGTGGCAAGGCTGGAGCTGAGAAGAAGAAGCCGAATGGTGCTGCGAAGGCGAAGAAGGCGGCACCTAAACAAGAGCTCAAGAGCGAGAGCGAGAAGATCGCTGAGGAAGGCGTTGCGATTATTGCGGAGCAAAATGGCAGTGGAGCAAAGCCTGAGGAAGGAGTCGATGCGAAGAAGCCCTTATTCCAATTTACTGGCGACGAAAACTTTGAGGACTCTGATGATGATGTAGAGGTCAGTTTTCATACGTTCTCAGCACAATTCGGTCTCTAATGCCCATTAGGAGGAGGAGGGTGAAGGTGAAGCCGAGGAGGAGGACGATGATCTTGCTGCCGCCTTCGAGGTACTTGACCTTGCACGAGTCCTATTCACAAAGAAGTTGGAGGGGCCAGAGGAGGATGCAGGCAAGGGCAAGGATATTGGCGATTCTCTAATGACAAAGCACATCAAGGAGCGGCTGGCAGATACTCATGACCTTTTGGCGGAGATCTCACTCGAGAATGAGAGGTAAATGGGCCAAGTTTGAAACTTGACGGTATTTTCTAACATAGTCTAGATTCCCAGGTGCTGTTGTTGATTTCAGAGCTGCTCTATCACACAAGCAAGAGCTGTATCCTGAGGAGTCGGAGATCATTGCAGAGGCTCATTTCAAATTGTCTCTTGCTTTGGAGTTTGCCTCAATCACGAGAACCAAGGATGAGGGCGAAGAGGCAGCAGATGTCACGGAGGCAGAGACCCATGTCGATCAAGGCATGAGAGATGAAGCTGTCAAGGAGTTGGAGGCGGCGATCAACAGCACGAAGCTCAAGTTGCAAAGCAAGGAAGTAGAACTTGCTTCGACTTCATCCCCTGACGACAATGAGGTCACGCGAGCACAGATTGCTGAGGTAAAGGAGATTGTAACTGAGATGGAAGGTCGCGTAAGCTCTCTAAACTTCAAGAGAATTTCAAGAATACTCACTAACATTGCCTTTTCAGCTTGCTGAATTGAAAGCTCCTCCGGTCGACGTCAAGGACGCTTTGTACGGCCCAACAGGTGCCCTGGACGTCAATCCTACTGGTGGTATCCTTGGAGCTACGTTGGGCGAGTCGCCAACAGAAGCTGCAGCCAGAATTGAGGAGGCCAAGAAGACAGCAACTGATCTCACCGGTCTGATTCGCCGTAAGAAGGCGAAGCCAGATGCCGCCACTCCTGAGCCAACGGCAAGCACTAACGGCATCAATGGAAAGCGCAAGGCTGAGGATGATGCCGAGGAGAGTGACAGCAAGAAAGCCAAGGTTGATGAAGCCCCTTTTAACGGTGCGCATGATGGTGATGCGAAAAAGGCAATGGTTGAGGATGCTGCTGATGACTAAGGGGTTGTTAATATCTGCAGGTGGTTTTCTCTCTTACTAGATGGGATGGCGGATCGGAAAATGTGGCGGCGTTTGATACTGGATACATACCAAGGGGAGCATCTTACTTTAAGTATGCCGGGTTTGCACCTGTCACATGGGATATGACATGGGTTGCACTAATGCATTTTCATTCGCATTCGACTTCTTAGCCTTTGAGCTCTTCGCGTGCAATTTCTAACTACCTCGATGCATTAAGATCCATGGCCGTCTGTCAAGCATGAGAACTTGATAGTTGCTGGGTGCAGAGAGCAGGAGAGTGCCAGAGAATCAATGATATGTACCAGCGTTGTAGTGCCCAGCAGTATCATGCTTTGGTCAATCCAATTAAGGCGGTGGCATTGAGGTTTTGACAACTTGTAGCAGACGCTTTCCGACATCATATTCAGAAGAGCCAATGAGGTGCCGTTAATTCAGACCTTCATTCCCCAATATCCAACTAGATCTAGAAGTTGACAGAGATATGGCTTGGTCGGTGTATTCGCCGTGGCGATTTCGAGCTGTGGTTCCATCTAGGCTGCAGCAATTGAGGATGGTGTGTTGCTCGATCCGCCTTTTAGGTGCGACGAAGAACCTTTGAATAAGGACTGCCATATGAAGGCTTCGCTAAGAAGCAGCTCGATGTCCTTTTCCGTCCAATCCCTTGTTGGCAAAGCCTGGAGGAACATCATGACTTCCTGGAAGTCCATCTTCCTTAATTTGTCGGACCATTTGACGAGGAAGGCTACACAGACATAGAGGTGGAACTCTGAGAAGCCTTGTTCTTCGGCCTTAGATGTTCTTAATCTCAATTCAGAGCAAACTTGGATAATTTGACTTACCAGATATGTATCCCACATCCTGATAGTGTTCTTAACACTGATTTCCCGCATCAAGAGACAATTCATCCACCGGAAGCTGAATTGAATAAATTCAACCTGTTGCTGTTCTAAATGTTTCGCTAAAGGCTCGTCTATCCTAGCTGTCAGATCGTGAAGCGCTGCCACTTGCCGCTGAATTCCAGGTTGAGCAGTGATATAGTTGTCCTGAATGCCATCTAATAATTTCGTTAAACACCAGAATGAATCTGCTTCAACAGCATCCAACACGGGTTTAGGAAGTTGCCCAGGATCCATGCCACTTTCAACATCTGAGTCTGTAATATAACTGGCCAGGAAAACCTGCCAGAATGGCGTTACCAGGTCATTGATACCTTGGACATATCCGCTCGCTGGATGCCGTACAGCCCAGACGTACAAAATCCTTTCTAAAGATCGTTGGGTAGCCTCGTACCCGTAAAGTTCCAAATGTGGATTCGTTCGTGGGACGTCAATGCTGATTTGATGCCAGATCCCTTCATCCAGTCCCCGCGCTTTACCTGTCGAAGCGGAACTACTTCCACCTCTCTCAAACGCTTGCCGGACTCCATCGAGGTACTCTTTTCGTTTCCGTTCCAATGTTCCAACTCGGCGTTCGCTACTTGTTGGGAGATATCCAAGTAATAGTTGCCATGTCATTGCCCGAACTTCTTCGGGGACCCCAGACCATGCAGCTGCTCTCAGATCTGTAAGATTTATCGAAGTAGCTTGCAATATCTTTTTAAACTTATTTATCCTCGTGATCCGTGCAGAGTGAATATCCGCTTGTTTGGGAGAAGCATCGGCAGGGATAGGAGAATGGTGGATGAGGTGTAAGGAATTTGCAGGATCTCTCAGAATCTCTTTATACTGAGGCCTCAAAATCTTTCCTTCGCTCTTCTTTGCAACGGGGTAACTTGGCGCAGGGCGTTCAATGGCAATGTCGGCACTATTTGAAAGCCTCCGGGTGCCAAATCCCCCGAAACCACCCTGTAGCCCGTGTCCAAAAGGGGAGAGGTTCCCTATTCCAGGATCCGTTTTGTTTTGGTCCGCAGCCTTCTTCGTTTTCCTCTTCATGCTTGACATGCTCGGCAATCCAAAGTCGTCCCCATCATCGTTGTCATAGCCATACTCGTCGTCTTCATCGCCTTCATCGTCGGCATTCCAATCATTATTTGTAGTTGACAAGAAGTCTGTGTATGTTCTTCTTGGAGGAGAAGCTAGTCCAGAAGATGCTCGGTGGAATGGCGGGGTATCGTTTTTATGGGAGGAAGAAGAAGGAGGAGTCCTGGGACGCGCTGAACTCGAAGATAGAGAGCTTGAACAATAATATTAGCACATTTGAGTGGCCTTCGGGCCTTGAGACGTACAGGTTGTCAAACTTCAACATGTCCGCATGAGAATATGAGGCCCCGACGACCAATCCAGGTTCACGAGTCTGTTTTTTTGGAGAAGAGTCACGGCGTCCATTTGAAGCTCGGCCCCTCCAGAAAGGAGATGCGGATCTGGAATGCCCTTGGTCAGCGCATTGCCCATTGTAACTGCCCCCGCTCGACTCAAGGCAGTTGTGCAGAAGAAGTTGGAGCATACTCGGATCCTTCTGGTAGACAAAAGCACCAGTTAGCTATATCCAGAACTAAACCTCGTACAGCTGGAGCAAGGTACTCCTTCCAACAGCTTTTTGGCGGGGAAGTACTGACCAACCTGAACCATCTCCTGCATTCGAGAAGCTTTGATCAGCTTTGCCTTTCTCTTGTAGGTGAAGATTTGAACCAACCTGCTGCACTAGCTTCTTGGTGCCATTTGACGAAGAAAACATCTTGCGGGCCTTCAATTCTTGGTCTTGTGCTTTCATTCCTGGCAGCTCGGATTCCCGACGTTGTCATTCAACGATCCGCATCCTAATTCGGCTAGCGTCTTGTGAGGCACTGTCCCGCGCACGCTGGTCTTGATTACACAACACCTTCTTCTTCTTGCCCTTTATTCACTGCGACACTTGACCATCGATCAGGCTTACCGACTCTGGAAAACGGCCTGGTTCTACATCAAAGGTCCTTTTCAAACCCAGCAACATCAACATCCGCCCTGCCTTTCAAGCTGGCAGGCAAACAACCAGCAAGCCTCTCACTGTGCACTGTCGTCGCGCACCGCGACAAGTGACAACTAATCTACTCCCCAAAACACAGAATACTTCCAAAATGACGGAACCGGATAACTTCGAAGAGGATCTCTTCGCCGATCTGTGAGTTACTCATCCCGGATACCTGGCTCTTGATCCAGTCTTTCCCTCCAACCACAGGCCAGACGCTGAGGATGCCTCTGTACTTGCTATCCATATTCTCACCATCTATCTCATTCGACTGAACATTGAGCTGACTCACTTTCAGGTACGCCGATGAAGAGCCTTCAAAACCCGCAGCTCCAGAGGCTGAAGCCAAAACTGAACCGGCTGCCGTAGCTGAGACGAATGGTGAAGAGTCAAATGACCATCCAGAACAAAATGGCGGAGGAGATGAACAAATGTATAATGGTGAGGAGGATATGGATGATGACATTGATTTTAACCTTGGTGGGAATGGCAACAACTACGATGCTTCAGCTACCAATGAATCACATGGACCTGGCATCAAAGAGGATGGGTAAGATTGCGATTTTTTCCTTCGATTTCTATAGTGCATATATCACCAGAACTCAGCAGATGATTGTAAGCATCTGTTCTCTGGCCTCGCTTCATCTCACTCAACTTTTCCGACTCAACGAAAAGAGCACGTCAAGATATGGGATCGGTGTGGGGAGATCATTTGGTGGGCATGCAGGTTGGGGAACCTTATGGCAGGATGTGGGCTTGGAAGAAGGAGAACGTATCGCTGAGATGGATTTGAACAAATGCCTCCATAAGGGACGGATGGGATTCAAACAGCAACTAGGACCCATAGATGCGGAACATCACTAGCGACCGTTCAATTTTTTTACGGATTCGAAGATAAGCGCGATGATTGCGATGGCTGCCGGAAGCAAAATGCGTCAATTGCCTGAAGGGGGAAGCTTGAGCAGACGAATTGGCAAAGGGACTAGCAGTCTTGAAAACGGACAGGAAGCTGGTATTTCGCCTCATGCATTCGCCAACAACAGCGGCCATAGTCAATCCTACTACATAGCCTATTGTCGAGATAATCTTCATAGAGCATCAAGGAGGCCACAGATAGGCTTAGCAGAAGGGCAGCGCATAGCGCACGACGCCAGTACCTAGCATGACGATAGCAAAGACAACAATTGTTCTTGGATATCTTGTGGTGTCATCCTTCATTGCATGACTCCTGTCGGGTTCAAATTGCCATCCTGGTTTGAGGGGTTTTTGTGTGGATACTTGGAACTCTTTCCCAACATTGCGGGCCAAGATTCTCCAAATCTCATCTGCTGCTGCATCAAAGACATGTTTGCGCTACACCTTGGCAAGCAGTTCGGCCTGTTGATTTGGTTCGAGTTGTCGAGTCATCGAGTCGTTGGGTTGTCGACCTGCTACCCCCAAGCGAAGGATTCCCAGGAGCTACGAAACCGGGTTGCTGTTCGAGATCCGAGACAACCAAATCTGAAGCCATATTTGAAGAGCGCAGATTATTTCCTTGATATTACTCCCGCCATATGATGCGTTTCATTTCTTTTTGAGAATATGGTTCATTTGCTAATTGGTCATGTTTTTACAGGAAGATGTTTATTGGTGGACTGAACTGGGAGACTACCGATCGTACGTGAAGCAATTGAAGCCAAATATTCAAGGCAAGGCTAACTCGCAATTATTTTCAGAATCCCTCAAGGAATACTTCTCCCAGTTTGGTGAAGTTCTGGAGTGCACCGTTATGAGAGATGGCGCATCTGGTAGATCAAGAGGCTTCGGCTTCCTGACTTTCAAGGATGCCAGAACAGTCAACATCGTAATGGTGAAGGAACACTGGCTAGATGGCAAAATTGTAAGGCCCAACTTTCAGACTCATGTCAATTCTTTGCGTCAATACCCTTCCAAACCCCCTGCCCCAAAGAAGCACCAAGCTCACCCAATGTTAAGATCGACCCCAAGCGGGCCATTCCACGTGACGAGCAAGAGCGCACCAGCAAGATCTTTGTTGGCGGCGTCAGTCAAGAGGCCACAGAGCAAGATTTTAAGGAGTACTTCATGCAGTTTGGTCGAGTCGTTGATGCCACTCTCATGATGGACAAAGACACTGGCAGACCACGAGGCTTCGGATTCGTCACATTTGACAGCGAGGCGGCAGTCGATGCTTGCTTGCAACAACCGCTCGAAATTCTCGGTAAGCCAATCGAAGTCAAGAAAGCCCAGCCAAGAGGCAACATGCGCGAGGAAGAGGAGAGTCGTGGTGGCAAGGGTGGCCGGTTCCGCAAGGGAGGTCAAGATGACAACCAAAATGCAAACCAAATTCAACAAGGCGGTGCTAATCAGATGGCTCCTGGTGGTATGACTCCCCAATTAATGGCGCAGTATTGGCAACGTATGCAACAATACTTCGCGATGATGCAGCAACAGATGGCAATGGGTGGTGGAAGAGGTATGCCAATGCAAGGCGGTATGAACCCGGCTATGATGGCCCAAATGGCTCAGATGCAACAAATGCAAGCTATGCAACAGCAGATGCAGCAAGGAAATCGCAGCCAGAGTCCCCAGAGCCCGGGTGCTGGAATGCAAGGCATGAACCCTGCTATGATGCAACAGATGCAGCAAATGCAACAAATGCAGATGCAAGGCATGGGCGGCGGTGCTAATATGGGTGGTGGTTATGCTGCAGGTGGTGGAAGCAATCCTGGTGGACGAATTGGCACGCCTGGCTACAATGCCTACGAGCAGCAGATGTTTGAGCAACAGAAATATGAACAACAACAGATGCGTCGGGCTGCACGTGAGCAATCTCAGTACAGTGGTCAAGGTGGATATGGTATGGGCGGTGGTGGTCCAACATCTTGGGAGGGAATGTATGATGATGTTCCGCAACCAGCCGTTTCAACCGGAGGAGGAGGAGGAGGAGGTGGTGGTGGAGGAGGAGGAGGAGGAGGAGGCCGAGGTGGATATCAGAGTGGACGGGGAGGTGGAAGTTCAAGGGGATCCGCTCCGCCTCAAGGTGGACCTCAAAGTGCACCGCCCGCTAATGCCCCAACTGGACCGAAGAATGCTGGCAAGCCAGGAGCGAACTATCGTGGTGGTGGTAGGGGCGGCAATAGAGGCTTCCACCCTTATGCTCGTGGTTGAGAGCCGGAACGATGCGTTTTTCACTTCAATATTCTGCATTACTTTCGGACAATTGGTTTGGGGGTATCAAAAATACGTTGTGGATGGCGCATTTTCCTGCGGAATTTTCCTACATTTTGTCACAATACAAAATATTGCATAGCTGAGGTCACTGGGAAATGGGTGGGTTTTCGGAGGGAGATTCTGCTACTTTCTCTGCTCGATTTGTCCACACCCGGAATCAATCAATGAATAATATAATTGAAAATCATAATTGGCGTGATCTCGCGGGAAACTTTTAGTAAGTACTGCTTCCCACAAGCGGACTATTTATGGGTTTGTTACACGTGACTCCTGCCAAAACATCCCTGTCTTGATGCTCAGCTTTTCATCTCAGCCCCTACATCAAGAACATCCTTTCAGCCTTACACGCCCCTTTTCCTTCCCAGTCCGGTCACCATGGACACCACACCCTCCCCAGAACCAGCGCCATCGATATTCCGCTACATCATCGGCTTTCTGCTCATCGGCATTGCTTGGGGATTTACCACCCCGTTCATACGCGCCGCAGCACGCACTCACTCGCCACCACACCACCCGCTTCTTGACTCGTCATCTGTCAAATCCAGCTGGATCAAGTCGAAATTCCTAGGAGCTTTCTTCGGCGTCCTGGATTTATTACGGAACCCGAGATATGCGATTCCGCTAGTAATCAATCTTACGGGGAGCGTGTGGTTCTTCCTATTGATTGGCAAGGCTGGTGAGTTCCCCTTTTCTGCCTTTGGGGATAACAGGAGAGGGCAGATGGGAGATGGGGGATGGGAAGTGGGGGGCGTGGGGTGAGATGGCAATGGGAGCTGATGTGGCGACATTAGAACTTAGTTTGACGGTACCAATAACCAACTCGCTGGCCTTCCTGTTCACGGTATTTGGGGATTGGTGGGTTGAGAGGAAGGTAATTAGCAGGGGTAAGCTATCAGCTCCAGTCAGAGTCCGTAATGTGAGTGCTAACCACTCCACAGACACTTGGATTGGGATGGCTCTTTCACTATCTGGGATAGCGCTTTGCGTTCAGAGCAAGAATAAATGAGTTTGGCAATCCAATACCTTTTTGTGCATTAGACTATTGGGTATCGGCTACGTATGCTTTAGGAAAACCAGAATGAGATTTGAATATTGTAGAAAACAAAGCGCCAGGCAATGCTCTATGCTGGTAAATAAGTTTGAGTGCCTAGCCGCCAGCGCCTCGGCTTGAATAAATAGAAACGCCTTCCCAATGCTCGCTGCTGAAAATGACCGCTATGCTGTCCCGTTGCTCCTTGCGAAATCTAACCTTTATAACCCTTCGTCAATCATTTTTCCTCCATTGATTATTCTGCTATTTAGATTCAACGCCTGGCGCGAACCCATCTCTGAATGTGTCGTAGGCTTGGGTCCTCATGTGTCCAGCGCCCCATTTGATAGTCAGAAGATCGCATATCAGAGTAGATAGAATCATCTGTGATGGCTGCAAGTTCCTGTTGTATGGAATTAGTATCCCACATATCAAAAACATAAAAAGTAAAGAGAGTACACTTACAACCCGCAATTGCGCATCACAGGCGGCCAGTTGGGAAGTGTGACCAGAGTGAGGGCGTTGTCCTTGGAGAACTTGGTCTCGCCAACTGATCCAGCGCTGTGCAGCTTGCTGTCGGAGGTAAATCTTTTGACCTTCGTGTCGCCGTGCGAAAGCGTCGAGCATGACCCTGAAATCATCAATGTCTCTCATTACAAGAGCTTCGCTTGCTGAACTTACTGCTGTAGCTCGGCCTTCTCTTGCTCTTCCGGTCCGCCTCTCACTCTTGGAACCCGTGTCTCCGCAGCACAGTTCAAGATGTGCTGTCCATCTATGGAACACTGACGCAGAGCAGCCCAGCCTTCAGTGTAGTAATCATCCTGATCCTCAGGATCGACAGGTGCGGCAGCGATCCAGTATTGTAAGGTTCGGAAGTCTGAGAGCAGATCGGCTACTCGAACGGTCCTTTGTTCGTTTACTGCCCAAGCGTCAGCAAATGGACCAACTAGATTACTTGCTGGGGAACTTGAAGTGGGAAATACAAGTGAGAAAGAAGTAATCCGACTCACATCCGTCTGCCATCGTGAAAGAGTGAGAATAGCTGTGGAGAAAAGAGGTGGAAGAAGTGGAAGAGCGGGAGCGGGAGCTACAGAAAAACGAATGAAAGAAGAGCTCGAAAGATGGTGGACCGTTGAGAATGTCTCGGGAGGGAGAAGCCCTCATGGAGGTTTATGAAGAATTCGAGAACTAGATGCTGTGCACCTTGGATGACATCTGGCCATATTGGGAATTGTTGTGGCTGGCTATCACACGATCTCAGCCATGAGACAGGTTCCATCCGGTCCATTGGAGGTGCTTTCATGAGAAGAGCTCAGGAGAGCCCTGTGAGCCCCACCCACGAGCAGCTATTTTGATACTGAACCTTACAAGCTCAAAGCTTTACTTACCCACTCATGAACCTGGGCCAGCTGTGAGCCGAATGCACAGTTATCATCATAGTGGCCATAGCGGGAACCGCAGGAGAGGTAACGATAGCTCGAGAGCCTCTTTGACTGCAGCAGGGGAGCCAAAAGTTGCCAGAGTGAGTCTCATGCTGGAAAATGGTGTCTCCTCGCTTCAGCATCATCGGGGAGCGCCACAGGACCCAGGGCCAGTGGCGGCGCCGGAAATGCGCCCCAACGGCCCAAAACTCCAATGCAGTCTTGTTGCTCAGGGCGAGCTTGAGCGCCTCCAGAGAGATGCAGCCAATTAGGGCCGGATGCCGAGGCTGGATGCACGCGAACTCTTCGCTTCTCCCCAGCTGAGCTTGGTGCCACCCGACTGCGCCATACATCGAAGCCTCTTTCGGGACAGCCCTGACATTCGTGGCTGCAAGCACCGTCAGACCTGTCCAGTCCGGTCTCCCGAACGGCCTTATTTAACTTCGCCAATACTTCCCTCCCCTGGCCGATGTTTGGCCCCGATCTCCAGTGTAAGGCTGGGTCTCCTGCATTTGGTCACATCGTTCGTTCAGGTCAAGCCACAAGTAAGGCTGAGTCGTGGGACCCTCCCCAACAAGACCACCAATAATACACGAGGCTTTGGAGTCCGGCTTCCCCCCAGATGTGATTGAGACTAATGACACAAGATTAGGAAGACGTGGCTCACGCCAGTCCTTCTATGTTCTAATACACCGTTGAAAAGCCAAAGCAGGAAAGAGCCCTTTTGTAGTCGAAAGTTGATCGGGGACCCCGAACGCTAAACGCTCTTCTGGATATCATGACCACTTCAACCCTCAGTCCTTCTCCGCAATCGCTTGCAATCTCTCATCGATCTCCTCCTCAGTCAGAGCTCTAAATCCCGGGTCGGTACCCTCCTTCCCGTCCGTTCTTGGCCCGCCCACGATTCCGATCTCTAATTCGCCCTTCTTGAAATCCACGCTGAGGACCGTGCTTAACGTAGTGATGGCAAGCTCCACCACCTCCTCCCAGCTGCCTTCTGCGCAATCCTTGTTCTTGAGCTTCTTCTCAAGATGATTGAACGCCTCTTGCTGCTTGGGACCTGACGCTGTGGCCTTGTAGCCGGTATAGTAGCCAGCTGGGTCACATTTGTACAATTGTGGACCGTACTCGGAATCCAATGAAATCAACGTAGTAGCAACGCCATATGGACGCATATAAGCCTATCCAAGGTCAGCATTTGTGATGTCCGATCGAGTGCTAAGCGGTCCGATTAGATCAGCTTACCCGTTGAGTATAAACTTGGCTGATATTGGCAATCCTCTTTGCTAGGGCATCGCAGGGCATCTCGTATCCAAACTTGTACCTGAATTCCGCGGCTTCACCAATAGCTCTTTGGACAGAGGCTCTCGCATCGGCGATGGAACCCGTCATTACACAGCCCACTGAGGGTGACAGTTTGAAGATATGGGATACAGAGGAGGGGTCGATAAGCTTGTCCTATGTCACCTATATATTAGTATTGAGACTTGAAATAGAAATGGAAGGAGGTATTCCTTACAGGAACCTTCTTCTGCGACAATACAACCGCACAGTCCTTTCCTCTGACACCAATCGACATGATATTCGCAGCAGTGATGGCCTTGAAGGCATATTCTATCCTCCCACAACTCGTTAGCAGGGTACATCGCGGATTCGTGGAGTGCGACGCTGAAACTCGCTGGAGAGACCATGTCGAGAAGGCGCTGGATCGTGTTGAATGAGCACGGAAAGTGCGTTTATGCATACCGACTTGGTACAATCTTCCCTGATCTGAGAAGATCGTGATATGTCTGTCGTATCCTGCACTGCCTGTTTTTGAAGTCAGTGTAACTGCTGTTCATAGAGCTGTTGAAGCTCGCAACGAGGCGGCCTTACCAGACATCTTGAGGTGCCGGGACGCAGTAACTGGTAGGGCGGTTGTCTAGGTTGAAAGATAAACAAGCTCGAGGTGGTAGGGCTTGTCGTGAGAGGTGTTCGTGGATGTGTTGAAGCGGAAATGGTAGCTCTTGTCAACAGCTTCCGCGAGAAACGCGCAACTGAGCTTGCCTGGCACCCAGGTACGCGAGTCACATGATGAGTAGCTGAAAAGGCGGGTCTGATGAACACAAAGCGGCGCTCATGTTGAATGTCCCAAGTCAAGTAGTACATCTAACATTGCCCTTCCTCCAAAAATACCATGGAGCTATCGTTCATTCACACTCAGTTGAATTATCTCAGAAGTAAATGAATGCTAAATTCCTCTCTTTGCTTGTCCCACCAAATTTTAATGTGGCGGAAGATTTTGAAAAGTTATTGCCGCTTTTGCTGTCCGCTGGAGATGATCTTCGACTGATAGGCGATAAAGCATGGGAAAAAGCTCCCATCTTTTTGCGATCGAAAAGGAACACCCTGTTGTGTGGCTTACGACAACAATATTCCCATATGTTATAGGTCTTGTCAACGACTCAATCCGGCTGTCATCATGCCCTCTGCCACGGACCACAATGAGTCAACTCACATTCCCGCCTGGAAAAGATTGGGCCTCAAACTGAGATCTCAAGCACCTCCAGTGTCCGTACCCGAAACTTCTGATCAGATTGGGTCGATCAAGAGGAAGAGAGTGGGCGCAATTGACGAAGAGCCATCCAAGAAAACGAAGAAGAATTCTCATCATCCATCACCTGCCGTACCGGTCACTCCTGTTCTCGCCCGGAAGAAGTCAGTTACGTTCACTTCGGAGACGAAAGTCGACGATGGAGACAGCATAAAGCAACTATTCAATTCTTGGGTAGCAGAGCAAAAGTCGCAGGACCCATCATTTCAACTGCAAAATTCTCAACCGGCATTCAAGACCCCGGAACCTTCTATTGTCGAGGAACAAGTCAAGACAAGCCTTGACGAAAAAGACAGAAGAGCGAAGAGGATCAAGAAACCGAAGAAAGAACAGGGCAAGAAGTCCAAATCAGCGAACCTCTCAAAGATCGTCAAACCTGCCAACCTCTCCTCCCGGCCTTACCTTCAATACCTCCGACAATATCACGAATCGAGAGACAACTGGAAGTTCAACAAGAACCACCAAACTCATCTCCTCAAGCACGTCTTCGATATCGACATCATACCCTCCGATCACGCATACCTCATTTGCCACTACGTCCGAGGACTCCAAGGTGGAGTAAGAACGAGGTTACGAGACGCCGCTCTTGCTATCAAAGTCAAAGATCAAACGGAAGGTGCTGCTGGCTTCCCCGAAAACATGGCCGATTCCGACAAGAAGCAACGGGAGTACGATGCAGCTATGAAGAATTACGTGGATCACATGACGGCGGCCAATGCATCTTCAATGATGGGTTACGAGGAAGGAGTTTTGATGGGTCTGTCAGATGCAAACATGGCGAAGAGGGTTGCTAAGAGGATGAGGGCGGAGCAAATCTTGGCAGAACTTGAGACAACTCAGGATAGCAGCGAAGTCGTTGGCAAAGGCCTGGCCAACGGTGATAATGACAGCCAGAAGAGACTTAGAATGAATGACGGATCGACCCAGAGGGTTGCTAGGAGAAGAAAACAACGGACCGCAACGGTGGAGGATACCAGTTCATCTGATTCTGATGATTCAGAAGACGATAGCTCGGATGACTCTGTTACCGATCGTGATGGCGGTGATGACACGTCTTCGAGTTCTTCAAGCTCTTCGTCCGGCTCCGAGTCTGAGGAGGAAGATAGCGAGGAAGATTCAGAAGACAGCAGCGAGGAAAGCGAGGACTCTGATGAATAGGTGTCAGGAGGACGATAGTGGCCTTTAGAATCGTCCCTACAGATGATTTCACATGAATTACGGATACCCTGAATTACTAGTTTCGTTCTTGACTGGTCGGTGCAAGTGGACATGTTCACGGAATGAACAATGGTTACATTTAATCTGGGGACCAATAGACAAGAATACAAAAAGACCTTCCAATTTCACTAAGGTCTGTCCTTCCCAAGACCAATCGAAAAGGCAAATGCAAGATTAGATTATTATCCTGCAGCCAGCTGCAAAAGGGACCGCGTGAACGCTCCCTCGCATCTGTACCCCTCCTTTTCGTACGATCGACGTCAGAGATCCAAGCAGTGCCCCCACCAAAGCCAATGAAGACAACCCGAGTCTGTAAATCCCATCTTTCCACAATATCGCGCAAATATTCCCCTGCCATATCGCTACTTAATCATACGTACTCGTTTATCCCCATGCTTGAGCAAGCATATCCGGAATACTGTTTCGTTCACCGCAAGTTGCGTGCGAGTGCGTGGTTTTTTGGACTGAGAGTGAGGTGTGTATTTCGCTCCAGGCAGACACCAAATCACTCGATCCCCTCCTAACGACCTCAGGCTCTTCCTCACCAACTCGCGCCTCTCGCAGATTTATTGCCATTTTGCGTAGCCTACTGAAACAATCGGAGGAGGAACAACAGTCAAAATGACTCGATTAATAGTATACAGTACCGCCTTTGTGGCGTTCCTTGGAGGTAAGCTCAATGTCACCGACTCTTCTCGCGATTCCTCACTAACACCGCCCAGCGACCGCGATGACCTTGGCTGCAATATTCATTCCCGACTGGATCACTTGGACGGTAGACACAGCCGACGGCGGACACTTCACCAAGACGATTGGACTTCACAGGAGCTGTTCTTCCACAACGGGACATTGTATACACTACCCACAACAGGAGGATTGTTCGGGCTCCGACAGGTACTTTTGTTCGATGTGGAGGTCTGTGGGGTTTATGATGTCGCTTACGGCGGTGCTGGAACTGGCTACACTAGTGGCGTACATAGTGGTTATACTTGGTGGGAAGCAGAAGAGAGAAGCCGGGTGGAAGGTACTCGCCAGCTTGTTATTATTGATCGGGGTGGTGCAATGTGCTAGTATGGCTATTGTGGTATGTTATACCCTCGAAAGAGACGTTTCGTTGCTGACGTGGGGCAGGCATACCTATTTGACAACGATGAGAGGTTCTTCGTTGGATGGAAGTTGGACAAGTCGTGGATTCTGTGCACGGTATCTTGGAGTATTGCAGTTCTTTCAGCAGCATTTATCTCGCTGTCGGCATTTGTGTTCCCGCCAGAAGATGGATACGAACTTATTCCTAGCGAGCGGCATGGGAGATAATCGGGGATGGTACAGATGGAACGAATTATGCATGCGGGTGGGGATAATCTTTGTACATGAGGTTGCGTGCGAGCAGCTTGGAGCAATGGGATTTTGCATGGCGTTTGCGTTTGGGGATTGCAGGGAGTAGTTTTAACCTCATATTTTGGCTATATCTGGTAATACTCAAATTTAAGGAAGTGTGGTTTCTGCACAGGTTCTCTTGCTCCAGATCCATCGAAATGGGTGCCAATTTTGCCTTGCAAAGTGCTTGGTCACGTGAAAAATGGCTTTTTTTCGGTAGCAGTTTAATAAGATTAAATAGGCATTTCTCCCGTCTAAAGCCGCGGTTTTCCGCAAAGCTGATTTGGCCGAGTGTACGCGCCCCCGAACGCTTTAGTAAATGCACCACTAACAAATCCCAGGGTCTAAGGCGATGGTATGTTGATTTCTGGGACTTGCGAGTGATGTCTTTCTAACATGGAGAAGGTTTTAAGCTTGCTTAAATCACCATTATCGAAAGATGCGTGAGTTCGAACCTCACAGTCAGCAAAACGGTTTAACGGTTTATCTTTTTGAATTTTTGGTCTTTTTCTGCCAGGGGTTGCCAGTGTGGTGGGGTCGGCTGCAGAGTTGCTTCAACAAGAAATTTGAGGGACTATGGATCAACGGCTTTTTCTACTGGAATCTTCCTTTCATTTTTGAACTTCCGATGTCCCTACCAGTACTACATTTATGGAACCAACGGCATTATATTCAAATTCAAATGTTCCAAGTACTGAGTTGAGATCGACCCACCCTTATCGGGTGAGGGGCAACCGATAAGCTGGGTCTCCTCATTCTTAACTTCACCCTTTCAATCGCGCTCGTGGTTCCACTCAACATTCTACAAATGGCACCCTCACGCACATCTCCGGATGCGCCGACAGTATCCTATAGCCTCACGAAGGAGCAATTAGCAACTTTCGACCGTGATGGCTACCTCATCGTCCCCGACGCCCTTGACCCTCAGACGGTTTCTTCCTTGCTCAAGGAGACACATTCCTTGCTAGACAACTTCTCTCTGGACGACCACCCTATGACTAAATTCTCCACCAGTGAGGGCAGTGAGCACGTAGGAGACGACTACTTTCTCGATAGTGGCGACAAGGTCAGGTTCTTCTTTGAAGAAGGTACTTCCTTATCCACTTATTGATCACGAGGAGGATCATTAACTCGCCCCAGATGCATTCAATTCCACCGGCGCTCTCACAAAACCGAAATCTCTTGCAATAAACAAGATAGGTCATTATTTACATGCTCTCAGCCCGCCTTTTGCATCGCTCCTCCTTCCAAGCTCAAGGCACTCCCCATCCGCAATTGCTCGCGATCTTGGCTTTCGAGATCCCCGCTGTCTTCAAAGCATGGTTATCTGCAAGCAGCCTGAAATCGGAGGTGCCGTACCCCCGCACCAAGATTCAACGTTCTTGTACACAGATCCCCCTAGCGCGGTGGGCTTCTGGTACGCCTTGGAGGATGCCACGGTGGAGAATGGATGCTTGAGTTTCCTGCCTGGAAGCCATAAGAAAGCTGAAATTAAGAAGCGGTTTGTTAGAAAGCGGGAAGGTGGTGGTACCGAATTTGTGGATAATGAAGGAGCGAGATTTCCGCTCGGCAAGGGGTTTGGGGAAATTGGGGGTGGAGACGTAGAGGGAGAGTATAAGTTGGGGGAGGTCAAGGCTGGGACATTGGTGTTGATTCATGGGAATTTGCTTCATAAGAGTGAGAAGAATGTCAGTAAGAAGGGACGGATTATTTACACTTTCCATGTTATTGAAGGGGAAGGGGTGAAGTATGATGAGAGGAATTGGCTACAGCCGCCGAAGGAGGGGTTTACGAAACTATGAGACATATGAGCAAGTCTTTTGAGGACAAGGGGTTGTATGACGAGCTTTGATACAATAGCAACCTCATGGGCCCTCCTCCCAATCCTCTATGGCGACCCCACAACCAATCGATTGATCCCACATTAAAATCGTCAATTCCCTGGCTTCATACTTTGATATTGTCTTCGAGACTTAAATCACCTAACATGAGACGAGACAATCGTTTTACAAGAGCCAAAGGCGACAATAGGCGCCAACCGACAATATACTAGTGGGCTTGGGTACCAATTAAGTGTTTGCCAAACTAGTGAGCAAGCTGCAAATAGAAGTTAAGCACACTTCTAGAAAAGACACCACCATGCAAGTTTGGAGAGCCCAGGACAAGGAAGCTCGTGTGAGGAGACTTCCATGCGTCTTCATTGGGACTGAGCAGTTGCAAGATCAACATTTTTGCCACCTTCGGCGTGACCTAGATGGGATTTTCCAATCTGGAGATGGCATTCATGTCGTCGATGCTTCTGCACTGGCTGGCGTTGGCGAGGGAAGGATGAGCAGCAAGGATTCCTCCGAACGCCACCTCGGGAATATTTTTAGAGGGCTAACCCCTGTCAATTATCCAAGCTCCGTGATGCCAAAGTAAACATCGCAATGGCTGCGCCAGAAGAGAAGGAAAAGAATTATCAAATGCGACTTTTTAACTAGCAGCGAGAATGGCTATGACTACGTTCCAAAATATACAGAACAATGCTGCGTAGAAGTGATGCGTGAGAAGTTGTGGCTCCGCCTGCAAAACCCCAGCCTCTCTCGCTTGCTGGCTGGTCAACAAGCCCCAGCCACCTGTCGAAGCTCCCCTCAAACCATCTGCAAGCTCTGTCGTGCTCCCTGCTGCAGACCATACCTTCTCCACGCTCAACGTGTTCTCTCCTGCAGCCGAAGATGCGGTAGTGCTGTCTCTCATTTGAATTTCTTCAACAATGCTCATCTAGAGCTTCGAGCTACTCGTAAACAACAGGACGTCACCCAGCTGCCAAGCCACTATCAATCACAACAAAGAGCTTCGAGTTCTGATCGCGGAACATCATGGCGACCAAATCGAAGATCAATGGCCTCAACCATACGGCGGGCATCTATTCTGACATGACCGTCGATGGTCCGGAAATTGGAACCCTGGTTGTTATTGTTGATCGCGCGAAGAATCTGCCAAATCGGAAGACCATTGGGAAGCAAGATCCGTATTGCGCGGCGAGACTTGGAAAGGAAGCAAAGAAGACAGAGACTGACCGTCGAGGAGGGCAAACGCCGAGATGGTAAGGTCAATTTGAGACTGGAGAAACGCAATGCTAACATCTTTTCTAGGGACCAAGAACTTCGATATACCGTGCACGACTCCCCAGATTACTATCAACTGAAGGTTTCGGTTTTCAACGATGACAAGAAGACGGATTTAATTGGAGAGACTTGGATTGACCTAAAAGAAGTCGTGGTTCCAGGCGGCGGCCAGAATGATCTGTGGCATACTTTGAGCTGCAAAGGTAAATACGCCGGGGAGATCAGGATCGAGATCACGTACTACGACACACGACCAAAACAAGAGAAGCCTGAGAAGATGAAGCAGGCAGGGGCAAATGGCGTAGAAGATGGTGGGAGAGATTCTCTCAGAGGGCCACGACAACCCAAAGCTCCAGTTAAGAGAAGGCCCTTGCCATCCGATCCAGTTACTGGGGCTCCCGCACCACTACTAGATTACAGTCAGACCCCACCTCGAGGTTACCCACCTTCACCAGCAGCTGTCCAAGAATACTCCCAGACACCTCCTCGAGGGTACCAACCCTCACCCTCTGCCATCCCGGAGCACCTGCAGACGCCCCCACGTGGACATCAAAGTCCCAATTTTATACCAAATCAATCGCCTCTCCAAAGTGTTGAGTACAGCACACCGCCTCAGTTCTCACAATCGCAAGGCTACGATAGCCCTCCAACTATGAATGGATATGGAGCTATGGCAAATAGCCAACCAGTGTCTGAGAGATACGAGATTTATGATCCTACAACCAGAAATGATTTCACGCAGGGGAACAGCATGAACCATTACGATGAGCATGAAAGCATCGATCCCCATGATCGATATAGTTCACACGTTCCTTATGAATTACCCCAGCCCGAAGACTTCGGACCGCCTCCAAGTCCTGGAGGCCCGCCTCCCCCACCACCAGCCCACCGGAGCAGGAACAACAGTGCTCATGTTAGCCCAGCACCTGCTATGACATCCCATGGAAGCTATGGATTTGCCCAAGACAGGCGACCATCGAATCCCTACGAAACTCCACCCCACGATGCTCATCGACATTCTATGCCAGCATATTCAAACAGTAATTCATACCAACCTTACACACCGGAAGGAGATAGAGATCAGTTCCGAAGATCAGCCAATGCGAGTTATCAGCAGTCGCCACCTCGTCATGATTCTTATGATTCGAACTACAACAATAGCTACGGAACAATGCAGCCCACTGTTGAGGATGCACCACCGTCGCCTGGAGGCGGCCATTATTCTGGGCACAGAGGCAGCGGATCACAAGTTGCTCAGTACGATGACAGAAGATATGACCAAGTCCCGTCTCCTGCCCCGTTAAATCTGAGTGGCAGAGGTAGCGCTGCTTCGGGACGAAACAGTGCTTCAACAGTTCCAAGTCAGCAACTCTCGAACGGCTCGGTGGGATACACCTCCAACGGTTCACAGTTGTCGTATCGTTCGCAAACCGAATCTATCTCTTCCAGGACATCCTATAATTCATTGCCGCAACAAGATCAAAGACCTCGCGGAATGTCGGAAGACCTACCAGGTTCACCAGGATATGGATTGCCTCCGGTACCAGCAACTCTGGTTGCTGGCATGGACCCTATCATTGCACAGGAAATCTCTGACAGGATCTACGACGAGAAACGAGCCAGTCACAATCAAAATGGCGGCAGTGCTAGGGGAAGATACCAGAATTCTTCTCAATATCAATCAAATCGCACTCATCCTCAGGCGTACCATGAGGTTGTGACTCCATTTGTTCCAGCCGCTGCTACTTACGATGAACGACAAAGTCGGGTTGCAACCGCCACTGTGCCGGTTGTGAAGCCGAGGGCTATCTCTCCAGATCCTCGCTCACCTGCTCGCAAATCAGTCAGCCCGTCGCCAGGCCCTCCAGTTGATAAGCGAAGACTGTCCGGAATTCCTTTCGGACCAGATTCATACAACGCGTTGAATCCAAGTCTTTCTAGCTCTGTGCCTACACCATCATTGAGTGCGGCTTACGATCCGAAGGATGTTGACCCTGACGCTAAAATCATTACCCACGACGGACGAGAAATTGATCCCAGTGATCACATTCCCGAATCGAACTATGCTCCATTGCTCGAGAAGAAAGGACCTAAGTACGCTTCGCAACTTCCGGACCGTAACTATCGGCCACCCCCTTCGCAGCCGATGTCAGCTGCTGGCCGCAGACCATTGAAACAAGCCGGGAGGCCGCATTCCATGCAGCCCATGTCGACACCCGTCTACATGAATGCCGGCCCGCCAGATCCACCTCCACCTACCGGTCGCAATCGCCTGCAAAAGAAGGTCAACCGAATGTCAGCTCAGCCAGCTCCAAATTCTAGCCCATTGACACCGATTACACCGTACCAAGACAACTACTCTCCGGGGAGTCTTCCCCGAGCTAATGCTGGTGATTTTGGCACGAATGAAAATTATGCACCAACGAATTATGGAAGTAGTCCTGGATATCGAGGCACCTCCGGCCCACCACCTATCCCCGCAAAGGTTCCAATGAATATGAATGGTCCACCACCTCCTCAGCCTGGAGGGGCTGATGCTTGGGCGTTGTTGGAGGAGATGAAAAACATCGATTTGGGGAGTGGAAGAGCAAGACGAAGGGGCTACTGATTCGAGCGGCCTTTTATGATAATGCTTTGCGTTGACGGCTTGTGTACAACTTCTGTTTGTTCTTCTTTATAGACGGGGCTGGTTTTCTCAAGGTTCTCTAATAGGGTGGTACATGGATGGAGGCATTTGCGGTTTATTCTTGCAGAAAATGCTGGAAATAGGATCTGGCGTTCTGAATGTGACTGGATTCACTGAGTTAGAAAGGGTTGAGGTGCAGCCTCAATGTATTAACAGAATGGAATTGATTACAAATTCCAGCCAAGTTCTTTACTGGCTTTTGTGACTTCGTGAATCTGCGTTGCGTTGCAGCAAGTGTTGCAGACTGCTCCTGCTGTTTTTGGAACAATGAAACAAATTAGCGCTTCCCCGTGTCACAGCTCGACCTCGTCCTCTCCCGCTCTGACCTCAACTCAAACCGATTTCAATCCCTACAGCACCAATTGAAGTTCAACAGTTCTATTTCACTCAACTGAATGGAGACATGATCGGTGCCGCCGTAGTTACAGCCCAGCAGCAACCGACACTCTTCCCGTCTTCTGATCATTCCGCCTTGGCTGTGCACCCCAGACTCCCCCTCGCACATGTTGGTTATGCATACCAGCAGCAAGGCTGTGTATTCCGCCAACTCCCATGCTGAAAGTTTACGCTTGTTGGAGGGTGCTAGCAGCCTTCAGTCAAGCTGCTCGTCTCGTAGAGAGAACTCCTATGCTGTGGTTGCCCGATGCGACCTCCTGACGCTTGAAATGCATCCAGGCCTCCTTCGGCTGAGGTTCTTCCTCAAAATAGAAACAAGCATTATGCCGCCTGTAGGCAATGCTGCCTGGTTTGTTGGTGTGCTTAGCCACCTGCCACCGTGTTATAAAGCTATCTGAAGTCTGCTGTCTGTCTTGACTTTCTGAAGTGCCCATCTTGTTTGGTATATCAAGACAACAATGCTACGTTCATATTCTCCCCAGAATTCATGTTCCCCTTCTCCCTCCCTCAATGAAACAATTGACTCGCCAGTCTCTGAGGATCGCCACACCGAATTCAGAACCCCATCACACTCGGATATAACCCCGACTATGGGCGAATATGTTCCAATGCCGGCACGGGGTATCGGCACTGTACTCAGGAATGTCGACACAGAACAGAAGCTCGAGTTCATTCAGCATTTAAAGAGAATTGGAGTCGACAAATATGTTGACTTACCACAGGTTAGTGATTAGAGTGAGAGGAACTTCCATCTTTTGCCTTTGTGGTCACGCTCTCACACTGACGATAAAAGCTTGTTGTGGTCGGTGACCAAAGCTCGGGGAAGAGTTCTGTACTCCAGGCCATCACGAGACTTCCCTTTCCAGTCGATGATAACATGTGCACTCGCTTCGCCACTGAGGTTGCTCTACAAAGATCTGCAGGGTCTGAATATATCTCAGTACAGATAAAGGCGGCACCAGCGGAAGAAGATAGTGGTGTTGAAGATAACGATGATTTAAGCGCTACAGGAGGCACTGAGACTATACATGATATAGAATGTACCACGTTTCCATTCGGATCTCAGGAGTTTGCCAACGAGTTCAAGAGGGTTCTTGCAGCGGTACGTTGCGAATCCCGAAGAGTCCACTTTTGTTCTGACATGGCTATCTGCTTAGGCGAGCCGTCAACTCTTAGGGCCCGAAGAAGGGGGTCAAGATTTAAGCAAAGCTACCCTCACTATCACAGTAAAGGGTCCCGATGAGATTAATCTCACAGTTGTGGACATTCCAGGACTTGTCAGTGGTAAGCTCTCTCTCTGCTCTCTCTGCTTAATTGAATTCATACTGAGTCAATATAGCTGGTCACGATGCCTTCGAAACTGCTCGTGCTCTTGTAAAACGATATATCGATAACCCTAAAAGCATTATTCTGTAGGCCTAATTCTAGGGAACGAGTGCTCGTAGCAGCCAAGCTAATTTGAAGTCACAGTGCGGTGGCACATCCAGCGGATCCAGGAACCCAAGAAGTATTCCAAATGATCAAAAACATACCGAACAAAGAGAATCGTGTCATTGGTGTCATCACCAAATGTGACCGGAAACAGGAGGGAGCAGACAATTGGGTACACTACCTCCAGTGGGCTATTGAAGTTGCTGACTACTTTAGATTCTGGACACGATCAAAAACGAAAGACATCATGGCCATTACTTGAAGCAAGGATGGTTTGGCTTGCGGAATCGGCTTCCAATGGAGCAAGACACCAGCAACCAGGAACGAGACGCAAAAGAGGCCGACTTTTTCACTCGAGGAGTTTGGAAAGATCTGAGCCCCAGCAGACTAGGCATCAAACACTTGAGAATCGCTCTTACCAAGATGCACAACGCTCACATCACAAGCAGCATTCCGGAGCTGATTCCAGAAATAAGGGGACGACTCTCGTCTTGTGACCACGATCTGGCTCAACTCGGCAAATCACGAAGCTTAAAGTCAGAACAATTAGAGTGCATGGTGGAATTAGCCTCGTCGTTCTCCAGGTTATCTGAAGATGCCCTCGATGGCTATTATCACAATTTACCCGATCAAGATTCTGCGAAGCTCCGGAAGACTGTTCAAGACGGCCTCGAGGAATTCAGAGATTCGATGCTACACCACTATCAAAACTCCTTGCCGGACCTTGATGACACAATTCTGACCACCCTCAACAAGAGGACTTGGCGTTCGTCTATCCTCGCAGAAGAGAATCTTGAACACATATACAGAGTCATACAAGCCAACCGTGGGAGAGAATTCCCGGATGAAGTCAACCAAAATGTCATGGGCATTCTCTGGCGCAACCAGACGACAAATTGGAGGACGATGGCTACAGCCCTCATCGAGAATCTGGTTCCTAAAATAGCAAATACTATGAACGTACTCGTCAAAAAAGCTACCACGGAACAAGAACTCCAGATCAATACCACCAACTGGTTAACATCACAGCTTCCTGCGGCTTCCGAGGCTGCAGCTGATGAGTTATCAAGGGTACTCTCCGATGAAGCCCGCACATGGACTCTTAGACCAAGATACTCCACACGCGCAGGAGCACTTTACAATGCCTACATCACGGATATGGCTAAATCTCTTGTCGAGCTGGATGATGATGATCGTTCGTTGGAGTATTGGGACCTCCAGATAAAATTATGGCTAGCGGGACACAGGAATGTTGACACTGTCTTGAACACTTACGTCCGTCTCAAGGCATATCATGAAGTGGCCATGGAGAGATTTGTCGACAACGTCGCTCTTCAAGTGGTTGAACGACATTTGCTTGGTCCATCCAGTGCGCTGAAAATGTTCACGCCGTCTTACGTTGTCAAGATGGCTGAGGACGATGTTGAATTTCTCAAGACAATTGCAGGCGAGAATGAGGACAAGGCTGTTGAGAGAGCAAATCTGGCTAAAGAGATTGCTAGTCTAACGGAAGCACTGGCTTCTGCCGTACGTTTTGGCATCTCTAACAATTGAAATTCTGGAGAAACAGAGTGATTTCGGAAAGGGGAGAGTACAAATTGTTACCGGATTTGAATTCCGTCCGTATATCTTGGGTGTTTTTAGTTTTAGCAAATAAAGACTGATCTTTACCGCGATTTTGAAAATACCAATTGATATTCCGAGAGACAGGCACCTGAATCACATTTGGCTCCTACCCATATACTTCGAGTTAGCTTTTCCGGTCCGGTCATTTTTGGTCTTAAGCTCCCGCACCGAGTCCTGCTCCAAGTCCACCTCCCAAGCCACCACCAAGCCCAAGCGTATTTCTTCCCCTTCCCAACCCTTCCCCTACCCTAGGCGATCCAACACCAACATCAAGACCTAACCCCCTCTCCCTCAAATCTCTCTCCATCCCAAACCCTCCTCTAGGGCTTGGCCACCCTTCCCCAAATCCACCGTTCAAGACTCCCCTATACCGATTGTCATACCCCAGGCCATTCCCACGATCATAAAACTCCTCTCTCATCCTCCATCTTGCGTTTCGACGACGACGCCGTTCTCGCTCCCTGTACCAGCGGCGCCAGGAATCAGAACCGGAGGAGCTGGCGCTGCTGTTGGAGCGGGAGGGGAGGGACACGGCGCATGAGGTGTGGCGGTGTCGGTGTCGATGGGGGAAGTAGTAGGGGTGACGGGTGTAGGAGTGGCGGGCCGGTAGGTAGTGGGAGGCGTGGGCCCACCAGAGGAAAATTACTAGGAAGAGGAGGAAGACGAGGGAGGCTATTACTACCCCAACGGTGACGCCGACGCCTAAAGGGGTGTCACGGCGGACAATGAGAGCTATGGCAGTTGGTGGCATGGAGGCCGCGATGAGGGAACCTTGTGGAGGCGAGGCTGGGGGTTACCTTGGGCCGGAAAGAAGAAAAGAAGGATTGCCGGGACGGTTGGACACATACAGCGAGCTGAGGATTGAGCTATTCTGTAGAATAATGAGCCCGAGAAGCGGGAATTTTGCGGGAAAGTCCAAACTCGGCCAGAGGGAGATGTGGAGATGATATGATCCCAAGACTTATGATACCATTATGGTCCAGTGGGGAAGATCGATTGCTGCCTTGGAACTGATGTCCTCCTCGACGTTCGGATCAGTTTGTACAATGCAAACAATCTATGTGCCGGACGGTCCCGGTGACAAGGCTTAGAAATAAGTAAAGCCGCAAACAGACAGCGACGGCTGTGATACTTCAACCGCATGATTGCTTGACTTGAAAGATAGAAGCGAAGATCCAGTAGTTCGAGAGATGTGCCTCGACCTTCATCTGGTCACCCCTCGGTGTGACACGAACAGAGTGTCATCTAACCTCTGGGCTCGAAAAGGAGCACCAAATGAGAAATGATAAAGGCGGAGAAGCTTCCTTTGCATGATAGAAAGAGGCTCCAAATCTTCTCCAAGATCTACTTCTCCTCCGTACCCGAGATTGCACCCCTCTAGCCACTATTCCTTGCCTAATGGGCTCAGCAGCCAACTCAAATCTTTTGCCTGCTCCTCGCCCAAGAGCCCCTTGAGTCCTGCAGGGGATAGGAAGTCATGATCACAAAACTCAAATCCAGGAACAACGGTTTCGCTGATTAAGAGCCCCTGACTCTCCTTTCCACCTTCTTCATCAGGCAACAAGAAAGATGCTTTGTATTTTCCTCCTTCAACTATCCACTGAAGCTTCTCGCCCTTTGCAACGTCATGGCCAACAACAAACGTCTCTACGCGTTTCTGCTTGCCACCTTCATCAGCGTGAATCACAACATAGCGGCCCCTTCCTTGATGCAGGGTATGAATAATCCGCGCTTTATTTCGGTGGAAACCACCTTGCGGCCCATTTGGTGTGAGCAGATAAAATATCGTTGTTGATGAATTCCGGACCTGAGGATTAAAGCCGGGCAATTTTGGAGAAAATTCCGAGGTGGTAGACTTCTCAAATGGGAAAGGAGAAGGAACCGTGTCTGGAGCTCGGTCTGTTTCCTTGAAGAAGCCTCCTTCAATGTGGGGTACTAGCTCTAATTTTGCGATGAGTTCTTGGATATGTGGAGATTCTTGGGTATTTGAAGAGGGTAAGAAACTGGGCCTCAGAACGGTCGCCATCTTGAAGCAGAAGCGTAAAGTAAACAAGCAAGTGATAAAGCTATTTGATATATAGGATCACAGGAATGAGATATTCAGAACAATGGGAAGCAGAACCATATATTCCTGTCACGTCACTGGCGGTGTGAGAGCTCTGCGGCCGATTGATAAGCACTACAAAGCGATCACCAGGATAAGCTGTTGTATGCTTCTTATGTCAGCGTAAAGTGGAGCTGACGTTTCTCTAATCCGATGTTCCGAGCCTGTATAAACGGTACAATGTATAATATACTTCGCGGTATAAGCACTTGCTTCAGGGATGCGGAGAGCGGTGACCGGGTACAATCGCGGGGCAGCTCATAACGAAGCCGAAACCCCCCTTTGCTGTCTGGACTCCTGGACCCCTGGACTCCTAGCGGAAGACTTCCTTGACCTTGATCGACGACTATCGAAATATCCATGAAGCTCTTCGGATCAAGATACACGAAATGATGATAGTGTGACAAGTGGAGCAGCGAGACAGCGCAGGGACCCTCTATTTCCAAAGGAGGGAAAGCGGCATCTGTAGCGAGGGCCAGGCATGTGGCCGCCCATGCACGTTGATCCAGAACTCTGCTCGAACGATCTCTCCTTTCTTCACCACCTTTGCGCATTGCCGCAGCTTGCGCTCTCACGAATAACGACCTGAACGAGTTCCTGTACATTCTCTGGATGCATTGTATAATCTTGTAATACCATTCGGCCCTGTTTCAGTCAACCTTTGTTTGTTTTGGACCCATACGCATTAGCATTTGATTCATGACAATTTCTTCGCGATGTCCGGAGCATTGAGCAAGCGGCAGCAGGCGCGCAACGAGCGCACCCTTCAGGATCTCATAAAGTCAGTACCAGGGAACAATGTTTGTGCGGACTGCCAGGCGCGGAATCCAGGTGAGCAACAAAGTTGTTCGGGGGCGGACTGAACTCGTGTACTAACCCTATCGCAACAGGATGGGCAAGCTGGAGTGTAAGCAAGGCCTTTGTCAATTCTTAGTATATATACCGTGGTTGATACTTACTCCGTCCAGTTAGGCATATTCCTGTGCATGCGGTGTGCCGCCCTGCATCGTAAGATGGGTACACACATCAGCAAAGTCAAATCGCTAAGCATGGATTCGTGGTCGAATGACCAAGTCGAAGTATGTCCGACCTATTCAATTCTTTGAAAAGTCTCTAACTTTCCATAGAATATGAAGCGCGTTGGAAACATCGCCTCAAATCGAATATATAATCCTCAAAGTGCGAAGCCGCCCATCCCGTTCGATGTTGACGAAGCAGACTCGGCGATGGAAAGATTCATCAGGCAGAAATACATGGAACGGACAGTTAAGGCTCCTGTACGAAATAATACAGGAAGCACAAACTCCGACGACCAACCACCCCCTCTGCCACCGAAAACTGGTAGCAGGTTTGGCTTCAGGTCGGCATCGTCGATTTTCCCGCTCTCTTCTAAACACCGCCGAGAGGCAGCGCAGCCCGATTTTGAAAATTCTGGACAGAGAACGCCATCACCTCCAAGAAATAAGCAATCTAAGGTATTTGGTTTTTCTGTGGGAGCCGGAGACTCGGACGATCTGGATTTGAAAATGGCCAAGCTACAGGATATGGGCTTCAGGGACGAGAAGACGAACATGGCAGTCTTAAAGGGGCTCGGGGGCAATTTAGAGAAAACGATTGAGACCTTGGTCCGTTTTGGAGATAGCGGCACTAAGGGTCTGAAGCCCCCAGAAGCAACTCCTACTTCTCAATCAAGATCGCCGATGAGCGCAACTGCTGGACTGACAATAAATCGCACACGAGAGCAGCCTTCGCAACAGTCGAGCAATCCATTTGATATGCTGGATGCACCGCCACCCGTTGCACAACCTCAATCTTCTCAATCAACTGGATCCATGGCTCACTCACAAAATCAGATGATGGGAAACAATCCATACCAAGGAGCAAACTCGAACCCTTTTGGACTTATGCCATCTCAATCCCAATACAACCTCAACCAAGCCTTCCAGAACATGTCGGTTTCGAACTCACAGCCTCTTTTCCCGAACCATACTGGTGGTTTCCCAGGTCCTCAACCCCCACAAAATCACCAACTCTACCAACAGTCGATGACTCCCCCGGTCCCTTCTCTGCCTCAACAATACTACCCCTCCGTCATCTACGAGAATCCTGGGCAGCAGCCTGTGCATGACAACTATAATCCGTTCATCCAACAACAGACGCAGCCTCAAATACAGCGACAAATGCAACAACCACCACCTCTAAATACAAACTCCCAGAGCAATCCATATAACCAACAGGTCTCGACGCCACAGAACCTATATCATAGTCCGTTAGAGCAAGCACCAAGTCAACAGTATCCAACGACGTACTACGGGAACAATGCTCAGCAGATGAACCCGTTCCTTAATCAAACTGCTACCCAGCAACAGATGAACCCTTTCTTCACCCAGGAGAATTCGCGGCAGCAAAGTTATCCCCCAATGATGGCACAGCAGACCGGAAGAGCTGACAAACGGAGTATCCTCGACCTCTATAACTATCCACAGTTAGCGCCCACCCCTCTGCATCAGCAGCAGCAACCGCAGCAGGATCAAGGGCAGGCACAAAGCCAATCTACGAATCAAGGAATAGGGGATTTCCAGCAGCAGAGAAGTGTGTCGAGTCCTCTGGGGACACAAGCAGGCAGCAAGAACCCTTTCGCACTAGGTGGAGGAGGGGTCACACAGAATCCTGCTGGAGATTCGGTAGGAAATATGCCGCAATTCGCGCCGAACCAGAATGGGCCGCGACACGCAAGTCAAGAGTCTGTGACTGTGGATGGAGGGTGGCATAATGGGAATGGGCGGCATAGCCCTGACGCATGGGGCTCGATAAGTGCTAGATCTTTGAGATAGTATCAATGAATACTTCTTCTGAAGGTCCTCTCTGGGCCCATCAACTTAGTTAGGGTTCGCTATTGGTAGGTCGGATCCGGATCCGATCCTCTTTCTGCCGCGTGAGATATATGTCCAAAATCAGGACATTTTCCAACGTCCACGCATGCCGAGGCGTTCGGACCGAAAGCTATGGCTATGACGGCTGTGGCCGTGTTGGAACAGTCAACTTGAACCTCATCTCCTCAGTTCCCGTACTAATCAACACAGCTCTTACAAAATACAATGACACCACCCATTCGGCCTGTTCGGCCTCGTCGGCCGCAGCGAAAGTCACGCAGTGCACTATTTGTCGATCGCCACATTGGCATGTTGAGAAAGGCCGAGAAACAAGGTTCTGAGCGGCAGGGTCAAAAGATGGAGGAAAATTTCCCCGCTATGCTGCAATGCGGGGCAAAGAGAGGTGCACGAAACCCTGGAATTGCCTGGCGAATCGTTCCTGGCTGCGGGAAGCCAATGAAGGATCAGACGAGAGCGAGATCTGCCTGCCAAAATTCAACCGAGACTCTGCCTCTCCATGCTCTGAACCAACCTGCCAGATGCCATGTGCGGGTCATCCTTGGAAGTGGGTGGAGGCACGGCGTCATTGGGGATGCACCTTTTCCATTACCTTGGGACCCTTAAATATCGCGGGGAGGCTACCAGTGAATATGACAGATACTTTAGCACAGACACGAAGCTCGAGACGAGATGGGAATTGCGTTCTGCCTCCTTCAATAGTTTCTGACCGTTCAATTTCACCGTATCTCGCACAATGGGTAACTTCATGACGTTACTATTGGCGCTTCTGGTGCTGAGCTTTGGAGCTCAAGCCCAGACCGACTTCTCAGTTACTACAACCTCAAATTATGCTTGGAATCAGACTGAGTGGTCTTTGACTACTACAAAGTTCGTTCCGGGACAGTACCAATCTCGCATGTCTCTTGCCAATGGGTGAGTGGCCATTGTTTCTTGTCTGGAGTGGAACAAGAACTGACTCAATATGCTGCAGATACACTGGAGCTTCTCTTTCTGCAGCAGGACCTTTCTCCGAAACGGACGTCAACCAGACCGATGCAAGCGGTACTCAACCTACGAATGGCTGGCCCTTGTTCGACACCAGAATTGCTTTCTCGACCATCTCAGGCTTCTATGACGTTCAACAAAATGGCAGTGGAACAAACTACCCTTGGCTGAATCAGTATGGCTGGGAGTCGTTCATCAGTGGTATTCCACACCCGACTGCAATTGTTTTTGCTTTTGGGGACAACTATCTGGATGCAACAGTCAAGAACACCACACTCTCCGACTTCCAGTCAAAGATCTCTTTAAAGACTGGGGTTGGCGAGTGGTCTTATACTTGGAGCCCACCAAATTCTGCCGCCACTTTCAATGTCTCTTACGCCGCATTCTTCAGCAGAGCGAGACCGAACGTGCTTGCTGTTAAAGCTAGCATCACGCCCTCCAATGACATCAGCGGTACCGTCACCGATTTACTGGATGGCCGGAGCGCTGCCAGATCCTATCTGAATACCAAGGGGATGGA
The DNA here is from genome assembly GCA_021399465.1 of Hyaloscypha sp. PMI_1271. Taxonomy (NCBI): domain Eukaryota; kingdom Fungi; phylum Ascomycota; class Leotiomycetes; order Helotiales; family Hyaloscyphaceae; genus Hyaloscypha; species Hyaloscypha sp. PMI_1271. The sequence continues at coordinate 330,133 of JAJTUS010000019.1, read as the reverse complement.
TACAAATGGCAGCACCATCTACACCTCCGTACATCCCAATGGACTTGCGAATATCACGGGATATGTCATTTCTGGAGCCAACTTCTCAAATGCCTACACGGATGCATCGTCTAGAGCTGCTGGGAGTGGACCGTATGTTCCCCAGAACGACACTACAATTTCCCAGTCATTCAAAATCAACCTCAAGAAGGACAAGACAGCCACCTTTTACAAATATGTGGGGATTGCATCCAACGATAAATTCCCCGATGCAGAGTCAACTGCTCGCGGGGCCCAAGAGACCGCTCAATTAGATGGCTGGGATACATTATTTAACGAACATGTGACTGAATGGTCCAAAATCTTGACAGCAGATTCGGTGGACGACTTCACTGATCCTGCCACTGGCGAGCTTCCTGACGATTTGAACACCAAGATCTTGCAAATTGCGTCAGTGGCCAACACCTACTACCTCCTCCAGAGTCTTCAGCCCGATGGCAGCGGGTTGAACGACAACAGTATTTCTGTCGGTGGTTTGGTCTCCGACTCTTATGCTGGACTTGTATTCTGGGATGCCGATTACTGGATGGCTCCTGGCTTGAATCTTGCCTTCCCGGGCTGGAGCAAGCAGATTAGTAATTTCCGCATTAAGCAACATCCGCAGGCTTTGGAGAATGCCAAGTTCAATGGGTATCCGGAGGGGAGCGCACTCTACTCTTGGACGGCGGGGAGATATGGAAATTGCACCGGAACAGGGCCCTGTGTTGACTATGAATACCACCTCAACTACGACATTTCATTCAACCTCTTCCAGCAATACAACATCACTAATAACAAGACTTGGTTCGACAATGGACCGAGACAGGTTATTGAATCTGCAGCAAACATGACAGGAAACCTTCTCAATTATAATGAGACGACGAAGACATTTTGGCTTCACAACATGACTGATCCAGATGAATATGCCAATAACGTTGACAACGGCGCTTTCACAATCGCTAGCGCGGCCGAGCTGCTGAGACTTGCCAACAATCTGAGATTGGATCAAGGCCTTCCAATCAACGACACTTGGCAGACACAATGGCAGAATATTGCTTTCCCAAGTGCTCCGTCGAACATCACCCTGGAATATCAGACGATGAATAACAGTGTTGCCGTCAAACAAGCTGATGTAGTGTTGTTGACGTATCCGCTTGATTACGGCGAGGACTACAGCGCTGATGACAAGCTGCTCGACTTGGATTATGTAAGTCTACCAAGAACACTTGTAAGATCTGAACTAATGAGAAGCAGTATGCCAACAAGCAGTCTCCTAACGGACCTGCTATGACTTACTCGGTATTTGCAGTAGATGCCAATGCATTATCCCCAAGCGGCTGCTCCGCTTACACCTACACGCTGAATGGCTTCTTGCCGTATCTTCGTGCGCCTTGGTTCCAGTTCTCTGAGCAAGCCGTTGATGATGTTGCTCTGAACGGAAACACCAATCCCGCCTTCCCATTCCTTACAGGCCATGGAGGTGCAAATCAAGTTGTGCCGTTCGGATTTTTGGGTATTCGAACGGATCAACCAGTTCTGTATATCGACCCCTCCCTACCTCCCCAAATCTCCCACGTGAAAGTCCGTACTTTCTACTATGCAGGCGCCACTCTTTCTGCCTTTATGAACACAACTCACACGACTCTCACTCGCCTGTCTACACCTGCCTCAGCAGGCGTGAACGACCTCTACGGAAACACCACTCTCCCCTTCTTCGTGGGAACGCCAGGCTCACAAACCACGGACTACAACCTTGCCATCAACCAAACAGTCACCGTCCCCAACCGCCTATATTGGCAAAACCTAACTCACGCCTCCAACCTCCTCCAATGCCTTCCCGTAACAAGCGAAGACGCATACGCACCTGGCCAATTCGCCCAAGCAGCCATCGACGGCGCGACCTCCACGCGCTGGCAGCCAGCAACCAACGAATCTGCCTCGCTGCTCGTTAACATGACGACCGTCCCTTCTCATCCAGTTTCAGGAATCTTCTTTGATTGGGGTGCTCGCCCACCAAAGAATGTCATTGTTGAATTTAGCAATAGCACGGATGGGGAGAGCCTTTCTGGGACTGGGATTGTGATTGAGATTGACGACATTACACCTAATGTGCCCTATGATGCTGCGGCTTATGCTGCCAGTAGTCAGCAGGTGGTGCCTGTAACCGGGAATACCACCACCGTTGATGTTGAGGGTGGTGCGTGGAGCGGGGAGTATGTGAAGCTGATTGTGGAGGGATGTTGGGAGGATGATGGGGAGGGTGCAACAGTGGGAGAATTCGTACTTATTGGTGCCTCGTGATTTCTGGGATCAGGTGGTTTGATTTGGGACTTTTGGAAAGGAGGTTGGTAAAAGGTAACAGAATATCAAGAATTCCAGGTTCTGAAGTTCTGAATGTAGTGGATATTCTGGTGTTCTGTTGTTATTTGGTGTGTGAGAGTGAAGTTCTGGCATCTCACACACTCTCGGCAAGTGCGAGACTTGAATGAGGTGAGATGGCGATTGGATTTGCAGTTGGTGACATTTGCCTGTGCTCTTGTGCCACTTTAAGGCCCGGCGACGATATCGATAAATCAAGGGGACTGTGCCACGGTATTTGCAAGGTGAGAGGACATAACAATGGTTCATAAAGAGATCGAGACAATTCTGAGGAGAGGGGAGGCCTGACGATTTTTAAATGTACCGAGGTACTGCGGGGCGACAAACCGTGAGATATTGGAAGGTATCCGTGTTGGCATTGGTTGTCTGGATGGGAATCCTACGTGAGATAATCGCACCTTTCGATTTTGCTGCAAGCTGCGACTGAGATTCCACTTCGAGCTCTTTTCGTACGACTCTCCACATTTGCTTGTCATCAACAGTTGGAGACTCGATAGTAGCGAATGTGAGGACTGATTCTCTCTTGAACCTCCTGTTGAGCTTTCGTTCAACCACAACTTGAGAGGCGCTAGAACGCTAGGATTAACTCCATAGTGAAGGTTCGTGTGGAAAATAAGCACCCCAAAAAAAGCAGTACGCAGAACTGTGGTTGAGATCAACCTGGCTCTCAACTCGCCGATGGCGTTTGAGCTCCATTTGAGTCTATCCCAAGCCCTCTTACTTTGAGATCCCAGGATTTCGTACTTCTCAACGAGACCTTGCAAAACTTGAAACTCACCTTGAGACCCAGTCATGACTGTTGCGAGGCCTTCCTGCTTCGAGGCTGGGAGAGGTTGCTCGGACTGAGTTTCCTCGACTTCCCTTAGCACTGCGTGTCATGATAATACTTACTTCGAGTGGCATGTTCTTGAAACTACCTGGAGCATCTGTGCAAGAGTAGTATACTGACCACGCAAGCGCCCCGACGGCTACGCAATCGCCTGCACTGTATCCGAGACTCATCTTGAGTGAACGTCCCATTACTGGTGGCACACTACCAGAGACCAAATGATACTTGAGAAGTGTGCATAGGCGACGCAGCTACCTGCCTGGGCGTGGGAGTACAGAGCCCGGGGGCTTCATATCTACTATCTATTCTCGAGAGGAGGAAGATTGCGAAGTTAAGGTTGAAAAGCCTCGTCCTTTCCTCGATGGGAACCTCTGACAAGCGACGCCAACCTACCCCTATTCACCGTTCCATATGATTCACGTCAACGACTTCTGGATCACAAAGGAACGAAACAGTATCAATGATCGCTGGATGCGATCTGTTTATGATGGAGAATCACCAACGACTTCTTTCAAAACGTCTGTTACCAACTTCAAATCTCTCTCAACCTCGACCTTCCATGTGCTCACAGCAATCCTGCAAGCAGGCTTGCCTTCCCATTGAGTGCCCGAGACGTACATCTTCCTTGTTGCATTGATGTCGTTAACCAGTTCTGAATTTTTCCTCTCGTCTTTGGCCCTGAATATGACAATGATGTGGATGTCCTCAAAATGATCGTCTTTTAGACTATTCGAAGGCAGTAGTTCATAGTCGTTGCTTGCCTTCAAGAACTCCGAAACGCCCCTGGCTAGACGAACCTGTTTTGCAAACACTTTGCCCAGTCCTTCTCGGCCATGGGCTAGAAGAACGGCGTAAACAGGTAAAGCTCTGAATCTTCGCGAATTCTCAAGACCGATGTTCAGTGGTGAAGGGATCGACGCCTCCGGGCCTGATGAGAGATAGGCGGCATTGGGATTCTGAAAGATCGAGTAGAGCGTGTCTGCTGAGCGTGTAAGGAAGAAACCGCAATCATACGGCACATTCAGCAATTTGTGACAATCTCCTGTGACCGAGTCCGCTAGTTCGAGACCAGAGGTGAGACTGATGAGGGAGGCAAACTCAGCAGTGTTTGGCAGTGACCGGGCGAAAATGCCAAAGGCACCATCGACATGCAACCAAGCACCGTACTTGTCACAGAAACCTCGGATTTTCTTCATTTCATCAAGTCCGCTCACGGCAAACTTGCCACTGTTGACCTCCCCCGCGCTGATTGCAACAATGCTCACAACGCCTTCCTCTGAACGTCTTAGTTCACGTTCCAGGCTGTCGACATCGATCTTCCACGGCTCATTTTTGCTGACAGGAATATCCTTCACCGAGTGTCGACCCAACCCATTCACGCTCGCAGCTTTGTAAAGTGAGCTGTGCCCCATGGTGGTTAGCACTTGAATCTCCTTGATTCCAGCCTTCATGCAAGCGGCCAAGATCCCAATTTCGCCCACGCCACACCCCCCAATAGCGTTATTGAGGCGTGAATTAACCACAAATTCACGGCCGCATGCCAAGCCCAAGATGTTGGCACCAGTAGCACCTGTTGTAAACGTCCTCCCCTCCCACGCCGGTCCCAAATTCAGAAGTTGAACAAGCATACCCAAAGCTCGATCTTCCACGACAGTGGAGATGCTTTGGTCAGGCAAATGGACCATTGGACTCTGATCAAATGCTGTCACAATGTTGTCGGCGACTTCGGCGATGGGGAACATTCCTCCCGTTACGAAGCCATAATAATTTGACGACGTCTTGGTTCCATTGAATCCGCCGGGTAGGTCACTCAGCAGGTGAGCTTCTGTGGCTGCTTCTCCGAGGCCGGTGGATGGGAGGGAGGCCACCAAAGATTTAGTTGCTTTCTGTATTGATGCTAAAGATGGGAGGGGATCGTTTGGGGTTGCTTCGACGATAGACCGCAGCTTAGCGTAGGAAGAGGACACTGAGAATGCCATGACTAATGAGATAGGCCCAATCCTCTCTTTATCTCAAAGTCAGATTTGAAGATGAACTTGAAAAACAATGGGGAGAAACCAAGATAGAATGAAACCAAATATCGTTGTCAGATGAGTCACTTGAGCTTTCCTGACGGTGAGGTTGTCCCGAACTTTGAAATCCCTGCCGCCAGCGCCCGCGTTCAGGGGCTCGTGCTGTAAGCGAGAGCAATCCCACTTTTCATCGAGAAACTAAGAGTTAACATCTTTAACTTTGACACAAGGCTTACTCTTAATCCATCACTCAGTCTTCTGTGACTGTACCTTGTTACCAATGTATGGGATTTAACTTGAATCCACTTTCTTGTGCTGTTCTCCGAAGCGGCCGGGCCGCGAACGTTGGGCTATTTGAAAAGTTGACCATCCGGCCGACCAATATCTCGTTCTTTTATGTACAGTACCAGTATAGCTTATTACAAAATCCACGACCCCGCATCTCCGTCTCGCCAACTGATTCGTATCAAGCCGTCTGCTCGGCACAGCATCGTATTCGCGTTCAGTCCCTAATGCCTCCCCCTGGCTTGCGGATAGGTGTCACCCTTACACGATCCGATCCCAAACGGGAAAGTGAGAGCGAACGCGAAGATTGCCGACTTGCAACAAAGCGAATTCTCTCTTCTTTGAAGGGGTGGGGGCGGGGCGGGGCGGGGCGGGGAAGTGTGTCAGTGCTTGTTAAGTGGCGGAGCTGATGGGAGAATGGCGACTTGGGGCTGTGGCGGCCGACGTCGTGGGTATCAGCCGGAGTTTGGGAAAATGCGAGTAATATATTATCCGTACCGACACGGTACAGTAGTATCTTGGTGGAACTTCTGCAAAATCTTATTTGAAATTTCATTGTTAAGCTTCTTTGTTCTAACTGTTCGATTATCCGCCAGCCTGCTGCTCCTCTGCCTTATGACAGCCAGCATCCATTCAGCATCTCCTAATCCAACTACATGCTGAGCATTCGATTGAACCTCCGAGTGGGATAAACTTGAGTTTTGAAAGCAATGTGCTGGAGGTAATCTCCTGAACGGTAAAGAAATTTGTAATAGAGCCATATACTCCACAAGCAGCATCTGAAGATCATAACTTCAATTTCAAGGAGATCACCTCGATCTCGCTTAGACCTTTACCCCTGCTAACATCCCCTTTATCCCCGAATCACGTGTGATGCTAGATAAAAAGTCATGATGCGTCTCTTTGAGGAAGAACAAAGGCGTTCTACCAGAAAGGAGAGGCCGATTGACAAGTGTGTGGAAACCTCATGATAATATACCTAAGAATATTCTTGTCCGTTGCATATTCATTCGTTCAAATCTACTGATCGTATTTATCGACACGATTTTGACTGCCTCTCAATATCTAAATATCTCTCACCAAAGCCTTATTGCACCTTTGCGCATCAAACACAAAAGCACCCATGGTTCTCATTCGGGTGCTCCATATCATCGGACACTCCACTACATCTAACTCCAAAGGATATTCAATCTCCTCCAGCCAACAACTGGCTTTGCAGGAGCCTCGGGATTTGCGTTTGCGATATCGATGCTGATCCCAAGAAGTCGGAGTCAGCATACTTCTTTCAGGAATGTTTGAGGGTAGGATGTTATAGCAGCTGTTTGGATATTGCTACAAGAGGTTTAATATTCCGAGAAGTTGGGACTTACAAATGCCGAATGGGGATCTCAGCGAGTGGAATAATCTTCGTCTTCTTGATAAACTTGTATCCGAAGTAAAGGATGATGAAGATCGGGATATTGATGTACGAAGAAACGAACGTCTCGGTGTCCCAGCTACACTCAAGAATCAGTGTCTCCGTGCCAAAAGGAGTTTTGGGAAGGGAAACTTACTGTCCTTTAATGAAAACGGCGTATCCACCAGTCAGAAGAAGGACAATGAACGAGGTCAAGGATAGCCAGGCAGCATAGGGCTGGAACGGCGCCTTCCATGGGAGCTCCGAGCGATCGATCCCCTGGACCTTGCAGCCGTAGTAGAAGCGCAAATAGACGGTGCAGATGACCATCCACCCGATAATTGCAGCAACAGAGACGAGATCTTGAAGCCATCCGAATGCAACGCTAGCACCGGAGGACAAGCTCATGTACCCGAGGGCCATGAACAAGCTAATAAAGCCAACTGCCACGTAAGGGACCCCCATGCGGCTTGTCCGAAGGAATATCTTTGGTGCGCGGCCTTCACGAGCCATACCGTAGAGGGTGCGTGAGCTGCCAAGGAGACCCGAATTCCCGGCGCTCCAAGCACTTGTCAAGACGACGAAGTTAATGATGGATGGTACTACTTTGATGCCTGCTCTTTTAGACGCAATAACAAAGGGCGATTGAGCTGCGTTTCCAGTTGAATGAAGGAGGTTAGGGTCGTTGGATGGAACGATGAGTCCAACCATGAAGATAGACAGAACTTCAATCCAAGTCAGCATGAATCTCTGAATTTGTTCGGGTTACGCACTATAGAAAATGCAGACTCTCCAGAAGATTCTTTTGGCCGCGATTGGAATGTTGCGTCTTGGCGACTGTGTCTCCGCTGCTGCAATGGAGATATTCTCGATGCCACTGTAGGCGTAAATTGCATTTGAGAAGGTAGTCCAGAAACCCAAGAAATGACCTAAGTCGCCTTTAATGCCAAGATACTCAACAAATGGCCCAGGGTTACGCCAGTACTGGAACCCATATGCATGATGGTCTGGGCCACCACCGCAAACGATAACGAGAGCCTTCGAAAAAGTCAGAATGCTAACTCAAACCCGGCACAATACGTACCATGATGTTCAATCCAACGATAAGCATAATCTTAAGAGTGGCAAATGTGAATTCCATTTCGCCATACACTCGGACAAACAAAAGATTGCTTCCAATCAAGAGAATGCCGAACACGGTAATCCAAACAGCAGAGTTGATAGTACTCCAGAATTGTACAATGACGGCAGCGGCAGTGAGTTCAGCAGGTAAGGACACCATCGAAGTATACACGACGTTCCATCCTTGTGCAAACGAAAGCGTGGGGTCAACGAAGTGCTCGGCATGCCGAATGATCGCGCCGCTAAGGGGAAGAAGAGCGCTGTTGTGTATTAGTAGGATTGTTCCTGATGTGCCTGGGCAGCTCTCACCTTAGCTCTGCGATTGAGAGCACTACCCCAGTGACAAGAACGCCCACAAACGAGTATCCCATGCTATGAAATCTCAGTACGGTCCTCATAGCTTGTAGTGGGAAACTGACAATGCTCCAAGCGGCCCTCCGCGCGCGATGGCTTTGCCCGAGCCGAGAAAAAGACCCTTGACGCCGCGTCAGAAAATTTCCTGAATTCAGAATGGGGTACTCACTGTTCCAATCGTACCTGCCAAAGCAATCATTTGAATATGCCTCTGCGCAAGACCGCGCCTTTTGACAGTTAGGTTAATGCACAAGTTCGATCAATATGAAATCTACCTCAGTTCCTTCACTTCTCCATACTCCTCGTTCTCCCCGAGCCTCTCATCCGTAGCGTAGGTAGGAGTTTCTGTAACATATTCACTTTTCTTCCCCTGTCCGTAGACATCGCTCTCTGGATCTGAGTACTGCATTGATTTCTGTGGTGATTCCGCCATGATGAGTATCAATTCGATGCCAGTGGCAGTCTGGGTCAAAATGGTATCACCGAAGTTGGGAGAACACAAGGGAGGCAATTGAGATATCCCGTACCTTATCTACCAGATCTGAAGCCGGCTGGGGTAACATAAATGCACCCCTTCGCCGCCCTCTGTGCTGATCACCTTGCTACAGACTGATAAGGGACTATAGTATTGGGCACGAATGGGCCAATAACAGCCAGAGAAATGTAGTTCACGGTGATCATTCCGAATTTGTAGACTACTGCAGTGCGACTTTGGGCTTGGCCTTTGTGTTCAGGAGCACCGATGAGCATGTTCACTGCCAGAGTGTATTCTGGCCATACAACGTCTCACCAATTCGGCTGTTCTCCGTGACCACAAGGAAAAGTTGGCTCAAAGGGGAGAACAGATGCAGCAACTCCACTGGACGAGTAAACTGCGTACGCCAATTGATGCTTGTGAATGACCGCCTTATCTGTGGATATCCCAGAATTCAGACATCACTCAATATCAACAACCAAAGACGTAATTAACACCTTCCTCCTTTGTACAGCTTTACGACGTTCGTTTGGACAAGGAAAGACTTGGCGCCAGCCAGCCCCGGTGTGCAGATCCCCACTGCTGTCCGTGGCTTACGGAGTAGGCGCCGGGTGGCTCGTCCCATGAGCTTGGGTTTCCCACTTCCATGTCACCATTTGATGCAGGAGCAGCTTCGGCTGCAACATTGTCGTCTTGTGTCTTTCCAGGGACATATGGCGTTCTCGAAGAACCAAAGAACATCTCTTATCTATCCGGTTATAGTGGAGGAATCGCAACGTTGCGCCTTGGCTCGAAAGACGAAAACTTGGAAAGAAAACTTAGATTACTGATTTCGAGTACGGCAAGCAAAAAGAATCCAAGAAGAAACAAAAATAGGGTTGCTGGGAAAGAAGATCAGCTTTGATGTGTCCACAGATCTGACGTCGCAAGAATTCGAATCAATTCGTCCCAACGCCGTGCGACTCGAGTCTTACTGGACTTGATGGGAACGCATGGCATTTATACCCGCTGGAGGTCATGTCAACCGGAGGGCGTGTCATCATCGTTCATGACTCAGTGCATGCTATTCCACCGCGCTGCCTGCAGTGAGCAGTGAACACCCGATGTCGCTCTTGTCGAGAGCATCGCGAACATGATCGGATCTCCGATTGGATGACCGCATGTGGACATCAAGAGTGATGAATGCGGGGTGGGAAGTGCAGGGTTGCAGACATCGAAAGCTTTGGGGCACCAGGGGAAGTCGAAATGTAAGGACTTGGCTGGAGTGCGGCTAGGCTGCATTGGGTCTGGCTGCTCTTCCCTGGCCTCTTCCGTGGCCAGGGTGTGTTTCCAAACCCAGCTCTTATCAAAACACATTCAAGTGACCCCTAAGTCCCCGAATTTATAATATGCAAGGCATAAGGTAATTAAGATGAACAATAAGAAATTCCATGATGTCTCAGCAGATATGCACTCCTGAAGAATATACACAGCAGAATGAGAACCCCCTTTCCCTCAGATTGTCCAAGTCCAATGTTCGCTCTGGCTCTCGATGATCCTTTGATATCCATCTTGCGGCAATCCGTCGGAACATTCCCCTAAATATTCTCACCGAATCACTTATGTTGTTCCTCGACGAATTCTAGAGCTTGCACCTGCAGGCCCAGTAACGGTTTTCGTCAACGTCACTCTCAATATACACCCCACTAAGAAGAAGTCTTCTGTGGAGTCTTTCCGGCCCGAAACAGGGAGTTCAAGAACACCCAAATGCTAGTCTGCGCTATTCGAAGATGCGGACGTGCGCACGGCTGGAACCGTCAAAGTCAATGGGTCCGAACCTGTCGAGTGCCAGAGAGCAACTGAAGACCCCAAGTTCTATGTCCGATTAGCATGAGCTAGCCCTCGTAAGCATCAAGAAGACGTACGATCTTATTAGCAATATTATGCTAAACAATAGCTGTCCAATTCGTGCTCCACTTCGTGGACCCACCAATATCCCATCTCAACAATGGGTCGCTGGTTCCGCTCTCTCCCGAAATCCATCCAGATTTGATATCCGTGTGGTAAGACTCGAAGAACCAGATTTAATGCTCTCGGTAGATGGATGGAACATTCGTGTTGCTTTGTAGTAAACTGAAGTGAAGTGATAGAACACTGCTCTCTTGTTGATTGCCGCCGTTGTTTGGTGAATCAGTTCCTTTCCGCGCATGGTCCGGCCGTTCCAGAAGGAAATGCTGCCCAAGGTAAGCTTGGCGCCTCGGGTGCTGCCTGTGTCGGCGGGATTCTTGAATGATGGGTCGAGGTTAACGCAGTAAGTTATGGCGTCCGAACCATGCTGCTGGAATTAGTATCGTTCTTAAAATGAACGAGGAAAGACTTACGATGTAGTACTGGTATGGGCCGACTTGATTCAACCAAGACCAAGGACTGATGTCAGAACTCGCCTTGAAATTATTAAAACGGCCATCGCAGAGGCAGACACGATCAGGGCCGCGATGGAGAAGGAGAAGTACATAATTGAAGAACCTTCTACACAGAACTTCTACAAAGAAACCACGAAAAGTACTGGATGTACTGTACGAAGGCAAGTAGACGGAACTTGAAAGACTTAAAGAAGGCCCTTCTGGCTTGTTCAATTGCCATTGGGGTTTAATCATGTCATCTGAACATGAGCTCCTAAACTCCCGCGATCAACTAAAGGCAGCTTGGAACGAAGTAAAGTCTCCTATAACCTAAGCTAGGTTCTTATAAATGACGTGGGTTTACCCGTGACAACCCTTCAACTCGGAATATTTGTTTCGTGGGGTGCTCCATGATGCTCGGCCTGAACCTCCTAGCCCAAGCATCTTCATTCCTGCATCTAGCCCCCGAAAATAGAAACCCAATCCCAACTAAACGTCAAACGGAACACAAGGACTCGGAACGCAGTGCAACAACCACCTAAGCAATACGACCTTGACTTTCACCGAGCAAACGCTCTTCCTGTGCTCCCATTGAGCCCCAAATGAAAATCTCAGGTCACACGCAACCTATTCGGTGCGAACCTCCCGGCAAATATAGCACATAAATAGATCTTGTTTCAAACAAAGAGATCTCGGTTGCTTGGTGGAGGAAGCTGGGGAACCCCTCTTTGCGTCACGTGCGAGGGAAGCTCATTGTACTGGAGTGAGGAGGGACATTGAGAGTTCAGGGGATTGGTTGTTGGAGAGGGGTTGGGAACATTAGGGTGGGGAGGAAATTGATGATTCCTGAGTTGGGACCTTGAAATAAATGGAAGTTCATTGTACGGTATATAGGCAATCTGGTACTTTCCGATGCAAATTTCCAGTTTCTCCAAGTCCCCATTATTCCAAAAGTTCAAGAACATTCAACTTGACTCGAGACTTGTTATTTCAGAATATCCTCGAACATCCAAGTTGGCACAAAACTTATTGTGCAAGCGTATCCCAGAATGTCCATCTTGACCTAGGTTTCATTGTTCCTAAAGATCTTGGAACTTTCAACTTGGCCAAACACTCGTTGTTCCAGAATTACTGAGAATGTTCAATTTAGCTTATCCCATTGTTCTAGAGTAACTCTGACCATTCTACTTGCAGGATTTAACTTAAGACGAACTGCAGCCAGATGCCCCGCTCATTATTTTATCACATTGTTCCATCACATCAAGGCACACTTAGGACGATTCACCAAAGTAAGGCAAAAGATTATTGTAGTGAAGCACTGCATGTCTATTAATTAGCACCGTGAGGTGACTGAAAAGCATCGCAAATGGAAGCCTTTTGTATGAGGCAGCCCGAACCCTGCGCAATGATCATAAACTCCATGTATGTATCCACCCGCTCAAGCATATCGCTCCTTCTAGAGCGGCTCGCCTAGAATCGTCCATCCCACCCATGTTCATCCGTTGCTGGCCTCAAAAAAAATCAATGCAATTCTTTTCTTCGTCTCGCCCCCCATCTAAAAATCCATCGCAGAAAAGCAGGAGTAGTCCAACAGTAATTACATAGGTTCAATCAACAGAACATGCTAATGGATATCTGTTTGATTGACCTAGGAAATAATAAAGAGGAGGGGTATCGTGTGAAATCATGGCGTCTAATCAATGTACACGGAAGGAGAAGGAGAACGGCGACGGCGGCAGTGACGGGTAAATAGTTGCCAGTTGCCAGTGTTAGGTTGTCCGAAAGAATTAACGACGTGAGCGGTAAAGGGCTTGGACCTGCGGCGACTCGGTAATTTGCGGAACAGGTGGTGGGAGGGGGTTGCCACCTTGACCGTAGCCGTAGCCAGAGGTGGAAGGCTGGGAGTGCTGTCCGTGGTATGATTGCTGCGCCATAGGGGTAGATTGGTGGCGAGAGTGGCTGTAGGCAGGGCGAGCGACGTGGCTCGGACGATGATCAGCATATTGCATAGATGGATAGCTTTGTTCGGGGTGGTAGGCGGGAGAAAAGTTGCGGCTAACACGTCCGCTACGGTCTTGGACTGCTGGATCCATGGATGGAGTTGGAGAATATGTTTCACGGCGAGCAAAGCTCATGTCGGATTGCGATCGTTGATGCATACTACGTCGTGCAGCGTAAGCGTAATCATTGCTAGTCTCAAGCTGTGCAGCCATCGACTGACCACCGTGGCGTTGTGCAACGGGTGCCGGCAATTGATGTTGGAAGGCGTGTTGTGGACCATAGACATCATCATGCTCCTGGATGCTCGGATGGACGGGGCGGTGGGCAAGATGTTGGGTTCGTCGGCCGGTCTCAACGGGTCTCTCGGACATCCGAGGTCTCTGGAATGATGGGATAAGACGCTCTTGAGACTCTATACCCATCTCGTTGGGGCGTTGTCTCTTCTGCAAGGATCCGCCATATGGACTGGCATCCTGACCCCAGACTCCGGGTTGGCTCATGCGACGGGACTCAGCAGGATAGTAGTTTGATGCCATGTTGCTGACACCCAAGGACTGAGATCTCTTGTGGCCGGTAGCCGGAGTCCTCTTTGTATATCCCTTCGGCGACTTGGCCTCGTCCTGATCAACGACGATGTTCGGAAGAATCTCGATGTCAGGGAAGCAGGGCATCTCATCGTTGAGAATCTCGGTGTGGAGGCGGCTGAAGATGCCAAGAATCTCATCAGTCGAGTAACCCTTTCCACAATGATCCAAGAGCCAAACGGGAACAGCTGTTGCCGGAACAGAATTTCCTTGGCTTCCGCCCTCCTCATCACTACCTACGTCAAAAGCAGTAGATGCGGTTCTCTTGCGGCCTCCAGCATTGATCTCATCCAGGCGCTTCTGTTCTCTCTTGCGAACAGCCAAGCCCCAGTCTACAACAGTGCCGGCATCACCCTTTCTTTGGTTAGACTCGGACCATTCGCGAATAGCACGAATTTGCTTTTGGACCAAGTCGCATTGCAACTTGGCATACTCCTTCGGATTGCGGTATCGGCTACGCTGGTAGTGCTTGCGGCAGTAATGGACCCAGATGTGTTGGGGAATGAGGCGAGTACACATCTTATTTCGACCGAAGATGTGCGAGATGGCCTTTCTCAACTGCGAGCCGGTGTCGCAATTGGGAATGTACATGCAAGCAATAGCTTGAGCTTGATTGCCGGCATCCATATTGGGTGGAGTGTCCGGAGCAGTATAGCCGGGAGGGCTGGTGGGAGAGGAGTTGTCAGGGTGATGCGAGGACGGCGGGGTTGGCTCAGCACGGGGCCCCATAGAAGATGAGTCGGCCAAGATAGGAAATCTGTGAACAGAAGAGGTAAAGTCGGGTGCAGAGAGGGCTCGCTTGTGTGTTCGGCCTTGGATAAGGGATTGGTGGTGGTTCTCTAAAGGAGCGCTGAGATAGTTCCTATTACTAAATTTTATGTTAGTGCAAGCTCAAGTCTGTACAAGTTCCACTACCGGCTCGGACAACAAGACCAAATATCCAAGACCAACTCAGGACAGTGGAACTCCAGAATGTCCAAGACTAACTTGGGACAATGAAGCTCAATGTTCAAAACCAAGAGGGAAGAATAGAAACACTAAAGCGCGCAAGGTGGCGACACCGACTCAGTCACTGCAACAGTGAACGGCAATGACACCTGCAGCCACAAGAAGGCGACACCGACTCGTTTTTGATGCCAGCTACCAAAGACTTCTTTGGTGCAGCATATTCAAACATTCTTGGAAAGCATCACGATGTCGAAGACATACCCGAAAGATAACACAACTTTGACCAAAGAGTTTTGGTGTAGATAGAGACAGTGTTCCTTGGCAAAATGCTTTTCGCTGAAACACTCTTGCGGTCTGAACTTTGGCTGCTGTCCGATCTCTGCGATCCGAACCTTTGCAGTGACGACGGCGAGGCGGTGACGACGCGCGAGGAGAGAGAAGACAGAAGCCCTGTTGTCTGATGACTTGGGATGGCCAAAGGGCCTTCGGTCTGAAAGAGAGGCGACGACGACGCGCAAAAAGAGAGTGGTGAAGAAATTCGCGTACCCGTTGTCTGATGACTTGGGATTGCTAAAGGGAGGCAGATGTAGTAAAGAGTAAAGCAGGGTAGGTTGTGGATGGATGTCTCGCACTTGGGTTGATGTTGTGCAATGATTGTGTTTGTGGAAGAAAGATTGTTGTGGGAGACACATGAGGCTCCCATAAATACTCGAGGCTGTGGCCCGAGCGCCCTTTATTTTGCCGCAGCCTTGCAGTGAATTCCTCAATGAAGCTATCACCAGTGCTCGCTTAAATAACAAAGGAAGGAACGACTTCCTGATCCGGACAACACCGGCTAGAAAACTTCTGCTTTATCCAAGGACGTCATAAAATCTTCGGAGAGTTGCAGTCTTAGCGCCTGAAATTTCATGCAGCCTTATATTGAATTTAACAGTGAAGTTATTGCCAGCTTTCACTTAAACAAAAATAGTAAGAACGACTTCCTAATTAAGGCAAGAAGCTCTGAGAAAATTTCGAACCAATACAGAGACTTCATCAAATATTCGAGGGTCTCAGGCTTTTCGCGTGGATTTTTGTGCAGCATTGTAACAAACATTTATAGCTAACTATCACTAATCCTTGCTTAACGAACAGGAGGAACGACTTCCTGAGTCAGAGAAAAAGCTGCAAATACGAAGAGCAAATAGCAATGACTTGTTCAGCTTTTGGAAATTATGGCCTTGAGGTTAGATTTCTTGCCTAGCCTTAGAGAAAATTTTGAGGACTGAAGCTGGTATGAATCTTGCACATAGTAAAAAGCAGTAATGACTTCCAAATTCAGCCAAAATATTCGCAGGAAGGGAGGTAATATGTCATGGCAATAACTTTCACAAATAATTCAAGTTGCAGTGTTCGAGTCGGAATAATATTGTGACCTTTTCGCGAATATTCTAATAGCTGAAGTTGTCAACAACTCGCTTAGCTGAAAGGGGAAGGGGTAACTTCCTAATTCAGCCAAAACTCCGAGTTGATGCCCCCATAGCCATGATACTTGCACGGTAGGCACAAAGCTCTTGTGAATCATCTGCACACTTGTAAAGCTCCTACGAAGACGTCGTACAGTTGAAAGAAGGAGGGGCGACTACCTCATTCGGCCAAAAGCTTTCAACCATTCAACAGTGATGACCGACAGCAACAAAGTTGTTGCCTGACACCATTCACAGAGCTTTGTAGATTCCAGCCTCACAGTGCAGCGATGAAGTCCTCATGGCCACTTTTGCAGCAAGGACACCGAGTCTGGCATTACTACTATCCAGAGAGATTTGTAAGTGTTCTCGGTTGGCAACTTGCTGATTGACTTCATGAGGCTACCCCCATCTCTGTCCTTCAATGATGAGGGTAACGACCATCCATCAATGACAACGATGAGAATGCAACTTTAAGGCCTCTAATGTATAACAACCTGCTAGCGAGTTCCATGCAAAACGTGCGCGAACAATTCGTGAAGCTTTAGTGATGACTCGATGGACCGAACAGTGGAGACAACTTCCACATTCAGTACCATCAAGTGACCTCCCACAGATCCCTTATGAAGTAATGCCAGACCAGAACCTGCAGCCAAATTTTCTCCACAAAAAAAATCGACTCTGGCTTTTGCTCTCACAAAGTACTCTCTGCAATATTTAATCCAGCAAAACGGGAACAGGACGGGAGCAAAAATAAACTTGATCACGCAGCAAAAGCGCAAGGGTGCAACAAAACCAAGAAGCAAGATCCGCAAAAAGAAGGAAACCCAACGGTCGAAGTTAAAAGTATAATGCGAGCTCCGTCTTGTCATTCGATCGCAGAATCTTATCTGGATCCTATGTTGCTGATCTATGACCACCAAACTTGCGCTGATGAACCAGAAGGAGTCTCGAACAATATTCCAGAACAAACAGAAATCAACATCAAACATCTGGTCTCAAAGCCCTCAGGAAATGCGCAAGAAATCTCTACTCACAATTGTGCCGGACTCGGTTCCGCCAAATCCTGCTCTCTCGTATTGAGTCTTAGACTCGGAACTGTGGTGCGCTTGATGAGGATCGCATCGCTTGGTGAGCTCGGTCTTTCTGAAGACATCGATTTGTCTATTGCAACCGTGCTATTTCCGTCCTTGCTGGCCAACATATTGTCCTCTCCACCCTTCGATGCAGCTGGTTCCGGTTGCCGCCTCGAAAGTTGATCTTCCGCGACGAGCGCAAGTGCGTCGAGGGAACCTGTTGGTGACATACTGCCTCGGGGTTGTGTGGCGCTACTTGGAGATCGAGAGTGGTTTATGGGCAACGGCGCACTTTCCAAGTTTAGAGGCTGTGGTTTTGTTGCAGAATCGAGAGCTATGCTTTCAGCGAGGATGGTGTTCATGGGTTGAATTACACTTGAGACTGTAGACATAGACGAGAATCTCGAGTGCGATGCGGATTGCAAAGATGATGCGAAGGAAGAGAGACTGCTCCTGCTGTCCGAGAATTTATGATGTGGTGATCTTGGAGTTTCGACTTGTGAATCACCGTAGTGAATGTTATGAGGTGGTGTCGTTGGCGTAGTAATATTAATACTCGAGACAGTGTTGATTGGTAGTGAATAACCTCCAGCGTCCCATGGAGTCCTATTCCGTGGCGGCGTCCTCGAGACCTCCTTCCTCTGCTGCCCAGCAGCAGAAGAATTTGCATTCAACAGTGACGTGAGATCCATCTTGACGGCTTGTTAAAGGCGAAGTCTTCCTCCAACGATAATCTGAAACCACTGTCTTCTGTCTTGTTTATCGACGACCAGAATTTTCTAGAGGAATGTATCGGTCGAAATGGTGAAGTTTCCAGACCCAGAATTGTTCAATAAAAAGGTGGCCGTCCGAAAGAAGATATTAACTTTCCACTGCCCCTCAGCTCGTCCCTTCCTGGAGGGAGATGTTGGGGATATGTAAGGTCAATCTGTGGTGATCGAAGTAAAGTGTTTCAGATGTCTGATTGATTAACAGATCTGATTGAGGAGACCAGCTCTCGGTTCAGATAAACTTTACTCGAGTGGCTTTGACTGGAGATGTGAATCAAGTCTCCGAGGTCTTGCGAGATAGTAAGAGGCTTGGAGTGTGGGATCGACATCCGACAATGCATTGACCTCATCGGAAACGTTCGAAACAGTGAGGTGAGGAGGCTTGGTGTATCGTCCCAATCGTCTTTTGACATCCGACCTCTCAAGATATCGAGCGGATCTACCAAGGCCCGAAAGAAAACAATGATATTATCTCTTCTCCTCGAAACGGTGAGGCTTCCGAGGCATTGACTGCGGAAAGACTGCTTGCCTGGATATATCAGGCGGAGGCACTGCTATTGGACGAAGAAAGTTCAGCGGACTTCAGCTTAATTGTTTTACGCAATTTATCATGAACCACGCCGTAGGAGACTGTCGAGGGTCAAGCTATTGCTTCTTCTTCAATAATGGCTGACGAATGGGAGGTAGGATGCAAATTGCTCAACCAAAGACGTAGAAGGATATTAAAGATAGGACGAAGTTAACGGCCATTCACACTACCTGGTCGATGTAGGGCTGCTTCGGGTATGCATGAAGGACCTTGCCACGTTTGGTCGACGGCTAGTTGAACGGAGACAGCAGAGGAAGACACAACGGTCGGCAAGCGACATGAGCACCACATGTGGGAAGAGAAAACAGACATGAAGCTGGAAGTCAATTCTACCGCCAAAGTTGAGCGCGGGTGGTGCATAGTGCATTGATTATGCTGGAAACGGGGACTCGGCCAGTGTTTGATGTTGAGATTCCCCACACTATCTGAGGGAATGACCCATGCTGACTGGGCCCATCTTTCGGAGCCTTGTCGAGACAGTCGTATGCAAGGGTGCTGCTGGATCAAGCTGTCGATGAACCATTTGAGGCTTGTGCTTGCTGGGACCCTGGTCATTGTGGGCTGTGGCCGTGTGGCCGCCGCGTTTCGTGTGGGTCCTTTCGAAGATCGTTCAAGAAAGATATTCTCGTCTGAACTGACCTTAGGATCTGCTCACGGAAGCGACTGATTGTGAATCACGATTGATACCGTCCACCGTTATCTGACACCGCCTCTCCTGCAGTCAGTTGCACCGAGATGGAGAGCTTGAGCAACGGACACGGCATGAGCCACTTACTTCCTCCAATGTTCCCGCCAACCAGCTTGACGTCTTGTCTTGGGGCCAGAATGTTTGATCCCAAGGCGAAGACAGCGAATCTGGAAACACAGTGACACCAGCGAACGGTCATCCGCCCGGACTGATGCAGCAGAGCTCGGTACTTGGGAAGCTTAGCCCGCGAACGGGCCAAGGATATCGCAAGCTATGTCAACTTCGCTGTCTTGAACGGGATGCAGCCACGCGAAGTCGAGTTGATGGCGAGCAGCGAAGAAGCCTCGTATGCACAGGTGCATGCGGCTGCTATTCTTGATATCGTGACGATGTGGTGGAACTGCCACTTCAACCATCATCTGCTGAGGGACATGATAACTCTGGGAGGTCACCTCTACCTCTGCTGAAGGCTTTCAGCAGTACGGAGTACTCAGTTGGTGGGCTGGGGGGCCAGCACACCTCTGCATCCGCCATCCACATGCGTGCCGGAGGAAAGTGCTCGAATTGCTGCTATTGCCTGGGATCCAGGCCTTCTGGCGATGCAGCTATTCCGCGGCGGTAGCGTTGGTGGTGGGCAGCGCGAGCCAGACATCACTCTCTGTGATGACTGGCAGGTCCGCCGTGAGGAAACATGGAGTCTGCTGAAGAAAGTGCCGCCCGCGCGATTGGCTCCATATGGCCCGACACCCGTAGACCCCGTGTTTCATCTTCTGCAGATGGTGCAGCTCGGACCAGGATGCTGCACTGCCCACAGGTCCAGCAAGCAGTTCAGACACTTCGCTCCAGAAATGGAACGGTGCGTGAGGTTTCAGCCGATCTTTGTCAACTCGCTGTGACGAGTTCGAGAAGGCGCAGCGTTCGTGCTCTCAGCCATATCGCAATCAGGAATCTGAAAAGTCCATGCGAGGACGAAGATCTCACTTGGCGCCCATCGGCCGACCCACACTGCACGGGCATTGCACAATCGCGAGGCGGTGCTGGTCCTGCTGGAGCTGAAAAGGCGATAGGCTGTGTCTCTGGCGTGCGCTGGGACACTTCAAAGGGCCCATGAAGCAGATCCGGAAGCGGGTATCAAACGTGAAGTGTGTGGATTCAGCGTTTTCGTCGTCCGATGTCAGAAGTAGCGCCTGGGTATTGAGGCATCAGCCGTGTTCGGGTAATGGAAATCACATGATTGCCACGCACATCTCCTACCTACTGCACCCAGTGTTCCGATTGAATGCACCCTTCCCTGGTTCACGGTCATTGTCGCAAGCTACTTGACTAGCAAATAAGATACGGAAGACCTATAGACTGAACGGATAAGTTACTCATGAGTTAGAAATAACAGTGTCGAGAGAACTGGATTTTTTTTTTGTGGCCAAAGAACTCTGATTGAGAGGAGACACTTCACCCCCTTCTGTATCGGGAGACCACCTTCTGGAAACAATGTTGCCCACCTGGATGGCTTCTTCCTTGTGTCTTGCCACTCGAGTTTACACTTGAAATCTCAGATATGAGGGAAGAAGGTATTTTAGGCGCCAAAGTCACCAACCACTTCACATGGAATCATCGGTCTCTCAAGTCTACTCAATGCAATGCAATGTCTTTCCATTCTAAAATACATGTTCCTGGAGTGAGAATCCAACGCCTTCTTTCGTGGATCTCAATAGAGAGATGCGAGACGCCATGCCCTACCTCCAGATCACACGGAAATCAATCCACTCAAGAACAAGTCTCCGTCTGCCAATACGCGAAAACCAGTGGATTCATTCTAAATCTCAATGTCAATGCCCAAATCGATGGAACCAATGATGTCGTCATCCATCAACGGGCGTCGAATTGTAGGAATCCCTTTCTTTTCTTGAAGTTTTGGAAGGTGTGGAAGAGGCGTGGAAGGTTTCTTGGCGGTGAGATTAGGCGTGCCGATTGCTGGAGTGTTGGTGCCGCTTCTTTCACTGCCGGTCTTATTTGCACTAAATTTATCTGCAACATCGTGCTTGAACTTGGCTCGGGTCTTGACACGTCGAGAGTGGTCTTCTGTAACGTTCTCACCACGAGCGATGGCGGCTTCAGTCATCTTTGCGGCTCGTCTCTCATTGATCTGTGCTTGGCGCACCTCTTCTGCATTCTTTCGGCGGTTCTGCTTGTTCAGAATAGCAAGTCGCTCTTGTTGGCTCAAGCCTGTTGGTGTTGATGTTTTCTTTGGAGATGGATGCATCGAGGTGCTGTACGCCAGCTTTGGTCCATCGAGTGCTTCAAGCTCCTTGCGGTAAGCTTCTTCCTTTTCTGTGTCGCCACGAGCCTTGGCTTCTTTGATCAAATTGTTCAGACGGTTCCGCTCGATCGGGATGTATTTATTGACAAGAGCACCGGATTTGGTCAATTTCTCTTGCAATTCAGCCTCGGTCCATGAGCGATTGACAAGATTGTTGATGTCGGCGATCTTCGCAGCAAGTTTTGGTTTAGTTGGGAGCGGGACACCTTCCACTATGCATGTTTGCTTGTAGCGATTCCATTCAGCCTATCAAAAATCAGCATCAAGGTATCAATGTTGCTGATACCGTTCTACAAACCTCGGTGAAGGGGGAGTCAGAGGCACTGAAGAAGGGCCAGTTTCTCTCCGACTTCCCGTGAGCAGCGCGTATATACTGGGTTGTCCTGACTTGCTTGCCATTCGCAGCTTCAATAGCGTATGGCCTGTCTTCGACGAATCCTTTGCAATTCGTTAGCATACATACCAACACCCAAAGTTGCATACATACCTTTGATGAGTGCCATTCGATATATGTTTTGCTTGTTCTCCTTGTCCTCACCAACACTGATCCGGACATAGCAGCCAGTGATGGCCTCATCAAAGCCAGGGTAGAAGCAAACCTTAGCAAATCGGGATCTGCCGACTCTAACTCGCTCGATATCATGAAGACCAGATGGTTCTGCGTCTCGGAAATCCGGAGACTTGGACTTCTTCTTGTTCCTAGCCTTTGGGTCATCCCACTCAACCTCGCTATCTCCATCAGCATCGGCATCCGAGTATTCTTCGTCTCGAGCAGCTCTCCTGTCCTTGTTTCGTTCCTTGTCTTCATCTCGGCGACGTTGGCGATCATTCTTCTCGGCTCGTGCACGCTTTAGACTGTCGATTCCCGTGCTAGCCTCTCCAACCTTTCCACCACCTAGCTTTGTTCTTTGGCGAGAGGTCTTGCGTTGGTTCTCGTCCAAATCTGCAGCTCCTGCCTTGCGCTTCTTGTCCTGCTTCTTGGCATCTGCCTCTCGAGCATTCAAAAGTTGTCGAAGAGCTCTGTTTTGTCTGTCTCGCTCTACTTCCTGGGCACGCTCGGCGAGAAGTTCCTCACGCTTGATCTCAGGCATAGCCATAATCTCCGCCTTGTCAGAAGCATTTCGGTACTTGCCCTCCAACGGGTATCGGTCTCCATCATCATCGTCGAAGGCAGGATCGCCATCGGATTCTGAGTCTGACTGATCCATAGGGGCAGATCGTAGGGAGTCGGGGGATGAGGGACCAGAAGAGCTGCAACTGGGTCAGCATCCTTCTCCCGCCAGGAGTGTTCAGGTATGAAGACGGAAAGAAACTTACGCTTCGCCCTCCTCTTCGGAATCGTTTGGGCGCCTGCTTGTCCGCTTTCCACCAGACTTCTTTGCACTGGGTTTACCAGCAGTCTTGCCAGCAGGGGTACCTGAGCTTTCTCTGCTGATGTTCATTGGCGCATCTTCTTCCTCATCAGATGAGGCTTCTCCTGCAAGAGCGAGGAGCTCGTCCTCAATATCCGACATGATGTCGGTGCTGTTAGAGTGGCGCTTTCCGGTTCTAGGAAGAAAGTTTGTTCGACGAAGATTCCGAAGTCGGTTCTCTTTTGTGCAAGCTCGACTCAGGCTTTCGCGAACAGTGAATGGAAGTGAATTTATGTGTCAATGACGGGTAGTGAAATGGCGAGATTTATATGCAGATAGCGAGGACCAGAAGGAATTTGCCGGATTGAATGATTTCGCAGATGTCCCAGAAAACGAAAGGAAGAGTGGATGTGCCGTAGAAGTTGGTTCAAAGGTTGCAAAAGGAGCACAGTTCATCTTCAAGTCACCCCCTGCTTAGCGCGGCGGCGTTTATTTAAAGTTTTAGCCGACCCCCGCTAGTATCAATTTGTCATGATCAAAACCATCTCAAGCTTCATTCACAGTTACAACTTTGGAGGACGTAGGCAGATTCGTGCCAATTCCTTCCACCAGGACCTCCCCCCCAAGTAACCCCAAGGCTCTCAAAATGGCCTTATACGCATGTTCAAAACGAGGAAGTTTTCTTGCACACCTACCGGTTTACGATTTCCTCGCTCCGAGTCTGCTTCAAGCACCCCGAGCTTCCCACCAGATTCGAAGTTTAAATGTCACGAAACGATGCTTTACAGCTGCATCTCCGAGCGGAAACCAGAGTGCCTCCCCAAGTCAACCCTCACGAACCCCGAAATCCGGCCCAGGTGCTGCCTCCAACCCAGCGCCACTCAATAAACCTTTAACCCAAGCCCAGCGAGATTTCCTCACCAGTGCCGTACGTCTATTATAAACGTCCCCACACCAGCCAAAGCCCCTCAATTCATCTTGTCTCAATCATACTGATACTTGATCCAGCTGCGAGTTAATCAAGCTGGCGAACTCGCAGCAACCCTCATCTACACGGCCCAAACACCTCCCATCGTCTCCTCGCACCCACACCTGCGGCCCCTCATGAAACACATGTACGAACAAGAAGCCACACACTTCAGCACCTTCAACTCCCTAATGGCAAAACACCGCATCCGGCCCACAGCCATGTACCCCGTCTGGACGGTGGTCGCCTCGGCCCTTGGATGGGGAACCGCGATTATGGGGCGAGAAGCAGCTATGGCATGCACGGAGGCAGTAGAGACGGAGATCGGGGGACATTATAATGGACAATTGCGTGTACTGTTGGAGATGGCGGAGCAGATGGAGAAGGACGGGGAGGACATAGGAGGGGAATTGAGGGTGTTGATTGATACGATCAGACGGATACGGGATGAAGAGCTAGAGCACTTGGATCATGCGGTGGACAATGATGCAAAACAAGCAGTGCCTTACGAGCTGTTGACCGGTGTGATAAGAGCAGGGTGCCGAGGAGCGATTTGGGTCAGTGAACGAGTATAAATTACTGAAGATGATGGATGCTGATGCATGAATTTAATTGGAGTGTTCGATTGACTGATGCCATGAGTATGATACATTTTGGAGAAAGAAACGCTTCGCTGGAATGCTGCAGAAGAAGTAGAACGCCTGGTCCCCGAATGCAGCCGTTCTACCAACCCATGTGGTCATCATTGATACACATATACAAAATGCTGTTTCCCGCTTGCAGTCGGCCATCAAATGATTAATTAATTACTGCATGACATGTGAGCAATTTCTCTTCTATTGAATAGGAATTAGGTTGGACTCACTAGATCTGTAACGGTGCCACCTGGTCCACCTGGTAGAGCCAATTAGAATTGAGCTCTTCCTTGATGAGCCAGTCGTATGGGAAGAAGACAAGGTGTCCTTGCACAAGACTGAGCAGTTCCTCAGCATCTTGTCTAGACAGCAAATCGTCACTCCCCGAAAACTTATTTTTTGTGGTGCCGCGACGACGTCTCTTGCCTGAGCCTTTGTTCGCGGAACCATTGGTTGCGGAGTTGGTAGGTGGAGTTGTGGATTGAAACGTAGTTTTTCTGGGGACTGGCGTTGAGGTTACTGGCTGAGGAGCCGTCTCATTAGCTGCTGTCGAGGTATCGAGCAGGGTAGAGTCGAGCGATGGGAAAGTCTCGTCTCCCGCGGGCAGAACCGGAGAGGCAGGCTCCTCTACTCTCAGCTCCGCCTTTTCATCGATGCCGTCCAAATGGCCGTTCATTCCACCTTCTCGACCAGTATCAGTGCGTTTCGCGTTATCCTCACGAGCTTTTTCAGCCATTTCCCCCACTGTTCCGAGTGGACGGTCCTCTTGCCCATGGCGATTGATCTTCTCGGCCAAACTACTTAATCCTGGTACTGCTGCCATGCCTGCAGCCGTTGACGAGGAGGCTCCTGGAGGCCCACTCTTACCAGGAGCTTCTTGCTCTTCCCATTCTGTACTCTTACCGCCCTGTGATTGCGCAAGCCTCTCTGCATAAGCCATAAACTCGCTGTACTCATTCCAGTTGGTGACTTCGCTGTCAGGATTACACCGGAACACTCGCCGGAAGATCTTCGTGTTGTTATCTGCAATTTGACGCCAGGTGTCTTCGAAGAAGGAATCATTGAGAGGATCACGCATGCAATCCTTGTCAACGTGAGCAACTTTGATATCAGCTGTTAGAGGGTTGAAATCTTTGGGTGCCGGTCTTCCAGTCGCGTCGAGGTGAACGGGAGGTCCACCGATATCTGTATCGTCCGTCATGGGGAGAGCGGGGAGTTGAGAAAGCTGCGATAGGCCCAGTTGGTCTGTTGTCCGCCGTGGGAATGAAGGCATTGGTGGAACTTTATCATTTCCTGCGCCACCACTCCCATCACTACCGCGGTGGTGAACTGGTGGAGCGCGATCATGCGGTCTGTTTGGATGACTGACAGTGCCTTTACCTTCAGGGGCAATGTTAGCGACGAGCACTTCACGACCCCCATCCGCTAGCACAGAGTCTCGGCCATGAACAACCCCAGTTTTCTCGGCTGCTTTCAATTGATCGGGGCCTTCGCCATCAACTTCTGCGGCATGGGCCTTATTGCCGATGATTCTCTTATCTGTCGTGACAGACTTGTAGCTCTCCGGTGCCAGATTTGGATTGCCTTCTTCTTCCCAATCAACGTCATGGTTGAAGCTTCGCATGCTCTCGTGAGTTGCAATTCGAAGAGTTTGGCCAGGGAGGGGGACCGATTGGGCTTCTCGAGCTTTGGCCCTGTCTGTTTCTGAATCATTGCCGTCATAGATACCGTTCATCCGCGTTTCGTATTCCTCCTCTTCCCGGTCGAGCTCTACTCTGCGTTCTTCTTCCATGACTTCGTCAACGTCCAAGCCAAGATGCTCTCTCATGAGGCGCATACGTAAGGTATGGGCAAATCTTCCCACCAAATAAGGCTCGCCATCCATTATCGACCAGAGCATATCTGTATCTCGAACAACAGCGGCACACTCAGAGTCTCTGACACCCAGCATGGATCGTTCATTTATATTGGCCGACCCAATCAATGCGATCCGATCATCGACGATGATCACTTTTGCATGGATGTACAGCTGCTCAGTCACCAGCATTTTATTTGGCCCAATTTTGCCCCAAGTTCTGAGACTGTAGAACTGAACAAAATCTTCTGGCTCGATGCCCTGAGTTCTCAGACGGCCAAATATTGAACCTTCGCCACGGCAAATGCTACGGAACTGACATTGCATGATCAACCGGACAGATGTGCCTTCGGCCTCCTCCACGGTGTTCTGAAAACCGGGCATAAGGGGTATAATAATAACGCAACGCCAGCTTTCGCCGTTCTGGTAAGCTCGAGTAGCACGCTCCACAATGGCATCGCCGATTTTATTGACGATCTTGGTGTTCATGGTTTCGCAACTGGTAATGAAGAACTGGTTTTCGATATAGACAAAATGTTCAGATTCCTCGATCATTTTGCAGTAAGCAGTCATGATACTGTGCTCAACCTCTGTCAGTCCCAGAGACCAGTCACTAGCAGATCGAAGGATTTGAACCTCGCAAGTACCAGTAAGACCAAGTGCCTCAAGATCAGCAGGGTTATAATCTGGGGGCGGAAGAAGGAATGGTGTGGGCCTTGTCGGTTTTCGTCCCCGAAGTACATAATTCCATCGCTGAACAAAATGCCGCGTCAAGTCGCGTGCGGGTTGACCAACGACTTGCATTGCAATATCGTGCCATGGCATTCTGGGCGTTTTGGAACGATCGTACATCTCCGCATAAGGTTCGTTCAGCTGGAAGAAATCTTGAACACGTGGGTTTGAGTAGTCTTTTCCAGGCCATAACTGGCAGTGATCTGCATCTTTCGGGAGGTCTGATTGCTCAAAGCCCGTAGGCTTGTCGTCTACAACAGAGTGTTGTGGCGTGTCCCAACGGCCAAAACATAAATCGATGCCTCCCACAAAAGCCACCGTGTGGTCAACAACGCAGATCTTCTCGTGGTGAGCGAAGAAGAACTGATTCTTCTTGAATTGATTCGGTGATCTTTGGACGAAAATATTTGGATGGAGATCCAGCATGGAGAACTTGGTGAACTCAGAGTCGATAGGAATGGCCGCCTCGACGTTTCTGTAAATGATAATAAAAATCTTGACTCCTTCCCTGGCCTTCTTTTGAAGAAGCCTGTCGAGACGCCATTTCTGGCTGATTGCTGCGGGCCTTCGCATGTACAACTGAGGGCTTAACCACCAATCATGGATATAGATGACGTCTTTCGCCATATTGATAGCTCGGGAAACATTCCACATGTAGTCTCGGCCATCGACCAGCCACTGGGCATAAACGCCGGTTCGGACAGGCGCAAAACTTCCAAAGCGGTTTTCTTTCGACCATGGCGTGGTACTCAACATGTAGTTTAAGGAATCCTCGAATTGCCGCAATTGACGTTCGTTCTTTGCCAGAAGCTTGATCTTACGCTCCGAATTTTGTAATTTGAGGCTGTGATGCTGAGGGTGTTTTGCAGAGGTCCCGGCCGTCTCCATCATTTCCTTTTTGTCCATCTCCTTGAGTCTCCGGCGTTTCTGTCGAATTTCGAATTTCGGGTCCACAAGATAGACATCGTATATGTGCATGTTTTCTGGAGAATCTACACAAACGATGTAACTGTGTCTTACTAAAAACCATTTGGGAGAATGCCGGGCAAAGATGTTACTAGGCTTTAGCAATCTTCTTACATCCAACCCATTGGCGGACTGGATGATAAGATATCCTTCTTTTCCGTGGTAACTACCCTCCGCAGCTAGTCGAACTCCTAATGCAGACAACTCCAGAAATCGACATAGTCTATTACTGTCGGCTCTGAAGATGAGCCATCGGATCATCTCTTGAAGGTACTGTTCGAGCCGTCTCCTTTGTTTCTCATTGTAGATCCTCGTTTGCTGCGACTGCTGTCCCATGCCAATAACAGCGCCGGTATTTGGATCTTGTGGAGCCGCACTTGATTTCCTGCGAGTTCCTGCGAGGGAGGGTCTTCTCTTCTTTCGCTTTCTCTCATTCTCGCTATGAGTTGCTTCTCCAACAGTCTCATCCACACGAATGTTGTCAGCCTCATCTTCCTCACTCTCCCCCAGTCCACGCACACCTCTGAAGTAAGGAAAGGCTGATTTGGGGAAACGAGGTTGTTTGGGCCTCGAGTCAACATCACTTCTTAGCTGGATGTATTTGTCGCTGCTGCCTTGAAGCTTGTATCGTAGATGCAAGTTAGCAAAATCTCGCAATGACCGATGAATAACCCATTTCATTCTGTTCAATCCGCTGCCATATTCAAGCTCGATTCGGAATACAAGATGACGTTCGCTCTCCGTAGGTTCCTCCACACTTGGTCTACTATCAGTAATGTGCAATTTCAGCTGCTCAAGAAGGACTGGAATACGCTTGTTGCCGTGCTCGTCCCTTTGGATCATGCTAGCCAACATGAGGGCTGCTGGGGCTCCAGCGCGCAATTCTGCCATCAATTCTGCCGACTTGAGATAATCGACTTTGTGCTCTTCCTTCTTCTGGCCCAACAACTTGAGTCCGTGCTTCAACATCCGCCATCGTTGGGCTCCAAAGGTTGTGGCACGTTCAGCGCCAAGGAACGGCCGCCTTGGAGTTTGTCCATCACCATCACTTTGGCCACCTCCAAGGCCTGTCATACGCCTGAACTGGCCGGGTCTTCTTGAGGTGGGCGTGCCATCCAGATCAGCCTGTTGTTGGCCACCATAACTTGCCCCTCGAGCTCCAGCGATCCATGAGCTCCCGCGTCTCCAAGCACTTTGGCCATTGAGTCGATCACGACCTTCGCCCTCAGACAGATGACCTCTATGATCCAATGATCCGTCTGTTGCTCGCCGTGTAAGGAAGGGAATCTGGCGGCTGCTCCCGCCAGGAGAATCAGTCGCTCCCATGCCCCGGACACGTGGTGTGTTAGGAGCTGTTTGGCTTCCGTTCGCAGTTTCTAGGGGCCGTCGGAACCGCCGCTTCTTCTTGGTTCGCACTGCATCAGTAATATTCCCCTCGTCAGCTGTTTCTTCCGCATCAGCGTCAACATCACTCCCCTCCTCTTGTAAAGTATATGGTAAGCGTGTCGCTCGCTCTGTTGTTGGTGAGAGGGGCGCAGAGCCTGTATCGTCTTCGAAGGAGTTTGCGGCGTTGCTTTGACTCCGGCTGTGAGTTTGTAGAGCACCTGTAGTTGCCAATGCCTTCAACTTGGACATTAGTGACTGGCCACGCCGGTCTTTGCTTGGGATCTCGCCATCTTCCCACGACTCTGATCTAACATGTGACGACGTTCCTGGATCGGCTCTCGCAAATTGCACACTCCTCCTCCCAGGTGGTGTCGATGTGCCAGCTGTTGCCGCAACTCCGTCCTGGGAAAGAGAGCCAGGCGTATGTTTGAGAGCTGATTGCCTCGTAGGCGAATTGCTGCTAGAAACACCCGCCCCTGTCATAAAGGGAGGTCTTTGGCTCTCATGAGGAAATCCGCCGTGAAAGTAATCCACGGCATCAACGCCGGCCATGCTTGTGCCGCCGTTTGCTGCTAGGACAGGAGGTGCGAAGTCGTGTGTAGCCCCAGGGAGTTCGTCGACGCTCAACTCTGTTCGCAGACCCGATTGCCGTGCATTTGCAGTCCCATTGGCATTCGAATGCACAGGCGACCCAGAATGGGGGCTTCTTGTCATTGGAGAAAGCGATTCATCGTTGCGTTGGGCCACTTCCACCGCCCCCTGAACGACTCGATCCTCCGGCAGCATTGTCCCACGACTGGCAGAATATAGCAATTGTTCTGGCCCCTCGTGGAACTCTTCTTGCAATGCTAAAGAACAGATGTCGCATTCATGGCGGTCTGAAAAACTTCTGCGTACCTGTCGGTGTGAAGCTGTTTGTTGGCTGTTTCGAGTGTGCTCTGTTGGCTCGCCGAGAATTCCGCAGGATGTACTGTTGTAGAACCTAATTGGAGGCTGTGCTGAAAGAAGAATGGATTTGATGCTTTGGCAAGAGGGAGAAAATGTCTGCAAGCGTTCGGAGATGTTTCGATGTTTAATTGCGCAGTGCTGGCGTGGAAATCGTGTTGTCCAGCAGTCCTAATTTCCCACATCAGATCGTCCCATGACGTGCATCGTTCCGAGGCTCGACGGGGGGGGGGGGGGCTTGACTGACTGGCTTGGCCCAACGACTGTTTACTCGCTTTACTTCTCCCCATCAAGCTCCAAACCACCCATAGAGATTTCTGAATCCTTTTCCGTTTGAATATGTGAAGCTCAGAGTCTGGTTGTAGTTTACACCGCCTCTCGCCCAAGTTCCCGAAGTATTGTAAAAGCTCTCTCCACTTCATCCTCCCACTCCTCCAGCACCAAGCCACAGAAAGGGCAATGGCGACCCCCAATCCACTTGAGAAGACGCACTCCGAACCACCTGCACCTGTTTCCGAATCATGGTTCCACATTGCTGGTATTCTGGCTGTGGTTCATGGTCTCGCGGAGCTCGCGCCATCATGCAAGTCTGTATCAGTTCTTTGGCTCTTGCATGGTAGACTTGGGAGTAAAGATGACATGGCCAGTACCGCGAACAAATGCATAAATGATTGGAATCAACGACCATCGTCTGACAGAAAGGTTAGTCTCATTGCTGTGGCATTTGATCAGAGAAACCATGGGAGTAGGGAGGTGCAGAGGGTAGCGAATCAAACGTGGAGAGACGGAAACGTGAGACATGCTCAGGATATGTTCAGGTCCAGCTTTCCCTACTTGCTCGTAATAAGTACAACTGCTAACACTCTGTCAGCATATTCCATGGCACAGCTCTTGACACGAGTTTGCTAATAGACCACCTTGGGTCGTATGTCTTTCATGCTGCTGACGCACCATCGATTGACCAGCACTTAGTGCTCGGTGTCTCCCTGGGTGGACATGCTGCATGGCAGGTTTTTTTCAACGAACCACGAGTCACTGCTGCTGTGGTAATAATAGGATGTCCTGATTATATCCGTGAGTTTTTTTCTTTTGCATTGCAATCCTACAATCAAGATGCATTATTGTTTTAAATTTAGTGGGAGGTGAAAGGAGTTGCCAAAGTGTCCTGGAGCAAGAGCAGAAGCTATCGAGCTGGAAGCGTCAGCGACCGGCCGTATGTACTTCAAAGCTCAGTAATACAGTTTCACAAGTCCACTTTCCATTATGTTACCTTTCTTGTTTTTTCAAGCACGTTCCTCCTTGATTGACGATGGGCTTTGACACCACGCAGTTGACTGACACCAACCAGGTGTTATGACTGACCGAGCAAGGCTTTCCAAGCTCGAAACATACAAATCGTCAAATGGAGCCGAATTTCTCGGCAGCAAAGACTTCCCCACAGCCCTCATCTCCAGCATCCAAAAGTGTGATCCACGAGGTCTTCTCTTCGGCACCTCTGAGATCAACCCAAATCCATCTGAAAAGGAGCAAGCTCGTCTCGGCCAGATCCTGGATTCGAAAATCAAAGGAAAACAGATTCTTGTCTGCTCTGGTGGCGACGACAAACTCGTTCCATACCGTTGTGCTGAGCCATTCATGAAGTTTTTGAATAACGCCACCAGTGGATGGTATAAGGGTGGCAATGTTTATGTTGAAGATAATGTGTACCCGGGGATTGGGCATGCTTACAGTGAGGGCATGGTCAACGATACTACGAGGTTTGTGAGTGATATTTTGGCGGGCACACCCATCAAGCCAACATCCAAGATGTAGTAAACATTCTCCCGACGCCCTTCGAAACTAAAAGCATTTAGTCGTAAGAGATTTAGACCAAGCTTCTATTATCCTGCCTCTGTGACTTGAATTTTCCTTCTCAATGACGAATGTACCTTCTTAAACATAGGCAGCGGGGGGGAGGGATTCTATGCCAAGAATAGTCTCTGGGTCCGATCCCCGTCCCTTGCATGACCTCCGCTCCTCACCGCCTTGGTGGCCTGTGTCCTAAAGCGATTCCGCTAGGCCTCCCAATACTTCAGGCCCACCGTTCACAACTCAATGGCATCTTCGTCTCCAACCCCAAAGCCAACCCACTTGATTCTCGTATGCTGTCACGGAATTTATATCGGTGGTCCCACCCACGGTCTCGATGAAAAAGAATGGCTCCTTGCCCCGTTCCAAAAAGATGAGACGCCGACGTTTATCAAGCACGCCCAAGCAGGGCTCTCTATCTTGTCTTCCTCCCCTCCACACTCCACTGCCTTAATCTTCTCTGGCTCCAAAACGCGACCGGAGATAGAGAAGTCAGAAGCTCAATCATACCTCGATCTTTGCGTGTGCAATGATTTCTGGAACATTGTTAAAAAGGAAGATGTGGAAGGAAGGATCTTGCTAGAAGAGCAGGCTTTGGACAGTTTTGCAAACGTGATGTTTTCGATATTGATGTTCTGGAAACACACCGGACATTTCCCTGAGAAAATCACGATTGTGAGTCATGGATTCAAGGAGGAGAGATTTATGGGGTTGCACGTTCCGGCAATTAGGTTCCCGAGTGAGAGGGTGGTCGTTTTGGGGATTGACCCTGAGTATATGACGGAGGGAAGTGAGAGTTACGATGAGGCGAGGGCGGAGGAGGTTAGGAGGGGGTCGAGGGAGATGGGCTACAGAGAGTGGGAAAGGGATCCGTTGGGCTTTGGGAGCGTTTTGAGTGGGAAAAGGAGGGGGAGAAATCCTTGGGGGGTCAGTCAGGGGTGGTTTGAGAGAAGGGAGGAGAGGGAGAGGTCTGGGGTGAAGAGTATACTGAGAATTGGTGAAGCGGGGTTTGAAGAGGAGTTTTTGACGGACGAAAGGCAGCCTTGGGAGGAGGATGGAGGAAGGGAAGGCGAATGAACTGTTAAATGGGTGATATTGCTCGGACATATCTAGCGAATTTGGGAAGATGCTCAACAGCGAAGTGCTGAGACTCTTTTCAAGGACCCTTCGTATTAGGGTAAATACGTCTCTTCATGCTCCCCAAAATTTGGGGAAGAAAACATCAGTAAGCGCTGCGCTAGGTTCGCCTGCCTGGAGGATATCCGGAGATGATAATGCTGCTATTCAACGATTCTTACTCAATTACATTTTCACAGCAACAGTTTCCTTTATGCACTCAACCAGATTCAGCTCAAAATCGGAGAACAGCGAGTATCCGTTAAACTTTGAATGGGCTCGAGCCAGTCTCACGAAGCGTTTAGATCCGCGTCATGCTGGTAGAGACTGTAGAAAATGAAGAAAATATTTCTCCGCAACTGCTTGCCCCTTTTAAAGTGAGGAGAAGTAGAACATGGGATTCAACAATATTTGCTCTAAATAACTTGTCACACTGCTCTTCTAGTCTGCCTAACGAGCGGTGAGGATCTGTACCACAGGCTGCCGGTACAACGAGAGCCGGAGCCTACTGACGTGAAATGAGAAGAGAGAATGGAACATAATGCTACCACTTGGCTGACTGCTCGTCCAGGAAACGCTCGTGCAGCTATTGGCCGTATCTTGGAGTCTTCAGAACCTCTGATACAGCGATACAGATCCCGGGTGCAAGTCTCAGGGGTACCTAGCAGATTCAGCTGGCAGCCTGATATCCTGGACGTGACAGAAAATCTGAGTACTATTTTGAAAGGTGACCAAGATACGAAGATACGGAGTGCTTCGTACAATACCGAATTGTGAAAAGGAAAGAAGAAGGGGTTTGAAATCGGGGAGTTTTGTCTGAATGCTCGTGCTTGTGGTGACAAAGATATCCGAAAGAAGTTAAGCTTGAAAAAAAGGAGTGAAATGAGACTAGCGGCCGCGTCCAAGGAACCCCAGTCGATTGAGAATCAAATCGTTCAAAACCTCCACCGAGTCCACCAAGCAGGTGGGAAACAACCACCACGATGGCTTCGACTCCTGACCCCGTCTCGGTGCTGTTCGTGTGCTTGGGAAACATTTGTCGTTCCACAATGGCGGAGGCAATTTTCAGATCCATGGTATCAAAGCCTCCGTATTTAGGATTGATATCCGTGATCGATAGTTGTGGTACTGGGGCATATCATACTGGAAGCAGCCCGGATTCCAGAACCATGTCGACACTTGAGGACAAGGGAATCACAGATTATAATCACGCAGCTCGAAAGGTAAGTGGGTAGTTCTCGACAAGGATCGGCGCTGACCTCTTCAAGGTTCATACTTCAGACTTCCAGAAGTTTGACTTCATCTTTGCTATGGATAGAGACAACCTTCGAGACCTGCAAAGAATCCACCAGCGAGCTGGTGGCAAGGCAACTGTCAAGTTGTTTGGAGAATTCAGCGGGAAGAAACGTGCTGAAGAAGTTGACGATCCCTATTACGGAGGAAGGGATGGCTTTGAGGAGGCTTACCAGCAACTCACGCGATTCACCAAGAACTTCTTGAAAGAGACATTTCCAGATATCGACGCTTGAAGATATCTCGATGACACAGACGGAAATAAGGAAGAGGCTCTGCTTGGGAACTCGCAAGGGCAATACTAGCTATTCGCAGCCTCGTGACTTGTCTCACACGCAAGGTATCTTGTAGTGGCGGGGTAAAACTGACTGCCGAGGCGTTTGAGCGTGTAATTCCAATTGATCATGAGGCAAAATGAAAAAACGGCAGGTCTGCAGTCAAATCTTGTTCGTGATTTGACCTGGTCGCCCTCGGGTCTCAGCCAAGGCAGAAGGAGCACACACAGCCTCAGCGATGATGATGCGTCGACCCCCTTGATTGGCTGTGGCTGTGCCACTCGGCTGATGCTTCGCAGCCGCGAATCGCAGCGTCGCGTCTGGACCTGGACATGGTTGCTAGCCAGCCCGCCACAGTTGTTAGCTGCGAGCTGCGAGCTGCGTGCTGCTGCGTGCAGAACGGTTTCGACTCTGCAGAGTAATATTGTATGTAAAAGAACCAAATGCGAGACGATTTCCAGAAAACTCTCCTTCTCTCCTTCTCTCCTTCTCTCCTTCCCGCCGTTTGCGCCTCTGCTCTATTTTAATGAATCCCATCTCCGGACGTCATCCAGCAAGTTATGCCAGTTCCATCAAACTGAAACTCCAGCCGCGGCTTGGCAAGCAAATCAGAGCAGCAGATCCCCTGCATCCAACTTTCTCGGCCTGCTGAAACGACCTCCCTCCTCGCACTGTCACTGAAGCATCATCGGAGAACTCGATTGCAAGTTTGCAACGCTGGTTCAGAGTGTAAGCTGCGCAACTGGCAAAAAGAATAGGGGCACATTCGCACCCGAGTCCCATCGAGCCCAGTGCATTCTTCGCCAGCCCCGACAACAACCATCCTCCAACCACGTACACCCCCGCCAGAACCGGGATGAGTTATAACAGACTAGGTGCGTCCCTCAATTTCGGCGCAACTTTTTGAGCTTCACAAGCTTTTTGTTAGAGTGCCCACGTTGTGAATGTGCCACTGCCATTCACCCAACATACGTCGCGTGAACTCTCTTGAGCGCAACATCCAACCTCTTCCTGCGCGGCGCACAGAAACTTCCTTGAGGGAAGCTTACGACATTCGAACACAGCCCTCCTGCTTAGTACAGGAGCGAGTTCTCTCTTCTTTCTGCGGCACAGAGTCTGCGACTTGAGTAACCACCACCCTCTAACACATCTCAAATTCAACAGACCACCCGGGCCAAGGCCGTCAAGACGAATATTACAGTATGAATAATCGACCAGGGCGAACGCCTTCACCTGGGCATCCAGTAAATCAAGGCTATCAGCTTGAAGATGCTGGACCCTATGGCAGACCCGGCGGATCTCCTGGACCTGGTAGACACAATCTAGAGATTCCTATGGGTCCTGGACGCCATACCCCAAGTGACCGATTACAGGCGCAACCTACAGTAAGTCTATTCAGATCGACGCCAGAAGAACTTGCGCTGACTGGGCCCAACAGTACTCGGTCGAAAACATCAACAACTCGTATGGGCACAATGAAGAGTATGAGCAAAGTTACCCCCTCGACCCGAACCACAATTATCAACAAGACTACACCATAAACCCACAAGCTCATCACGACCAATACTATAATCCACCATATCAACCTTCACCACACGAAGAGCACCCCTTGACCGGCTACCCTTCGAACCCGGCGGACCCGTATTTCAACCATGAAGAAGAACACCGTCCAATTCTCCAGGCGCAGGACACCGGCTACGGACCAGACCCCCATAGTGCTCCAGGATATTCAGACTACGATGGAGCTCATGGCCCCGCGCCATCAGCGACACCAGTTCCTGCGCTCAAACGTTATAAGACCGTGAAGGAGGTGCAATTATTCAATGGCAATCTCGTCCTTGATTGTCCGATCCCACCGAAGCTTCTGAATATGGTACCACATGCTCAACCGCCTGAGAGGGATGAATTCACACATATGCGATACTCAGCAGCAACTTGTGACCCCAGCGAGTTCTTCGAAGAGCGCTTCACTCTCAGACAGAAGCTTTTCGCAAAGCCAAGACACACAGAACTGTTTATTGTGGTTACTATGTACAATGAAGACGATATTCTCTTTGCCCGAACAATGAGCGGTGTGTTCAAGAATGTTGAATACATGTGCTCCCGCAAGGACAGCAAGACCTGGGGAAAGGATGCATGGAAGAAGATAGTGGTTTGCGTTGTCAGTGATGGTCGTGCCAAGATCAACGAGAGAACGAAGGCTGTGTTGGCAGGTATGGGAGTGTACCAGGACGGAATTGCCAAGCAACAAGTCAATGGAAAGGATGTGACTGCACACATTTACGAATACACCACGCAGGTCGGTATTTCCGTCAAGAAGGATCTAGTTGAGCTTCGCCCCAAGCAGCAGCCGGTGCAGATGCTTTTCTGTCTGAAGGAAAAGAATCAGAAGAAAATCAACTCGCACAGGTGGTTCTTCCAAGCATTCGGACGTGTTTTAGACCCAAATATTTGTGTTCTCATCGATGCGGGTACCAAGCCAGGAAAAGACTCCATCTATCACCTTTGGAAAGCTTTCGACTTGGAGCCTATGTGCGCTGGTGCCTGTGGAGAGATCAAAGCAATGTTGGGACCTGGAGGGAAGAATCTGCTCAATCCGCTTGTGGCCACGCAAAATTTTGAATACAAGATGAGCAATATCTTGGACAAGCCGCTGGAATCTGCTTTTGGCTTCATTTCAGTCTTACCAGGTGCCTTTTCTGCCTATCGATTCGTAGCCCTGCAAAACGACAAGGCCGGAAATGGACCACTCGAGAAGTACTTTGCTGGTGAGAAGATGCACGGTGCCAACGCTGGCATCTTCACGGCCAACATGTACCTCGCTGAGGATCGAATTCTCTGTTTTGAGCTGGTTTCGAAACGCAACTGCCACTGGATTCTTCAATACGTCAAATCTGCTACTGGTGAAACCGACGTACCAGACACCATGGCTGAGCTGATTCTCCAACGACGAAGATGGTTGAACGGTAGTTTCTTCGCAGCCGTGTACGCCTTGGCACATTTTTACCAGCTCTTCCGAAGCGACCACAGCTTCTTGCGGAAAATCATGTTCTTGATAGAATTCACGTACACAACTATCAGCATGATCTTTGCGTGGTTCGCCATCGGCAATTTCTTCCTAGTTTTCCATATCCTGACGACCTCCCTTGGATCAAGTACTCTTCTTGGCCAGGTTGGAAATATCCTTGGTGTTGTCTTCGAGTGGATGTATCTCTTCACCCTGCTCACCTGTTTCATTTTGGCGTTGGGTAATCGGCCGCAAGGAACTAACAAAGCTTACATGTCCATGGTCTATTTCTGGGCTTTTATAATGCTGTGAGTTTTAGTCCCCCCTAAGAATTTTTTAAGAAATATACTGACTCCTTCCAGCTACCTAATGTTTGCATCGGTCTTCATCACCGTAAAATCCGTCCAACAGGAAGTCGCGGACCACCAATTCTCGGTTTCCGACATACTCAAAAACCAAATCTTCTACACGCTAATTATCTCCCTGGCATCCACCTACCTCCTTTGGTTCGTGGTCTCCTTCCTGTTCTTCGACCCGTGGCACATGTTTACCTCCTTCCTCCAATACCTCCTCCTGACCCCAACGTACATCAATATTCTCAACGTCTACGCCTTCTGCAACACCCACGACATTACCTGGGGCACAAAGGGTGATGACAAAGCTGAGAAGCTCCCGTCCGCAACCCTCAAGCCTGGCGGAAAAGTCGACGTCAACATCCCCACGGACGACGGCGACCTGAATGCCCAATACGAAGCCGAGATGCGCAAGATCGTCTCAAAAGCTCCCCCGGAGAAGCGCGTCCACTCTCCCTCAGAAATCCAAGAAGACTATTACAAGTCTTTCAGATCGTTCGTCGTGATCTTCTGGCTGGTGTGCAACTTTGCTCTCGTGGCCGTCGTCCTCAGCACCGCTGGTCTTGAGCGTGTAGCTACGTCCACAAACGGAACGAGCAGGAGCGCTATCTACCTGGCCGTCGTCCTCTGGTCCGTTGCAGGTCTCTCGGCATTCAAGTTCATCGGCGCCATGTGGTTCCTAATCGTCAGGATGTTTAGAGGGGTCTGATTCGGTCCGTTCGTGAAAGTTGATCGATCACTCCGACCGAGTGATGCATTTTTCACGGTGCCCTGGCTTTTTGTGGCTCTGTTTTGTTTATGTGTGGATGTGTGTATACAGGCTACAGCAATGGTTTCATTTTCACGTTTTTTTATCACACGATTCTTTGATATCAGAAGATCAGGAGGTGCGACCAGGGCTGGATCTTTTCCGATCCCCGCCGCACTTCTCTGGGCTATATGTAGCAAAGAAAGTCAGGCCGCAGAAATTTAAAATCAAACTATACCCCTTCCATGGCACATTAAGCCTATGCTGTATCTTTAAGCTCGTGAAAGTGGCTTGTGATTTGAGTATCGAGACTATGAAGCTGCCTCAGACCCCAGTTTCTCTAACTCGAGCTTCAGGAATTCCTCCGCATTAATGAGCTCGGTGCTCCCGTATACCACTCTCCTCCTTCCGGCACCCTTCTCAGCGCCGCTCCCACCTGCTCCTGTCCGCTTAGCCCATTCCTGTAAGTTGCCATATTCGTCCATACTGCCACCTCCAACAGTGAACACAATCGCCTCACTAAAGCCCTGTCTCCTCTGCCCAAACGTCGCTCCAGTCCCCGGTCCATGCCCTCCAAGACCACCCGGCATCTCACCGCCTTTCCTCGCCACACTAATCGGTGGCATCGTACCCCTCGCATTCGCACTCCGTGGATCAAAATACAAATAATTCTCCGTCTTTGCAATAGCAGAACCAGAAGCACCAGCGGGATCCATGATTGATTCTGTGATTTTTGTGACTGTTAAGTCACGGTTTGCAGGGAGGAAGTTCTTGACTCCTGAAATGAGGTTCTCGAAGTTTGCGCCGACGCCAGATTCTTTGAGGGAAGAGGTCAGACGGGAGGAGATGGAGGAGAAACCGCGGAAGAGCTCGGTGGATGCGGATGCTTGTTGGGGAGTTTGAGAGGGGGCGGAGGTCATCATTGTCATGCGGGTTGTGGCGCGAACCCTGTGAAATGTGTTAGATGAATTTTGGGTACACTAGAAGGAGGCCTTACTGTTTGACATAGGCGAGGGAGGTGGTGTCTGCTCCCGCTGCTTTGAGGGCTTCTTCGAACTTCTCCATATCTGCTCTTGTGACATCCTGTTCCGTGCTTAGGAACCAGATTATGAATAATCTTAATTTATCCATTGGCTCTTTGCCCTTTGCTTCGTCGGTCAAGACCTCCAAGATCTGTGCCTTGGTCTGCTTCATGATATTTTCTTCCATTTGAAAGAAATTGTCCAATTGTCTGTTTTTTATGCCTGTCAATAGACCCGCAAGAATGTTCATGTGCATATCTAGAACTGCTTTCCTCTCCCGTAACTCGGGTAGAAGTGTGATAGCGGCTTTGAGATGTTGGGCCGAAGCGCTCGTATCGTTTTGCAAGTCTTCTATTGAAGAAGCTCCAGTCTTCTTGGTAATTTCATTCGCATCATCCTTATACCGACTCAACTCGGCGTCTATATCTTCTGCAACTTGTGGAAAAGGCACGCTGGCGTTTTTGCTCCAGAAAACGTCGTTCGAAGTTAGGTCGTACGCTTTCTTCGTGGTCCCTTTCGCAGGATTATTCTCGTCTACCGGGGTTTCAACCGTGATGCGATTCAACTTCATATTCAGAATATCGTGCACAAGGGATTGGTATGTCCAAGAATGTGAGAGCATGGGTATGAGATCGACATTTCGGTCCAAAATGATGAGAACTGGTCTTGAAGAGGGGTTGCCAGTGGCCGTCGACGGCCGATTGCTTGGTGCAGAGAACAAGTTATCTTTCGAGTTTAATATATGGTCTCTCAGCTTCCGGTCAAGCTTCGCTGATATCATTTCCGCAGCTGCACCTTTCGGACATCGGATGATGGGCATGACACCTAGAAGAGTTAGTTGTACGCAACATATCACCCTCTATGGATCTCTCTAGGGAACGCCTT
This sequence comes from Hyaloscypha sp. PMI_1271, assembly GCA_021399465.1. Taxonomy (NCBI): domain Eukaryota; kingdom Fungi; phylum Ascomycota; class Leotiomycetes; order Helotiales; family Hyaloscyphaceae; genus Hyaloscypha; species Hyaloscypha sp. PMI_1271. The sequence goes on along the minus strand of JAJTUS010000019.1, from coordinate 289,079 downwards.
ACCCATTGTAACCATCACACTAAAAAGCCCACTAACGATCCTGTCAATGACATGGTCTAATTCCTCATCCTTCGTCCGCGCGCTGTTCAGAGCCCAATATGTGTTCTCCTTTCGCATTCCCAAGCTGAATAAATCCGGTTCTCCCACAATGAAGTTCAGGTATTGGTCGAAGAATTGTGCAATACTCTCTGAGGTGCCAGCTTCAGCTGTTTGTCTTGCGAAGTCTTCCAGCAGCGGCCGAGGTATCGAGGAGAGGAAGTTGAGGTATGCCGGAGAGTACAGTCCTTTTGAGAGGTCTGATGTGATTGCTTTCAGATTCGAAGCAGTCGGTTCAACGAGATACAGAACTGGTACATCTGGGATCGGGTGGCGCGAGGATGCTATATGCCTGACTAGATCAGCAAATCGTTTGCATGTCCCCATCTGTTGAACAACATACATATGCATTGTAACTCCCCATGTCCGCAGATCGTTTACTCTTAGAACGCTGCTGATAACATCCCGTCCCAGGTCGTCAAATACCAGCACTTTCCATATAGGATCGCCGTCTGAATTCAGGATTGGTGCAGAGGGTATCGTAAGGCCATTGCTTGCGGTATGGTCGTGGTGCTCGGGTGCAGGTTCTTCAGACTCGCGGTTCAAATTCAACATGCGCTCTATCGATCCTGAACAGACTGTTAATCCTAAGTTTTACTGCAACTTGTTGAGCTTCTTACTGATTTGACGATCTCGAAGAGAGTTCTGGGTGGCCGCCATGGCTGCTGGTGTTTTGGAGGCTGCAAATCAGCCCAGTTGTAGGGACCGTATCATACACATTCACCGAACCTACAAGTATGTCGGCGCAGGAAGGATACGTGGAGAAGTTCAGGACAGATCAGCCATTTGTAAATAGCTAGGTACATCAAGCACACTCTGGGATTTCGAAGCTCTCACGCTGCACGCAGCGGCGCCTTCCCTCTCTCGGCCTAGCGCGATCCGCGAAACAGGTCTGTTCACCACCGCGGACTCCGTCTTCGTCTTCCCTTCTTTCTTCCTTCACTCTCCAACGACATCCCCTTCATCACTCCATTGCCAACCCATCAACTTCTCCTTCCGGCCATCATGGCCACGACTTAACAGAAGCATGACCGTACAATTATGAACTAAAACATATTGACCGATTGAGAGGGCTGCGGTCGCTCCGTGGGCGAGCTTGCCTTAAGAAGGGTAGGGTGACACCTGAATTCTTCATTGTTGGCCCTGAGGGCGAGGGCGAGGGCGAAGGCGAAGAAGGCAAAAGGCCAGAAAGCACCGCCGCCTCAAACAGTCCGAGTGTCCTTGCTGCACCCCCAACGCCCCCCAAATTGCCAAGACACGAGCTCGCGCTTTTGCCTGTGCTGTTCAAGGAATCGGGGACCGCGTTTGCTGCAGGCCACGCGATAAAGTGCCCGTATTCTCTGGCAGAGGCAGACACTGGGAACAGCGCTGGAGAGTGCGCTGCGCTGCTGCGGAGCTGCGTCAATGGTTCTGTGGCCCGACGTACCGCTCCTTGTCGACCCTGGTAGTTGCGGACAATAGGCTCACTGCTCTGCTCTGCTCGCGGCACTGGCGACGTGTGATACGGACCGTTGCTGGCGCAGAAGGCAGAGGGCAGAGCAGGACTGCACGTTCGCAAGCCAAGCCAAGGCGCGGCGGTGGCATACCTGATATTTTCCTTCGTCACTGTGCTGTTTGCGCCCGAGTCGGAGAAGAGTCAGTGAATAGAACTGGGTTCCTCGAAGCTGACCCTCGTCTAGCAATCCAATCACCGTCGACCAGTCCCACCTCGGTAGTTTCCCTCCAAAATAATCCAACCTTCGTCATCACGTGATCACCGCCTTCATCAACACTCCTCGAGGACAAGATGGAGGACCAAAATAATCATGGTTATGACATGCCCGAGGACATACGGTTCGACGACTTAATCAATAATGCTGGCTGGCCAGCGGCGGCCGACCAACAGTATCAATACCAGCAGCCGCAACCAGATCCTTACTCGCGATATCAACCCAGCGGAATGGCCTACGAACACTTCGATCCTTCCCAGCAGCCATCCTATCCTCCAGTATCTTATGCAAACTCTCCCTATGCTAGCCAATATCAACATGCTAGACCCTCCGATGTCTTTGGCCCAACTTCATACAATGTCGATCCTTCCTTGCAAGGCTCGACTGGGTACCATACCCCAGAGAGCTCCTTCTCCTTTGCTGCTCCTGCAATTGAGAGTGCCACAATTTCCCCACAGTCTCTTCAATATCGAATGCCCTCTAATCAACCTATTCACCGCGGTGTCTCGAATGCGCCGTTCCAACAATCTGCGAACGGGATTGGGAATAATTACAACCAAAGAACTCAAGACCAGCCTGCAGTGTACTACCCTGGTACACAAAATGAAACTATGCAAGTCAATCAAGGCAATTCCGTCAGCTATCCCGTCTTGCCCAATGGTGCCCAAGAGAGCGAGTCGAAGCAAGCCGTGAAGAAATATGTTGATGCAGACGCCGCCCCGAGTGCTCCACGAACTCAGCAGGCCAAGTCAACATCGTCGCAGAACCCATTAAGGATGCTATATCCGGAATTACACGCATCGGAGAACCCATCATCTCGACCGCGCTTCGATTACGCATCATTTCTTTCCTGGGAGGATCAGCCATTGCAGATTACTCTTGGGTTGAAGAGTATGTTGCTATGGCCATTGCCCTTGATTGTCCCCATTGTACTAACCTTGGATTAATAGACACTCTCCCAAAGTATCATCCGAGAAAATCACGGAGCGGAAAAGACCTTGTTCCGGGATTCGACCTATCTCGTAAGTGAATAATCTGAGCCTTGTCTAGCCATCATTGTTGACTTCTCGCTTAGGCTCATTGACACCCGCACGACCTTCAACCAAGAAAATCCGTCCTCCAAAAGAGACAAAACCATCGTTGAGCAAGCTGAAGGCGACAAGCCAAGCTGTTAAGCCATTGACCGATAAAATTACCACTTTGCGTGATGAAAGCAACTTGACATCGATCAAGTCACCTTCGACGCCAACCGAAACAAGTTCGTCAGAGGAGGAAAGCAGCTCGGAAGAAGAATCCGAGTACGGCGAGGACGAAGACATGCCAGTGATGGACATAAGCGAGGTAAGCACAAACTTTTATCAATTGGCATTGCTCTCATGCCCTCGTGCCCTTATACGCGTGAATTCGGTATCCATGGCCGATAGAGCATAGATTGGCTTTGTCGCACTTTGTCATATACGTGAAATACTGACGCGCTGCAAGGTCCGCGGACCAATTCGCCCAACGGCAGCTTCGGCAGCAGCACGATGGGATGCAATAGGTATCATTTGGAAGGATCCAGGTTCAAGTCCAAGTGCAGATGTGGTCAAAGATGCTATCGAAAAGTACGGAAGTTTTTTGACGTCACTGCGAGTTCAACTCAAGACAAATTCCACCAAGGCAGAGGAAGCAACTGGTCGGACAGCTGAGTTAGAGAGGCTAAAGAACGACCGGAAAGTTCTTCTTGAATCGCTTTTTCAGACAATTGATGCAGCAAATCAGCTTGGCTACGGTGCTATAGTAGAGCATTTGGGCGGTCATCATAAACTTGTGAACGGCTTAACGACAACTCTGATTGATTGCAATAAGGCTGAAGATTACGTTGGGAAACTGCCCAAAGCGGTCTTGAGTCTACTTTCAAAGTTTCAGACGATGACCGATGACCTTCTTAAGAAGCTAAAGTTCGAAGGCATTGCAAAGCGCTGGAGCAAAAGAGGGGATGACGATACCAAAAAGTACATCGCCACCATTCTTGCGAATACCGTGGAAGCCAAAGAGAAAGCTGCAAAAACCAAAAAGGACGTCGACCGAGCAGAGGAGGAAAAGAAGATCAAGGAAAAGGTTGAGCAAGCCAAGGCTCGAAATGTCGAATCCTCAAACCCCACGCCTTCCAACCCAGCAAAGAGACTACATGATGGCGATGGGTCCAATGGCAAGCCCAGCAAGAAGTTTGCGTCGGACAATGCTGGTTCTCCAGCCGTGTCCAGGACCATTCCACCAAAGCCGATGAACAAAATAGGCAGCAATGCTGGTCCTGCGAGTCGAGTAGGAAACAATCTGTTGGGTATTGCATCGAAGCCTGTTGCAAAGCCCATTCCCAAGAAGCGTGAGCCCTCGCCTCCGACTGAGTCCAAACTTGGCGCACTTCTGGCCAGCATTGCCAAACCTCCGGAACCTCCCAAAGCCCCTGAAGCACCACCTCGACCACCTGAGACACCAGAAGAGAAGGCACGTCGTGAGAGAAAGGAAAGTCGACGCCATTTGAGGGTCAAATTCAAGGAGGGTCCTGAATTGGAACAGGTCAGGCTCTTCAAGCATGAGCAAGCCGAAGATGAGGGACGCCAGGATGAGATGTTGCGAGATGCACATGATGACCGACTTGAAGGCATGATGCACAAGAAGCGTGTCTCTGAAACCATAGACGATGACGAGGATTATCAACCAACTGAACCTGAAGGTCCGTACAACGAGCCAATCAGCATTGACTTTAGTTCCCTTGAGAAGCCATCGCGATTTGGCCGAAATTATTCTACGCGAGGCGGTGATTTGAGCTTCACGACACCCGAGCAGAAGATCCAGCAACGACGAGAGGGCTTGGAGCTCATGGTTATCTACACCAATCCGGACGACATTCCACCCTCGCCCAAGGAACTTTCTCATCCTGACATGCCTGGAAGCACCCAACGAGAGCATCAACTCAAGAATCCTACGGAACCGTGGCTCGTTCGGAGATTGCAGGAAATTCACCAGTACGGCCCGGAACAGGCCTTCCAACTCTTCCGTGCACGTCAAGAAGAGCGAATGTTCAACGAGATCCGCGAAAACCAATCTCGTCAACCTTTTCAAGCTACCTCCGATCCACCATCTGACGTTTCCTCTATCCTTCAACAACTTGGTGGTCCAACTGGTCAACAAGCCCCAAATCCTCAACTTCCGCAAGTCCCAAAGATGGATCCTAACCAACTAGCAAACCTCATCCGCCTTGTCGAGTCTCTGAAAAATAAGCCATACCCTCCCATCGAGCCACCGGATTGGATGGTGAACCCAGAGCAACGCGCTGAGTGGATCGCCGGCTATGAGAGAGACAAGGCGGCGAAGGAGAAAAGAGAAGCTGATGAGCGGATGACTCAAATGCAGGCTGCTCAGTATCAACAACCGACAATGTTCCCGCCTCAATTCCAGCAAATCCCAGTGTCACAGATGGCCTACCCCCAAATCCCGGTGCCGAACAATCCTGCTCTCCCTCAGCCTCAGATTGCGGAGATCACTCAACAAGTTCAAAGCTACCTGGCTGCTAGTTATGGAGTCAACGAGCACCAACCGGCGACCCTGCAGCAATACGATTACAACAACTGGGCTGGTCAGCAAGGTGCGGAGCAGAGTCAAGGATATCAAAATCATAATCAGCAGCCAAGATGGGACGGCGACTACAACAACGAGGATTCGAGCCCCAATCCGCAGTCAGACCGAACTCGAGGTAAACACAAGTCGAGGGGGAAGTCACATAAGTTCGATTCGAAGCCACCGAATGACTCCATCTTCGATGAAAATGGCGAATACAAGGGCAAGAAGAAGCCTTGCCGTTTTTTCGGCGTCGGTCAGTGTGCTAAAGGCGACAAGTGCACATATCTTCATTCTAGCTGAACCTTTCCTTACGGATGATGCTTCCCCGTTGCCCTCCAAATCCGTTTAGCTAGCGATGAGTCGACACCAGTATGACGGAATGCCTTACAATTTCTTTACTACTATTGCATCGCATGGCGTTTTGAAGGGAAGCCCAGCCACATGGACAGCTTCGATCCCTCGGATACATTGTCCTTCTCTTCTGTATTCTACCAACCCTTTTCGTCAATAAGCATATTTAGGCGTGGCATAGCATGGCATGATTCCGAAAAACAGGCTGGCGGATTGCATTTAGCTTCTTGTCCCAGGAAGCGTGGAATTTGCTTTGCTTGTTGTACTATCAAAACGGATCACATTAGCGGTGCAGTTCTATCATATCTTGCCTCTAATTTGAGAGAGGCTTTGATCAGGAGTTTGCTTTCTTCTTCTGGAAGGTCTGCGGGGGTGGAGAAGCAGAAGAACCTTTCAATGATGTACTTTAGACGCCAGAATGAGAGCGAGATTTAGAGAGTCTTGTGACCCTGTCCTAACGTGATGAATGAACCTCCCACATTTTTCCCCCCCATTCAAAGCCTCTTTCCAAACAGTACTTCAAGATTTATTTGAGTAATAACAAGAACAAATAAGCAGATGTGTAGGAAACCCACCACGGAAGCGTTTCATTTTCAAGATCTCTATGACCTCATTACAATAATCTCACATCTGTACCAACCCTCTATCCAGGAAAAGCAGCCCCATCACCCCTCGGATCACTCCCCGCACTATAAACCGTTACCCCGTCCTCAACATGCGCCCTAATCAACTGCCCCCTCCCAAACACTCTCCTACCATATCCCTTAATAATCTTCGCATCATGGCCCATCTCCTTCAGCTCCTGACAAACAGTCTCACTAATTCCCTCCTCCAAAAAGACACTCCTTTCATATGGATCACCTGGTATGCCCTCAGCCCCGATGCAGAATCTAGGAGCATCAAGCGCAGTTTGCGGGTTATGCTTGAACGAAATTGTGTTAAGCAGAACTTGAACGTGTCCTTGAGGCTGCATGAAGCCGCCCATAACCCCGTAAACAGAATGTAAAGAGCCATCGTGCACATTGGTAACCATGGCAGGGATGATGGTATGATACGGTCTCTTGCCCGGCGCAATGACGTTTGGATGGCCTTCCGTGAGCTGGAAACTCGCACCGCGGTTCTGGAGCACGAAGCCGGTGCCTTCGGGGATAATTCCCGAGCCGAAAGAGTCAAAGATCGAGTTTATGAAGGAGATACCGTTCCCTTCTTTGTCGGTGACGGCGAAGTAGACTGTGTCGCTGTGGTTATGTGCTGGGCTACCTCGGTCGTAGATCTTGGAGGAGGCTTTCAAGGGGTCGAACAGCTTAGCTCGTTCGGCGAGGTAGGGTTTTGAGATTAATATCGAGGAGGGGACTTTGGAGTGTGAGGGGTCGGCGATCCACCAGCTTGCGTCAGCGAAGGCTATTCGGAGGGATTCGATGACGGCGTGTAGGTATTGAGCGGAGTTGTGGTCAGCGGAGGTGAAGCGTGGGATCTTACCGGTCTCTTCGAGGGACTCGAAGATACCAATAGCCATCAGGGCGACGATTCCTTGTCCGTTGGGAGGGTGCTCCCAGATTTCTAGGCCGTGATGATCTTCGTTTGTCCCTTGGCCTGAGGAGCCATCGACGAAATCACCATGCGTCTTAATGTAACCTTGCCCTTTGAAAACATAAGAGATGGGATCAACTGGCTCGCTTCCCCTTTCGAGATGATCTCTCAGATCCTCAAGTCCAAGGAAGGCTCCTCGGTCTTTGGTAACTTTAACAATTGCTTCAGCGATTCGGCCGGTATAAAATCCTTTCTTGCCTTCCTTGGCAAGAGCTCGAAATGTTGATGCTAGGGATTTGTTTTTGAATAGTTCTCCTGGCTCAGGGCCGCGGAAACCGTCAGAGGTCTTTTTCAATAACTCGGCGTAGTTTGGTGACGCTTCAATGAGATGTTTTTCAAATGCTCTCCACTAAGATGCTGTAAATCAATAATATTTGAGAGAGTCCGGAGTACTGACCATATTCGAAGCAATATCTGAAACTGGAAATCCATTCTCAGCTAACTCAATGGCCGGGGCCAATATTTGCTCCAAAGTTAACTTTCCACTCCCAAATCTCTCAACGGTATCAACCCAACCAGCTGCAGCTCCTGGAACTGTGACTGCATGGATACTGTTCTGAGGGATGTTTCCTTCTGCCCCATCTTTCAATCCCAAATCTTTTCGGACTGCTTCCAAAGTGGACTTAGCACTAGCTCTTCCTGAGCCATTCATTGCTTCAATCTTCTTGCTTTTGGCATTGTACCAGAGGCAAAACATATCACCGCCAATTCCAGTAGAGGATGGCTCTGTGACATTTAAAGCAGCGGCTTCGCATAATTAGCAAACTCAACCAATAGATATTTGAACATACCAACAGCTACTGCTGCATCCTACAAGCTATTAGAGACAATATCGAAAGTGGGGCAAGTACAATCTCACAGCAGCATTTCCACCAGCATCCAGAATTTTGAGTCCACATCTTGCCGCAAGAGGTTGAGTACATGCTATCATACCCTGAGTGCTATGAACAACACTCCTCCTGCTAGGAAAAGACAAAAACTCTGGCTTCTCTGCCGGGTACACGGATTTGAAATTCAGAGGCATGGCTTTGTGCAATGAGGTATGGAAACTCCTACAAAGACGTCGTGAGCAAGAAGCTGGTTTGAAAATCATTGCGAGATAAACTTTCCAGAAATTTTAAAGAAATGACTTACTGCTGCTATGAGAACAATTGTAAGACGAGAAAACTTAGCAAATGTAAGTAATGATGGATGAATCACAAAAAATTATTTTGATCAACCCGATTTCGGCTTTTTGAGGGGTTGATGTATGTCACTGGCAGATTGCCGAATCAGGTCACCGCCCTTCATCCGGCCAAAAAAATGTTGCCGAGCTTCAGGCGAGCTTCAAGAACAACAATCGATTATGTTTGGAGCTCCTTGGATCTGGCGTCGATGTACAAATACATACCTGAAGCCCGCTGGACGGAGGCTATTGCGCTTCTCCAGCACGAGTCAGTTTCTCAATCTTCTCTGCATATATGCTTGAACCTAATAGTCTGTAGCCAGCCATGCCTCCTTTTCTCCAGCACTGCTCGCGAGAGCGCGCAGCATGGCCTCAGAACACGATAAACTGAGCGAGGAAACATCCGAAAATTTTGATGCAAAGATATCAAGACGAATTGGAGAGTTAAAGAGTGTTGCAATGGCATTGAAAGAGTGGGAGGACACGCAGAACTCGCTCTCAGAGCTCAGCACGCTCCTCGAAGACCCTACCATAGATTCAGAACTTCGCGAGTTAGCTGTTGAGGACCTGGCCACAACAGCTTCTCAGTTGGATACGCTATCACGCAATTTGGCTACTTCTCTTACGCCTAAACATCCTTTCGAAGACCTACCCTGCCTCCTAGAAATTCGACCAGGAGTTGGGGGCGGAGAGGCAGGCCTGTTTGCTGGGGATCTGTTGAGGATGTACAGGGCGTATTGCCAGAGGAAGAACATGCGTGCGTCGCTGCTGAAGTTTGAGACTGAAGATGGAGGCAGTGATCCCAGCGGCGATTCGCCTCTACAAGAAGCAATCCTCGAGATTGAAAGTCCAGGCGCGTACGGGAAACTACGAAGCGAAGCTGGTGTACACCGGGTGCAGAGAGTACCTGCAACTGAGAACAAGGGCAGGACACACACAAGCGCTGTCGCTGTGTTGGTCCTCCCAAGCTTACCAACTTCCGGAACCGAGGGCCAAGAGGTCTGGGAAGCAGATTTGAAGGATCCGAATAGTGACTACTACATCAACCCTACGGATGTTCGAACAGATGTTATGAGGGCACGTGGAGCGGGTGGTCAACACGTTAATACTACGGATTCAGCGGTCCGGTTAACTCATATTCCTACCAATACGGTAGTTAGTATGCAGGATAGCAGATCCCAGCATCAGAATAGGGAGAGAGCCTGGCAGTTGTTGCGGTCTAAGATTGCTCAAGCTAGAAGAGAGGCAAGAGAGGAAGAAGTCGCCAGGCTGAGGAGAGGCGTGATTGGCGTTGCGAAGATGGGTCGGGGAGACAAAGTCCGAACTTATAATTACGGGCAGCAAAGAGTCACAGATCATCGAAGTGGACTTAGCGTTCACAATCTCGATGATGTGATGGAAGGAGGAGATGAACTGGACAAGATCATCGACAGCGTCAAGACCTGGCTGGGAGAGCGAGAAATTGAAGGATTGCTCGCCGAAGACGAGGCAACAGCAGCAGGAAACGGCAGGAAGTGAAAGACAATTGTCTCTCCACTATTCAGTCCATCAACTCTCGCATTAGTGGGTGATGTAGCGAGGTGCATCACACAAAGAGGACATGGTGTACAGGACATTCTGTTCTTTGAACAGGGGTACATGCCACTCGGGTGATGATTGAGTTAGGGCCTGTCCTGCCAATTTCATATGACCTCTAGCGCAGAGAGTAAGGGACAGTGATTTGCATAGATGGTTGTCTGATTAGGAGTCTAGAAGGGAGCCTCTGATCTAGCTAAGTAAAAGGGGAGTTGCTTAGTAAGCTGAGCTGAGCTCGGCCTACACTGCAACAACCTCCATAGCCATACACCATTTGAAATTTTCTAATCCCACAACAACGGCAGTTCCCGTGAATGGGCCGTCGGAATTTCGGATCGTAAAGTGAAGGAGGCGAAGTGTTGTTTGAGTTTTACCGCGCATTTGGTCTCGTCTAGGGCCTGTCCTGCCAAGGCCCGTGCCTCCTGCGTTACTACACGCACCACGTAGCCCCTTATCGCGTAATCTTTACTTTAGGGCCTCTAGGCTTGCGAAATTCACTTAGGTTTAAAGGTATTGCGCCTTTACTTAATTCTAGGATTTTATTTAAGAGTTAGACGCCCATTCATCAAATATAGTGTCACCCTTCCAAAAACCACGATCTTTGAGGCTACACCAACTCGGCTTGACCCGCCTGAAGTCTCCAGTCACACTCTACCCGTTCGTACCTTCCCCTAGTTACCACTGGGGGTTCGTGAAAGCGACTTGGCCATACTAGCGACTGGGCCAAGTATTTCACATAGTAAATTTGTATGAGAGGTACTTCTAGCCAGCTGGTCTGTGCTCAAATTTGGCGAGGAACACCAAATTGGCCGGTGGCCCAGTCGCTAGTATGGCCCAGTCGCTTTCACGAACCCCCAGTGGTAACTACCTTAGGGAAGGGTACGAACGGGTAATGCACCTCAAACTCCGTCTTTCCGCGGCTAAATCCCTACCTCCTCCCAACACCGGACTTGACAGTGTTGGCACCCGACCACAAGCTCCACAACTTCCGCTTACCAATTATGTCCTGGTTCAACTGCCAAATATATCCGTTCCTTTACCAATGATACAGTCGGTCCGACCCACTCTTTTACGCCCATAATAACTTTTTAACCACAACCCTAATTAATTAATACTAAGTGATGCGATTATATAGTGGAACCAGGCGAAGAACACCTATTAATTAGATTTTTAATACTATTTGTGGTTCATTAATAATCGAGGTTTAAAGTGCACGGACCCTTTTTACTTTTTTTATTTTTCCTCATACAAAACGCAAAATTATTTCACGAAAGTCACGTGCACCCAAGTAAATAGTAGATTAAACTTAGACTTATAAGGTCTTATAAGACTCCTTGAGCTTCTATAAGCTTAGTATATCTAGTAGGAGCTTAAACATTAAGAGTTACTACTAAAGAGAATATAAAGTATAAAAAGTTCATGGGTTTAATCACGTGCAACCTCGTATACTATACGAGATGTGGTTTTTTACTCTTACAAAACACAAAAATTCCTATGCGAGCTCGTATAAAAATGATCACGTGCTTAATAACTCCTGTAATATTAAAGGTATCAAAAATCGGAGACTAGGGAATTAATTACTACAAGATATACGGTAGTTCCGATTAACACGATTTATATTAATTAGTATTTTGGTGGACTTTCTTTTATTTTGTGATTGGGTCGGACCGACTGTACTCTAAATTGATATTATGTGAGAAGCATGTGAGCTTGAGGTAGTGTCGAACGTCCCTTCCTATCACATCGCACCACATAGATATAGTGTATAGAGCTTTTCCTGACGTCCTTCCCTTATCTCACTTCCTTCTTCCTCTCGGTCTTTCCTAATTCGTTGATTTATCTGTCGTGATGTATTGGGATAGCGACGGCATAGCAACAGCCAAGATGCTGAACGAGGAGTACGCCGCCGTCCCGCTCGATGAGAAGGAGTACTTCGGTACCCCGCATTTTGCGAGAAGACAATATGACTTTTCAGTCGGCGATATACTGAAGGCAGTGCTTTGATATTTTTCATGGCGATAGGGAGCTTTACCTTGGGATTTGGTATGGGGCAGAACTGGAAGGCGGGGCCGAAGTGGGAGATGGGTGAGGATGGGCTTTTACCGCCGCAGGCTCTTGTTCCGGACAGTGTGTTTTTCCTTTGAGCTTGAAATGGGTGGGGGCTGATGAAAGTAGTTCCGATGAAGGAAGTGGTTTTTAAGTTCCCCACACAATATCAGGACACGGGACCTGAAGGAGACAAATTGTGGAATGATCTTATGCCTTGCAAGCCTCCTGCAAACCATTTCCAGAACACAGGTTAATCTTATTTGGAAGTGGGTTCCGGATTCGTACGAGTCCCCTGGCCCCGAAGATTCGACATCCCAAAAAGCAAAGCCGTCCCCGAAGACCCCGAAGAAGCAGAAGTCTACTCTCTCTCCGTAACACATCAGCTGCACTGTCTCGGCGTCCTACGGGACGTGATTAGAAAGGACGAAGTAAAAGGTGGTGACCGATCATGGTTCGCGGGTAATGGACATGAATATCATTGCTTAGATTACTGTATCCCCCTTCCCTTTCCCATCCTTTTCTGACACAATAGAGGAATGCTGATCAAGAGCAGTAAGACAAGCAGTCCTCTGCGCAGGCGATACAACGCTCGATTACGCAGGGATAGTCTTCGGAGATGACAGCAATCAACGGAGACTGGGCTTTTCGGGCGAGGGCTCAACACATCAGTGTAGGGACTGGAATGCTATTTCTTCGTGGGCGATCAAGAATCGTTCCGGGGATAAGACGGGAATTGTATGATGTATAATATGAATTTCATTCTTGGTTTGGAGGGGTGAGGGAGTTGGAGGCTTTGATTACTATTGATACCTGGGTGGACGGGGGGTGGTGTATATAGGTTAGATCCAGAATCTCGAGAGCAACCACTTGTGAAAAACTGCACTTCAGGTACTGAATCTTCGAAAGCGCAGGAAGACTGACATGGAAAGACTGTAATCTAATGGTTGAAAGCTTTATTTGTATTCATCGAAAGGTGTTTTCGTCTAACAAGCCCTAATCACCTCCTATTCCCAATCCAAGGAATGCCAAAGTAGCAATATTCATCGCTGCAATAATCACCCAAATAATCCACCCACCAATCGCCGTCGGTAGATTATTCTTTAAACTGACTGTCGATTTCCTCGTCTCCGTGTCCTGCCAGGGTGGCCACGATTCCTGCACTGATTCCAGAAAACAGTAAAGCAAGGGCAAACATCGTCCCGGCAGCCTGACTAATGCTCGACACGAAGAAATTATACATGCCGAAGAGATCAGCATCCTGAGCGGTTTCAGATAGAGAAGAAGCGGCAATGATAAGGATGGAGGAGTTGACGAAAATAGCGACGACGAATAGAGTGATGCAAAGCTCCGCAATGGAGTACTTCATGCAGGATTTGATGGCTGAGAGGGATGGTCAGTAGAGCTTGATGCCGACGGGTGTTTTTGTTGTCGTTACTTCATGATAAGATGAATGCTTGACTTCAAGATCGCGGAGGCGCGACTGTACGAGTCCAGAATCAAGGTAGTTGTGTGGCAAAAGAGTTCCTCCCTAGAGTGCGCACGATTCGTAAAGCCTGGGGCCTTGTGTCAGCTAATTGGGAGAGCATAACTCAGGACACTTACCCATTGGATACGAAGCTCTCTCTTGATGGAAGAAAGCCATCCATTACGTGCCTGGCTGTGGTGTCCGTGATGAGGGAAAGCTCGATACAGAAGCAGATGAACACGCAAAGTACAAATACTGAGATGAAGAGTTCGAACGCTCGAAGACCCCTCAATGATCCATCTGGTCGGTAAAATAAGAGTATGAAAAGTGTATCGGCTATAGCTAAAGCACAACCAGCCGTTAATGGTATCTTGGAAATGAGGATGTTTATGGTGATGGTTGTTCCAATGACCTGAGAAGCGGTGAGCAACAAGTGTATAACTACAGAAACTCGAACTTAATAGGCCAATATCTGTACAGACGATGGCAGCTTCAGCCATAAACCAAAGTCCATAATTCAGCCAAGATGGGAGTTGGGCACGGTTTATTTGTGCCAGATCCATTCCAGTGACAAATCCAAGCTTGGCAACTAAGGCCTGGATACATCAGAAACTTTCCTTCTGTGAAATTACCATTGGCTGACTTGCTTGAAGGTAAATAGCAATTAGGTTTGATATAAGGACCATGAATAACAGTTTGTATTTGAACTGTGCCCCAGAACTGGCTGCTGTCTGGAAGTTGTCCGGGTCTATATACGCAACGGTGATGATTGTACCAGGCCCAACGAACTTCCCAAACTTTACCATAACTGCAGCAGCTCCTCGATCATTCCGCCTCGTGAAGACATCCCGAGCAGCGCGCACGTATTCCAGAAGACAGTTCCGTTTGCCGCTAACTTGAAGCTCAACAACAATTTCTGGGTCTACAGCCTTCTCATGGAATTGGATTGTGGAATCAGATTGTGGATTTGTCGTTGGAGCAGTTTGCTTCCGAATGCTCGGAAACAACCTGCCCAACAATTCCTGGATTCGATCGAGTCGACATTGTCAAGACAATCTCCAAAAGGGGCTTCTTTCCAGTGAAGAACTAGATGGTAAGGGGCATTAAAGTTGTGCAACCTGTGCATGCGAAATGTGGCGGGCTAGTCAGGCGCTGAAGGTCTATCAAGTACTCATAGGCATTCTGGAGCCGCATAGAAAACCCATGACAGGTTTCGAATTGTGAAGGTGAGACGAAGGACAAGAGGAAAGGAAGCCACTCTGCCAGTGAAATATATTCCGAGGTCGTTAGCCGCAGCACGGTGCCATATGGGAAGGCCCAACTTGCGGGCCACCATACCCAGGGTTAGACTCTTCGAGGCTTTGGCCAGAACCCTTGTTGGACAACAATGAACATCGACTGCCAAGTTCGGCAGGCCTGTCCAGGGGCTTTCTGGCCAACGCCACAGCTGCAGGCACACGATGCAGCAAATCAGACGATGATCCAGAACACCACAACGCTACCTATCGATTCTCCCGAGGGTTTTGAGACTGTTGGGAGCAGAAACACTCGGAACCTTGCCCGCGATAGTGTCCCGAAATCCCCTCAGGGCTTTGAAATGAAAACAGGCAGCATTCAGGACTTGACAAGGCCTTGGAATCGGTTTTCAGTCGTCTGAACTACAAACGTTTCGAAAACTGTCACTGGTCGACAGTAATAAGCTTTTGAAGGTGGGGTTATCTGCAGGATGTGGCTCGCGAGCTGACCCCTTTATCGAGCAATTCCAGTCCCGACTGTCAGCGATCAGAGACAATTGCCGTCTGATGTCCTCCTGCCTGATAATTCGATGAAGCCATGGATTGCAACTTTTGACTACATTCGCGGGCAGGTTTGAATTACCCGCCTCGTTCCCTTGCCACATCCAGGAGACAGGGTGAGAGTTGAGGATACGGGGCACGATCCCTCGCGTGCGCATCTGCGTCATTCTGGCCCCTTGTGGTTCGTGAATCGTCTTGCTCGGCAGAGCCAATAGTCCCAGCCTCAAATGGTCTGTGGCACTCCTAATTTGGACGCGGTCTCTTGAACGTCTTCTCCCCACCAGGCCTCTCCTCTCTCTCTCTGCGCTCCACACGCAATGACACTCTTTTCAACATGATCGACTACGACAATGTTTACTTCAATATCGCCTCCTTCATTGGGGGCCTGTTTGTTCTCGAGTTCGGTGCCGACAAGTTCGTCGACCATACTGCCAAGGTCGCTGAGCGCCTGCGGATTCCACTGACTCTGATCGCTCTTTTGACAGCTGGTGCTGAATGGGAAGAGGTATGGACATTTCAATCGCATCTGCAAGGAAAATTCTGACATGATGCGCAGCTGGTTGTTGTAATTGCAGCCATCGCTCAACATGAATCCCCCTTGGCGATGGGAAACATCGTCGGATCCACCATCTCGAATATCCTCGGTGCCTTCTCCCTAGGCCTTATTTTCTCCCCAACAAATACAACATTCGACAGTTCCGCCAAGATCTATACCGGTGTCCTCCTGGGCCTCACCACCCTGTTAACCCTCTTTATCCTGTTCTTCCAAAATCTGGGACGATTCGGTGGCGCCGTGTTGATCCTCACATTCATTATATACATCATTTCAATAGCATGGGCCATCTACAAAGGCATTGTGGCACCTCCAGTCGATTCGGACAGCGATTCGGACAGCGCCTCTGACTCCTCTGACTCCGACGATGAAGACGAATCTTCCATCCCTCTCCAGAGAAAAGGAAACCGCTCCATTTCCCCCCAATCCAGCACCACAACCCTCTTCGGCAACGACAATGAGCACGACCTCGAAGCCGCTCTAAAACGCAAATCGAGATCCAGATCGAATCCCCCCATCCCTCTCCCCCAAAAAGACCCCGAAGCCTGCCCCCTTGCCGAAGAAATGTTCGACCAAGTCCACCTACACGCTGCCCCCAAGGTGCAAAATTCAGGGAAGCACAGCACACTCTACCACCTCGCAAATCTAACTTTCGGCTTCCTGGCCCTCTCTTTATCAGGCTACATCCTCAGCCACTCAATCAGCACGATCTCCGCCTCCTTTAACCTCTCCTCCTCCCTCCTGGGCGTCACACTCCTCTCCTTCGCCACCACCCTCCCTGAAAAACTCGTCTCCATCTTCTCCTCCCAGCGCGGCGAATCCGGAATCATGATCGCGAACACGGCGGGCTCGAACATCTTCCTCGTCACACTGTGCGCCGGGGTGCTGTTCTGCTCCGGCGATTTGGCAAGTCTGAAATTAGAAGGTGTGACGGCGTTTGAAGTGAGCGTTATGTGGCTTAGCAGCGTGGTACTGTTTGGGATTGTGATGTCTGGTGGAAGACGGTGGATGGGCTGGGCGTTGCTTGGGGCCTATGTTGCATTTATTGGTGGGGAGTTTGTGCTGGATAGGAGATCGTAGATGACTCCTTTTCTTCCTGGAGGCTTTGTTCTTCATTTGTATATTGTATTACAAGGCGTTATTAGAAGGTAGAGGATCTGAGCTATCTGAATATATACACTGTACTATTACCAATTTTCCAGACAGATCTTCCACTTAACAGGATGTGGGTTGCGGTGAGCAAACCAGCCAATATTCCGTGATTCTCAGTATAAAGTGAGTGCTGCGAAATTACGAGACATCCGGTCCAAGAGTGCTTCCGTTAATGTCACACAAATTTGATTTTAAGTCTCACGTGAAATTCTGTATAACGTCTTACATGAAGAAGTTAGTGCCATTTAAAACTTATATATCTGTGCGGCGTCTGACAGTCTTACGGGGTTTTCCTTTCAGTTAACTTGAGGCTTTCGATTCTGTTCGACGTCCTTCTAGTTTGCGACATTCTTTTAGTTCGCTTCATTCAACTCTTGCATCTTGGTACAACTTATCTCTATTTAGGTGCTTTCTTAGTCCGCCTCCCATCTTAAAGTTTGTTCAGCATCTCGTAGTCGTGGGTGAGGGGAACAGTTTGCCAGCAAAAGAATGAAATGAAGTAAGCAGAATCATGGCATTCCGTGAGTTGGGTTAGTCTCACACATTTTACTACGTTCGGAGCTCTTCACATTGTCACGCAGCTCGAGGTTTGCTAGTCGGGGTTAAAAATATCGATTGCTATCCAAAAAGTCAAAGTGTTACGAGCATCCATCCGCCAACCGTTTTGTCTCCATACCGTCCCATGGCAATTTAGTCATTTCTTCATGTGCAGCGTACAAACCGCCCACCTAAGGGGGAGCAGAAGTATTTTGATCCGTCTCTTGGCGTTGAACAGCACCAAAGCGAGAGTTGCCTTGGTCGAAGATCTGCAAGAGTCAGCTAATGTCCAAGTAGTTGAATGTATAACTTACAGCATAGATTCCCTTCAAGAAGGTGTCACCAAGAATGTCAAAGGTCATGCTACCTCTGGATTGGATACCACCGTAAACCATGCCGTTTCCAGCATCCGCAAAGCCCAGATCCTCCTTCTGAACAGCAAATTGAGTGTCACCAACAGCGAAGGTGACAACTGGGAGTTGATCGGCAGTCGTATTGGATGGGAAAAGCCAACCTTGTTGAGTTGAGTCATATTTGGCGCCTGGAATAGCCTGGTAGATGGCTTCGCAGGTAGCATCAGCAACAAGAGCAAGAGTGGTTCCGGTGTCAGCAATGGCGGTGTTTCCTGACTGATCAACGGTCGTGCCGTTCACAGTTGCTGAAGTGGAGTCGAACATCCAGAAGCCCTGGGAGCTGTCAATTGGAGTGTAGGCAATTTCTTGTCCAGAAGCCTTGACTGTTGGCTCGTCGATGTAACCGAAGGTGTAAAAGCTCTTACCCCCGTCGGGTTCATTGGCATCACGCCAGCTACCGAGGTTGCAGGTGAAGAGTTCAGCAGTCTGGGGAATATCTTGCTCTGAAATCATGTTCTCGACAGGGGTCGCAACTGCTCTTGGAGTAACAGTGTTGATGTTGCCAAAAGCAAGACCCAAAAGTCCGTCACCAGCTCCTTGAACGAACTGGTCAGACATCTGAGTAGCAAGCTCAATAGCTTGGTTCTTAATTGTTAAACCACCAATCGTGACGTTGTCTGTGCCAACCGTTCCTGACGCAGATGAGGAATCACCGTATGAGATCTTCCATTTGTCTCCCTTCACAGTCTTAAATGTGGATGATTTTTTGGGGTCGAAGATTGTGTGACCTTGGCCTTGGGATTTTACGGATGCAGGGAGAAGACTGGACCAGACCTACCAGAAGAATTAGGTTGTGTTGCTCTCCAAAGTAGCAGAATTGGTCTCACTTACCCAGAGATCAGCAGAGCCGGTATCGAAGTCGAGATTGACAGTCTGCGCGGGGGTGCCAATCGAAACTGGGCAAAGGTACATGGAGTCATTCTGTTGGTCTTCCGCGCCAACTTGGCCAGCCTCTGCCTCTCCAGTGGTGGTTCCAGGCTTCCTTTTCGCCAGTACTTGGTAGGTTGTAGCCTTGCCGCCGATCTTGTGCATGAGACCGTGGTGACCAGACTGAGATACCTTGTTCATCTGGAAGTATGGACCAGGCTGGGTGGGCTTGAAGCCCCATCTGTTGAGAAGGTAGACATAGGACTTAGGGCCTGATCTCTTGTAGTTGTGGTTAGGGATGAGGTTAACCTTGTGCAATCCTTTGAGACCAGCCATGATGGGTAGTGTTAATGATTGATGTTAGAGATAGAATGTAGGGTTAAGATGTTTGGATGAGCTTTGGAGGGGTAGTATGATGGTTGAATGAGACGAAAGGCCTTGGAGGGAGAGGGGGGAGCCATCTTATCTACCTACCTGGCAGCTGAGGAAGGAGCTGTTTGCTGCATGGTGACTGCCAGTGCCGACAAGACTCAGCAAGAGGCACAAACGCCAGACCGGGCTTCGCAGTGGTGGCTTGTGTTTCGAGCTTCAGCAGGCGGCGTCATTGTTGCTTCCCGCCCAGCTGAAGCTTGTCTTCTTCGATTGGGGACTGGCAAACAGGCAGACTGGGGCCGGCCCCTGGTGGGCCCTGTGACTGGGACGACGTGCGAGATACTGTACGGCACTGTACGGTACAGTACCGGTGGCGCCTCGATACAGGGCTCCAGTATTGGCATGGGCAAGCAAGCTTTCTCCACATCGTGTTGCAGCGAGGTACGATCTCTCGGCGCCGCCATTCGCTGCATCGCCAAGAGAGGACCGCAATCGCCCCTTTCGGCAGTGCTCAGCGGGGCTGTGGCTATGTGGAATTTCGCCATGTGTTTCAATTGTCCAAGGCAGGTGAGCGGATAGGGCAGAGAGGGAAATGGGAGAAGTACACGGGACGGCCGCGCACTGTTGGAGAGGCACCGAGCACGACCCTTGCTGTGAACGGAATTGTCAAGAAAGGCAATACAAAAAACCCCAATTTGTACTTAAATAAACTCCGTTTCTGTGCCAGTTCAAGAGTAACCTGGCCGTAGGTTGGTCGTGATACTCTCTCACCCGTTATCTCCACCTTCTGGTACTTGTGGCCGGTGATCAACCCGCACTTGCACAGTACCGCACCTTAGCTGCAACGCACCCTCTTTGACGTCACAAGCCGCGTCTTCAGACCTCTCTCTCCCTCTCTGATACGCCCAATGGAGCACATCTTCTAGCCAAATGCAGCACCCTCCACACGAAAGGGGCAAGTTCCAAAAGACTAACACCCTATCAAAAGCGTAAAAGAGCAGGAACAGGAACTGCACGCATGAAGATGTGAACGTGAATCAATCAGATTGCTGGGCATTGGTCTCTGGGCTTAACGTCCCTATCGGATGCGCTACCACTGAAACTCTCCTCGTTTTTGGGCCGGAACAGCGGGGGTCGAGGGCCTGGAAGAACAACCATCCTGCTTTTGGGTTGCTGCGCAACCACACAGAGGGTTCTGCTGCTGCTCGTCTCAAGATCAAGATTCGAGAATCGTCCTGCCGGTACTTCGTGTGCTTCTAATTTTGTTGCGGATGACGTTCTGTCTCAAGACATGAGCGCTGCACGAGCTTTGGTCTGGTCCTGGACCCCCACGAAATGTTCCGCAATGCTTGTCATCCCACTGACAGCCCTGGCCACCGCTTGGCAACGGCTTGGGCAAGGCCTCTGGAGGAGGCTGCCTGGAGGAGGCTTGTGGAGGCTTGTGGAGGAGGCATCGGTCGGAGAAGATGGTGTCCTCACATATCCAGATGACCAGCAGGTGAGCTTTTATGGCCAGCAAGGTGAATGTGATTGAGTGATGTCGCATGGTGTGGCTGAAGAGGAAGAAATGGCTCGGCAAGGTTGTCGTGTGGCTGGCGCTGGACAGCGAGTCTTCAATGAAAAACAGCTCATCTAGTCAGAGTGGACGTAAAAAGGCCCTTCGAACTAGATGGCAATCAGCGGTGAGGATAATTACCAGGAATATTAGATCATTCACTGAAGCTCTCAATGAGGTCGGTTGAGATTCTCGACGCTAAGGTGTGATTCCCGGATCTGGCATATCAGCCCTCCTTCCTCCCTCCCGCTGATTTGTGCGAGAAAATGAGATGTGACAAGGCTGAAGGAAAGTTTTTGCGTTGGAAGTTGCACACAATTCAGCTGGTGTGAGACATCGTGGCTAAAGGAACTCCTTCCCCAACCAGCATGCGTGCTCGGCTTGCAATGGCGATCTGAACCGGGCAATAACATGCGGGTGTTCGGAGATGCAAAGCGGAAGGATCTGTGTGCTGTGGGAACAGCCTTTGTGAATACGGAGAGTGAGTTTCTTTGAGAGCTGAGCTAATCCTGATCAAGCGGTGCTGACGAGCTGACAACTTTATCATTGTGACACAACATCGAAAAATCATGGTCCGAGTGCAAAGCGGAAGTCATGTGAAAACCTTTATGTGCTGTACTAGTTCTGTAGAGAGGCCCTTTTTGTAGAACGAGGGATCAGGGAAGTCATGGATCAACCACTTGCTCCGTCCTACACCAGCCTCATAACAGTTTCACTTTTCCCCATTGGAAGCCTCTCACACCATTGCTGATCCAGCATTCTTCTCCATCTTTCAGAGAGTCGGCTGTCACAACACCTTCAACACAAAATCTGGGTTTGAATTAGAATAAATTCTGTAAAAGCAATTCAAACGTACCCCTTTGCAAGAGCCCACCTCCTCGTAGTTCCCACCTGACCACCACTTGCTACCGGCGGAGTCGTCCATTTCCCATTCCTCCAGAAGAACACACTCGTCAAGCTGCCTTCCATAATTTCCCCATCTTTCTCACTGACGATCAGAACCTCCCTTTTCTCTGTCATGTCCTTGATCCCAACTCTTTCCCTGGCGGCACCGTACATATCCCTATTCGTAGTCTTATAACTGGTGTATGGCGACGGCTTCGTCCTCACACTATCCGGGATAATATCCCATGCTTCTGTCATCGGTGGATCTCCATAAATGGCATCATCGTTTCCCACTGTCAAAGCACCACCAGTGAGAGGGCTAACCTTCATCTGAGGGGATGCCTTTGGTGGAGGGATCCTTTTCGGAAACAAGTTCGTTTCTGTCACTGGCGCAGCTGGAGACGACTCGACGCTAATTGAGCCATCGTGGCTCAACAATACCCTAATCCTCAATGGCGTTGGGGATTTTGTGTCGATGGTTTCAGTGAGTTTCTTCAGCAGATGAACGAAGCCGTCAGAGCCCCGGATTGCATCAACTGCTTTTATCCAACCGAAGTGATCGGCAGCTTGTAGAATGCGATCTCGATGATGTGTGAGGATGTAAAAGGGGCTTGGTTCTTTGAGTTGTTCGTCCCACGATTCAGTGTTGATTGGAAGTGAGGTGAGGAGTGGATCGTAGCGGAGCGAGGTATAGAGCTTCAAGTCCTGGACTGCCATGATGAAAGCTGGGAAAATCAGCAAGTGATGCCGAGTTGGTACAGTACTCGACACGCTAGAAGACAGGCAATTCTCTTATTAATTCTTTCGTCGAGTGAACAGGGCTCATGACGGCGAGGCTCCACAAAAGTCGCACAAAGATTCGTCAATCCTTGTGGTGCACAGGGGCGAAGACGACCACAGACCAAAAAAATATTTGTCAGTATCAGAATAAAGAGATAGCGCAAGAAAGGGGCGAAGCCTCGGCAACAATGATCTTTTACTTCAGACCTCGAGCGGACTGAGATGGACACGCCGAGAAATAATAGATTATAAGCACGCAAAGGAAAACCAAAAAGGGAATCATGTGAGAATATTAAGTGATGCAGATGCAAATTTCCACTTACACCCTTGAATTTCGCAGGATATCTAGCTGGCGGTAATAAAAGTTGAAGAACCCAATCCCTTTCAACCAGGTGCCCTGTACTCTGTTTCAGCAAACAGCAGCCTAAGGACCCTTGCGAGGAGGAGTGTTCAGTAAGAGACAGCTCTGATGGAGAGTTACTGTACGCTTTGGATTGGTGCTATGATCGTCGCCACGAGAGTGCTTCAGTAATCCAAGTCATCAATGAAGGCTTGAAAATCTCACCAGCTCTTGGGGCCCCAAGTTAGGGGCAGATCACCGACACAAATTCTCGTTTCCCCCGATTGTCTGTGTATTTAGGCGCAAGTCGATATTTGGCACTGCCTGTGAGAGTCTGAGAGTGAAAGTAGAAGCGAAGAGTCGGGAAGAAGTTGCCTGATGTGGACGAGGCGTTAGCGTGCTTCGCTTGCTGCATAGTGCCTCATCCCCGACATTTACGGACACACTCATTCAAAACAATTTACCGTATGTGCAAGCTTAGAGAGTTGTTGTCTAGCTTTCTTTCATCCTCATTCGACTGGACATCGTGTGTTGAAGACCACAAAGATTTATTGAGGCTCTGTTAACCTTACAAACGCCCCGGCCGATCACCAACAACTCCAACCATGGACGAACAAGAGAAAGAGGCATGCCCTGTGTTCAGTATCCCCGCATTAGCCGCACTCTTGGGGCCCGAAGCACTGCCCACGGTGTTTCCCTTACCTCAACATAAATTGAGACTAGAAAATATCAGAGAATGGTCTCTTAGAGTCTTAGCTGCGATGAGCCAGATTATCTCAGACAATAGACTGCGCTAAAGGCTTTCAAGATGCTGGGGGGATTTTTCGTAATTCTTAAATCAGTCAATGCCTTAATTTGCCCCAACCCGCTCTAGGAAAACCCCTTTGCCCGCACTCAATGTTGGCTCGACATGTGCGAAAAGGGATGACTCCATTTGCAGAGGTGATGAAAATCCGACGTTGCTGACCCGTGTCCTTGATGTTGGCAGTGAGGAAGGCCCACAGGCTGTGAGGCTAGTCGAAATGCATGGTAGATCTGCCAAATACGCGCTCTTAGTCACTGCGTAAGGATGGGAAGTTCCTAGCCTTCTTTAATGAATATGAGATGCTTCCTCTTCTGACAATCTTGGGACATGCTGGACATTGAAGGTTGTTCTCTGTCCGGGTGGCCTTACGGAAAAGCATTTTCAATCTAGCCCCTCTTTCTGCTGTTGTCTCCTATTTTGAAAGTACATTCCCCAAGCAGAGTCTCCTGGTGCCCAATCCTTTAACAAGAGCTTTCCGACTTCCATCCAACGTTCAGTGGGGGGACTCAAAGCCGCAAATCGCCACTACATCTACGCTGGAGAATATGAAAGACGGGTTCACACCTAAACAAGTCCCTGTCGCATTTTATGATGCAATACGAATCACACGAAAGCCTGGCATTATCTACCTATAGATTGACTCACTGTGTATCATTTAAGGGGACTCTAGAGACTGGCAAATCGAGTCTTCACGAATGGGCTCTGTCTATCGCAATGCATACTTGGCAATAGCAGCATCTAGCGTTTCGAGTGACTCCGAGAGCTTTTTGCAAAACCTGGTATAGGATGATTTGTTTCGACTATGCGAATCGCAAACTTTCGTATGAATCGGACAGACTGCCTGATTCATCGAGACTGGCATCCGTCATGGCAGCACAAGGTGGCGGGGTTTACTGTGCTGGTATCTGGTGGAAAGATGTGGCATATGGAATTTTCTGGTATGACTTTGACCTTCGTCTCCCTTCCTTGCTATGAACTAGCAAATACTTGGTGCCGTCGTGGTTATGGGCATCAGTTATTGACAGAATTGAGTTTTTCCAAGGACCTTCCTCAACCCGTCACGCTGTGCTACTCATGGGGAGCAGGAAAACTGCTTGTTCTCTGGCATTGTCGTCACTCCCAGTGAAGACCCACTCGCGCCACTCCCTGATGGAGAGGGAAAGCTTTATGCGGAAAACTTTCGCTGGATTGGTTACATTGGGCTACAAACAGTACGAGTTTTCGAAAACGCCTTTCCCACAAAGGGTCAGGTCACTGAGATTGCACTCTGTTGACAGAGAGGAAGAGGGGGTTGAGGATGATCGATGGGCAACGTGTGACGATAGTAGCATGATGATGGGTACTTGTAGAACGACCATTCCTCTTCTATTACGTGCTGCCGTGGCCTGATTCCTCGAGACGTATTGGGAAATGTCTGAATTTGATTGAGCATATGGAAGATTGATGCCATTGGTTTTAACTCCCGGGAGACGATCTTCATCACCTCTTTCCATCTTCCCTTGGGGATCTTGCCTAAACTCCAGCTAAACTCAAGGCACTGCCTTCCAAATCTCTTGCGCAACGTGTCCCGTTGTTGCTGCCACCCCGGTGACGAGTATGATCGTTCGGTTCGTTGATCTGCTTGTCTATGTCTGCCACATTAAAGAAGCTGCTTCTAACTACGAAGCTCTCAGAACGAAGACAATATAATCAAACTGCAAACTTGAGGTTACAAACTTCGCCGCAGTTATGCTGTAAGTATCCTTGTTGATCCCCTCTGTATTCCCGCCAGATCTGGGGCAGGAATGCGTCGCGGATGAGCCCGTGTACTTTCACGATCCAAACACAAACAGGATAAATGCTTAAAAGAAGAGTAAAATAAATGCAGATAAATGGTGTCAAAAGTTTGATCTTATTCGATAGAAAATACTTTATTTCTTCAAGGAGGCTGGAAAGCAAGGACGAAGTAGGCGGGGCTCTGAGGAGGATGAGCATTGCCCCCTTCTTTTGGAGCCTTTGGAGTCATTGCTCGGGCTTGGATAGAGCGCGCTGTACATAGCATTAATAACAATAGTGGCTTAAACAAGAAACAACTACAAGTTGATGTTCGAGGGTTTGATCGTGTAGTAATCGGGCGGGTTGCCTCCTTCTGACTCGGAGTCAAGATACAAAGCAGGGGGAGGCAGTGGCTCTTCAATAGCAAAGCTACTGATAATTGACTAGCTATTAGACAATGGGCAGATCTATTATTGATTGGCCTTTTATTTCGTGAAATTTCGTGAGCTTTCGTGAGCTTTCGTGAGCTTTCGTGAAATCTTGTGAAATCTTGTGAAATATTTTGGGTAAAAAAGGATATGACGTTGAACGCCAGACTTTTAATTAGGCTTAGCGCAACTGAGATCGGGGGCGAATCAAAGGCTGATCTTGATGACCGAGCTCCTGTATCGCGAATCTTTTTCTGGGCAGAGCTGTTTGTTGAACTGCTTTATCAACGAGTCTGCGACACCCATCAAGCAGCTCCTTCAGCTTCTTTCTTTCCATTGCTGTTCATTCTCTTAATAATACCTTTTCTTCCTGATGTCTTCTCCGAGTCCAATTCCTGCCGGCAAAGGCGTCCCTGATTTCGCGTCGTCAGCACCTCCTTCATCTGTTTGGGATCGAATATCAACATGGGCGTCGGAGAACAAAGCTGTTGTGTACACCATTGCAGGAGTTGCAATTGTTGTCACGGGAGCTGGTGTTGCATATTACTTGACTGATACAGTACGATCAACTCGTGCGCTTCGATGATGAGACCATTCAGCTGACGGAGCAAATCTAGAAAACGACTACAGTAGGACGAGACGCACCGAAAAAGTCATCTAAGAAGGAGAAGCGGAGGAAGAAGGAAGAAGAGAAGAAGCCCGCAGATGTCGAGAAAGGTGCAACAGAGACTAAACCCAAAGCGCCTACGGTCGAGTCCGCCGACGAGCTGCCCGACGTGGACGAGACAACAGTTGGTAGCCTTTCCGAACAAGAACGGAAGGAATATGCTGCGAAGCTAAAAGCCGCGGGAAACACGGCGTATGGCAGCAAAGACTACAACAAAGCTATCGACTTATATGGCAAAGCTATCCTCTGCAAGCCTGATCCTATTTTCTACTCGAACCGCGCCGCATGCTATAATGCTCTTGGTCAATGGGAAAAGGTCATTGAAGATACGACTGCTGCCATCAATCTCGATAATGAATACGTCAAGGCCTTGAACCGAAGGGCAAACGCGTATGAGCATCTCGAGAAGTTCAGCGAAGCCCTGCTTGACTTCACTGCTAGCTGTATCATCGATGGATTCCGGAACGAAGGCAGCGCGCAAGCTGTAGAAAGATTGCTCAAGAAGGTGGCCGAGGCAAAAGGGAAGGAAATTTTGGCCAGCAAGGACAAGCGTCTGCCCAGCCCAACCTTCGTTACAAACTATCTACAGAGTTTCCGAGCGCGACCTCCTCCTGCCGGATTGGAGCTTAGTGTTGAGATTCCAGAAGATACCGGAAAGGGGCAACTGCAATTAGGTCTGCGCGCGATGGATAAGAAGACTGGGGACGGATATGAGGAGGCCGCAGCAGCATTTGACAAGGCCCTGGAGCTAGGCGGTCTTGGAGAGTATGAAGCGTTCGCCTACAACATGCGAGGAACATTCAGATACCTCAGGGGTGAAAATCTGGAAGCATTGGGCGATCTGACAAAAAGCGTTGATCTACAACCAGCATTGACCCAGAGCTTCATCAAGCGAGCAAGCATGCATTTGGAACTTGGTTTGTGAAACCGCTGACCCGAGATTGATACCGGCTAACATGAACACAGGAAACAAGGACGCTGCTGCGGATGACTTTGAGAAGGCTATGGAACAGAACAGTGATGACCCTGACATTTACTACCATCGTGCTCAGTTGCACTTCATCCTCGGAGAATTTGCCGAGGCCGCCAAAGACTACCAAAAGTCCATTGATCTTGATGGGAAGTTCATCTTCTCGCATATCCAACTCGGTGTCACGCAGTACAAAATGGGATCCATTGCATCCTCAATGGCCACATTCCGAAGATGTATCAAGAACTTCGACAAGGTACCGGATGTGTACAATTACTATGGGGAACTACTCCTAGATCAGCAAAAGTACCAAGAAGCTATCGAGAAGTTTGACACGGCCGTGGAAATGGAGAAACAGTCGAAACCTCTGGGCATGAACGTTCTGCCCTTGATTAACAAAGCGCTAGCCTTATTCCAGTGGAAGCAAGATTTCGCGGAGGCAGAGAAACTGTGCCAAAAAGCCCTCATCAGTGAGTTCCCATACTAGGCAGTTGATTCAATAACTAAGTATTGGCAGTCGACCCTGAATGTGACATTGCCGTTGCAACGATGGCGCAGCTCCTGCTACAACAAGGCAAGGTCACAGAAGCCCTGACGTATTTCGAGCGTGCCGCCGAACTCTCTCGAACCGAAGGGGAAATCGTTAACGCCTTGTCATACGCCGAGGCCACCAGGACACAACTGGAGGTCCAAGAAAAGTATCCGCAGCTCGCAAACAGATTGCAAGGGATGAGCGGTGGGTTTGGTGGTGGTGCCCCATCCGCAATGCGCTAAGTAAAGGTGTTGGGACGAGTTGGTGCATGCAAGTTGCCTGCTCGTGTGTTAGAAGTGAGATGGATGTCGATATGCAGAGGTGTGGGGGCATAGTCAGGGGATAGGCTACGCCGTTAACGTGTGTAGCTAATACTCTTCACTCACCGAGGAGAGTGTGTACAGTACAAATGAAGGACGCTCTTTTCCATCACATTCTGTTTCGTATTGTCCAGGCAGAATTCAAGAACACGAGCAAAAAGGGGTTGGCTCTATGGTCGACTTGAGGGCCGTGAGAAGCATTGAATTAGCTCCTTCCGTGGTTCCAATTCCAACATTGTTCTCAGAACAACCATAATCCTTCCACGATTCCAAATATTCGCCAAGGCATGATCGCCGTGACAAAACATGCTTATCTCTCATCCCCACTGCTTCGCCTCAGTCCAGGTCGACTCCCAAGCCAAAGATCCCAATCCACCAACATCCCAACGCCGTGGATGAGCAGCTCCTTCATCCTCCTCAGGCTCACAGGTCACATTTCCTGCGACCTTATAAATTTACCTACCAACACCTCGCGCTTCGCGCTTCAGACTCCCTGTTCGTGGTGGCAGTGACGGATGCCAACGGTCTCATTGGCTGCAAAATAGCAGGCACTCACCCAATTGCGAGCAGCATCATCATCAACACGTCACCTCAGAAGCGCTTGCCGCCAGCACTCACACACTAAGCAGACGCGTGGACGACATGTCACCGTGTGGCAGACTCTTACTGATGTGTGAGATTTCTTCATTCCCAAATTAAACATTGCCTAGAATCTTGCAAGTTGCGGTGAAAACGAAATGTAAACTCACATGTGCACACCGAAAGCTTGGCCGGCTTGCGGCAGCAGCCTAATATCCAAATATAGCAATTTTGGGACAATTGTCCTTCCCAGAATAGAACTATTTGTCTTTCAATAATGTGGGGAAATTGTGCCGTGTTGGGTCACTGGGTGCCGCTTCGGCCGCGAGATGTCGCACGCGGCTAAGGGGATTAATCATTCCACTTCCGAAAGGCAAGGTGACACTGAATTAACCGGGTTTAACGAGCAGGGGAGAGGGCTGCCGAGGACGAAGTTTGGTTTTGGCTGACAGGGTCTGAGGGTTCGAGAAACATCGCTTGCGATGCTCGGGAGATGGAGGTGTTGCTAGTGACACAGACGAAATGTTGGGACGAATTCCAAGGCGGGGGGGGGAGTTGGTGAGACGTGGTGATCTTTGTCGTCCGGGCTTTTTTTTTGTTTCTTCGACTCCTTGGCGGTGCGTTCCACCCAGGGATGGACGAATTTGTCAAATTTAAGCAAATAATATTGGTCTGGCCAATATTATATTGTGCAAAAAATACTAGATCTATGCTAAGTAAATGCGAAAAGAGTCGTGTTTTTCATAAATTTTACGAGGTATTTTAAGGGGAGATCTCTCAAGGAGAATTCTTGATGTTTTAAGCGATTTCATTAGCTCAGAGCTATATTCTACACCCTTTTAGAAAACACCACGTTTAATAAATAACATTGGTCTAAACCTAATATATTTACTTATATAATATTGGTCTTCCTACGATGGTAAATCCTTACTTATGCCACCCCCAGTTCCAACCAGCTCAAGCACGGAGACTATCTTACGAATATGTCCAGCCCTGGGCTCTTTTCTCCGTCCAGGTACAGGGCTACAGACGAAAGAAGGACAGGGCGTCAGGGGAAAGATGTATTGAGCTGCGAGGCAATCGCGAGGAGGTTAGTTCCGGACGCCTCTGTCGGGGTGGGGGGCGTACGGTTCCGGGTTGCATCACTGAATGCGGCCACGAGAACGGATGTACCATTGAGCAGGGCAACTGTCATATTGTCAAAACAAAGTCGTAGTTTCTCATCATCTGATTACGGGTTATCCATTCGGGGTTCTGAACTCGGGTTTGGTATCTAAATCATCAGTGCAAGGACCATCTGAAGTCCAAGCCAAGTACCCCGAAAGTTGAAACATTGGGGTTGAAACGTCGGGATGTCAAGTTATCTGATGTTTCGAACACTCGGTAATCGTAAGTAGGAAATGAGAGGATGAGGGGGAATCTGTAAGGCGCAGCGATCGTTCACATCATTCTCGTCCGATGTTCAGAATCCACCGTGCGGATGGTTTGAGCATCAAACACTTGATGTTGGAGAGGCACACAAACGAGGAGATCTGGCCCGGCTGCATTTCCACTTCATGCCATTTGCTGCCGGGTCTACATGCTGATGATGCTGGAGACATGGATCTGGACGAGGTAGGGCCCCAAAGCAACATCTTCAACGTTTCCCGGGTCGTGCGTTCTTCCCAAACTGAACAACTTTGTCCCCCATCTTCGAGGAGGGGTTTTCATTGATGAATTGCCGCCGGCTAATTTGAGCTTGCCCGCTTGGCGATGTGTCCTCGGGTACGGCGCAGGCGTTTGACAGCGGATTGATGTTGGAGCAGGGGCCTTTTGGCAGCAGCAGCAACAGAGGCAGAGTGGGAGAACACAGTGCAGAGCCTTGAGCCAGGCCCCCCAGGCTTCTGTCATAATTCAGACGTTGGTTGGCTGGTTGGTGCGCAGCCGGAGTGAAGCGTAGGGAGGCTGGAGAGTACCGCCTGGGCTGAAAAGAGCTTGTCCTTCGCGAGCTGCAACTGGCAAAACAAACGGGGGGAAATAGAGTGGGTGGAGCCAAGGAAGTGCAGCAACACTAGGGACATGACCATGCTGCACTCCGACTCTATCTGCTTCCCTGCATGGCCCGGCCGTGTTGGAATTGTCAATTCTGTCTCTTGTCAGCACCGCCACGGCTCACTCTGCTCTGGAATCGGGTCTCGAGCTCCCTGTCAGCCTGCTCCCAGTTCCAACACACCTGCCGGCGGCCCAGCCTCCCCGCCGTGCCCAGCTCCTGGCCGGAAACACTGCACTGCTACTGTACTTCGCCAGGCAAACGGCACGGTGCCACGGCAGCGTCTGATCCCTGACTTTAGCGCGATTGAAGCTCCTGCGGGCGTCTGCAGGTGCGCGGCAACAGGGAGCGTTTTTAGCATGCAAGGGTCTATCGAGCGGCCGAGCACAAGGATCTGGTGGCCCGGGTCACCCATTTTGGCCTCCCCAATCTCCATGACCTCGTCGTCTCCAAAGTATAATACTTTACCTCACCTTCTCCCATCATGGCCTCTTTCTTTATCTCGATCATCAGCCCTCCATTTCGGCTCACCTTCTTTCCATATCTCTCAAGAGGATTCTGATCAACTGGCTTGCTCAGTCCCATAATACTTATTCACTTCACCTTACTTCGGTCTCCTCTTCCTCATTCACCTCGAGAAAGCTCTTGAACCGCCTAATACCTCGAACTTTCGATCTCTTCAGTCGAGATTCTCAGTCACACACACAACCCCAATACCTCGTCCCTCAAATCTTGTCCTCAGCCACACTCAGACAAAGATGCCCTCACTACGCGCCCTGGGCCTCGGCCTCGTCGTCCTCCTCCTCCTCCAAGTCGCTACTGGAATACCTGTCTCAAACCGAGCAGTGGCAGCCACAGATTGCAAACCTACAGGCGTTACCAAGCCGACTACACCTGATCCCACTCTCCCTCTCACCGGAGGTATGTTCCCCTCCGAATTTTCCCCCAGTATTTAAGCCCTCTAACCTGCTGAACTCAGGTGCCACAGAACTTCCCTCCACGAACCTGACCCTTCAATTCGTTGCGATCGGCCGCGGTATCCAAAATTACACCTGCTCTGGCGCTGGTGCGGTCCCCGTCCAACAAGGCGCAATTGCTACTCTCTACGACGCGACAGCCCTGGCCAGGACAAACGCAGCTCTGCTACACACCATTCCCGCCATCGTCGTTTACAGGCCGAAGCCCTCCGGATATATGGCAGTGTTGAACCAGCACTTCAGTGTCCTCGGCGACCATTTCTTCGATGCCGCCAGCACGCCCACCTTCAACTTGACTACCATAAAACCAGTACAAACTACTTTCGTGGCAAAGACGCTCGGTGTGAGTGCTCCTGCGGGAGCTAGTGCCGGACCCGCTGGGACTGGCGCGGTGGCCTGGTTGTTGTTGAACCACAAGGCTGGCTATCCCTCCATAGGCCCTAGCCAGGTGTACCGTGTTGTGACGGCGGGGGGAATGAACTATCCAACATGCACAAGTGCTAGTCTGCAGAGTATTCAATACGCGGCAGAATACTGGTTCTATAGCTGAGTGGGTTGTGGATTTTCGTTACTGAGGTGAATGGGTGGTCGGGAGAGGTGAATGATACCATGGTGCATTGGGACTACAAAAATTTCACAGGGGAGAGCTGCATTGAGGGCAGGCTTTTTTGTACATAATATTTCCCTTCTACAGATGGCAGCCAGAATTACATTGCACCAAATCAAAAATAGACATTTCAAAAACTCTCAGTCCCCTCTGCGCCTGTACCGAACTTCCTCACTCATTCATGAACCTCGCCGCAAATACCCCAAAGCCAGAATGCCCCTCTGAGCTAAGCGCCGTCACTCGTTACCTCATTTATTGCCCTTGTAACGTCAATTTTCAAAGCTAGACAACCAATTTTCCCAAGCGCCACATATCCGCCTGCCCCTTGGCGAACCGAACTTCACTTTTGTTGACTCACTACTGTCTAAACCTCTTCCCCCTCTCTCAAACCAGGTCAAGTTCACGTCTACATCTTAACCCCACCCTACTGAATATCCAATTCAAGGATTCCTTACAGCCCCATCCCTACTCGTCTATCCCTGCCACCCACAGCATCATCCCCTTCTCCCTGTTCCCTCGCGAGACACTCCTTATCCTCTGTGTCCACCTACACCTTCGAAATCCCTAGCTCTGGTAGGTTGTCCATGAATTCGCTGAGCATCAGCGAGACACTTAATTAACGTCTAATGTCCCCTCCTCTCAATTCGGAATCTCGCGGTTATCGCCTGCACCGGAGGCAGTTGAGCCGTAGGTTATAAAGCGGTCGGCCGCTGCTCTGTTATGTCATAAGTTAGCTGCTATTAAAACAATGAGAGAGAAGTACTCGTTGACGACGGATTCGTTTGCCGTCGTAAAGATTCGTGTTAGGTATATGGGGAAATATGAGTGGTGGGGGGGGCCGGGGGGGATTACCGGAATCACTGTTGTTACCCAGGCCTTGTTTTGCTTACAGTGCTGCTGTGCGGGGGGTAGGGGTCTCGTTGGTAATTTGAGGACATGATTCATGATTTGTATTTTAATATTGAGAGAAATTTTTTAGGCTCGAGACTGAAGCAGAGCAAGAACGAGATAAATAAAAGAAGGAAAGGAGGAGGCTAGAAGGATAATACTTTTCTTATGAGGTTGAGATAGTGTGTTACTTCATATCGTGTTATAATGCAAAGACTAAAGACTGACTGTCTAAGAAGTGGAGCCTTAAAATGGCATGCGATCATTCAAAATAAACAAACCGCTGAGCGGACGTGGTAAGTATGCTTGAGAAGTCATCAAATTCATTATGAGATTTTTCTCCGTCGTTTCGTCAATTCTTTCTTTCGCGTTCTCAATTTCTCAAGTCTCAATTTCCTACCACCGCAAAGATTCGCAACCAATATATCCGGGGAAATCTCCCTTTTAAGGAGAGGCACTCGCAATCTATCAGTGCATGGCATCCAATCCTCGCTCCAAATCCTGCTCCAGACCCTGAGAGTTCTGTCCATATGCCTCCTGCGGTCTGGGGTCCTCGGCACCCCAGCTACCACCAGCTTGTGGAATAGGAACGGTGGGACCTTGGTTTTGCCCTTGCTGACCAGGTTGGATTCTCACATGTTGTCTGAATCGAGAAACTTCATCCAAGATCATCTTGCGCATCTCACCCACATCTTCCACAACCTCGAAGTCGAAGTTGAAGGTGGTGGGGCAGCCAGGCTCATCGGAGGCGTCGTGCCAGATTTGAAGGTATGGGTGCTCGAGAGCTTCTTCGACAGAGATTCTGGACGAAGGATCGAAGGCAAGCATGTGGTTTAGAAGGTCGAGAGCATCGGGGTTGGCATTGGGAAAGAGGCTGGGGAAAGGTCGCTTGGCCATGAATGGCAGGTTGCGGACGTACTCCTGTGCTCTGGGTGATCCAATGCGGGAGAGCGTCTCTTCATTGGGAGTACCGAGGATGTGGAGGATCTGGTTAAGTTGATCAACGTAATCTCTACCCTTGAAGAAGGGTCGTCCGCCAAGTAATTCCGCAAGAATGCAACCAACCGACCACACATCAACTAATTTTGTGAGCAAATATTCAAGGCTCAGTTTTCAGCGCCACCTACTAGCTTTTGTGTAGCTCTGGAAGCTCAACATAATCTCCGGAGCACGATACCATCTCGTAGCCACGTATTCAGTCATGTATCCAGCATTTTCCTCAGGATCAACAGAGAAACCTCTAGCAAGTCCAAAATCGCAAATCTTCAACTCGCAATCAGCGTTGACCAACAAATTACCCGGCTTCAAATCGCGATGCAGGACGTTCGCAGAGTGGATATATTTCAGTCCGCAGAGAATCTGGTAGATGAAAGATTGGAAGTGTGCGTCGGTGAGGGGTTGGCCAGAGCGGATAATCGCAGCGAGATCGCATTCCATGAGTTCTGCAGAAATTAGCCATCGTACCAATACAGTAAGGAAATGTATACCCTCGTAGAGATAGGTCTCGTTGAAGTTGTCCGGGCGAGGGATATCCATATCATACAGACATGTAATCTGCGTAAATCAGCCATTTGTGCTGGGCTAAACAGTGTTGACCTACATTACGGTGTCCTCGGAAGTGTTGCAGAAGCTTGATCTCTCTCAAGGCACGCTTGGCTAAGATCTTCTTGCTGAAGACATTGGTGACCTTCTTGATCGCAACGCCCTCATTGGTCTGGCCATTGGTCGCAGCACTGTGGAAAACAAAGTCAGCGTGTGCCTCGAGCAGAAGGCGTATGTGATGATATACCAAACAATACCGTAGGCACCTTGACCAAGCTCCTTCGTCACCGTGTATCTCTCGTCAACAATAAAGTCTTGGTTGAAGACCTTGAAGACCTTTCTGCCCACGAGGTCCGCCATCTTGTCTGGGTATCGAGGAGGTCGTAGATCGCGATTCGTTCTGGAGTAATGTTCAACTGCGGTGGCAGCAAGCAGGTAAGCAAAAGGCAAGTGTCTGCAAAACTGTGCGCGTATGACTGTTGATTACTGTATCGTAGCCGCGCGCAAGTGAATGAGCACGAGGCACCGAGTATCAGGAACTGGAGAAAGAAGTCGACAACGCACAAAAATGCTGATGGCCGAAGGCTTTTATGAGCGAAGGTGTGCGGGAGGGGCTGAGAAGTAAGAATCTGTCTGATGATGTAGGTTGGCCTCTAGGAATGGCCGAGAGGTAAGCCTTTAAGTACGATTCTATCAGCTCGTCGGAGGGGACGACGGCTTTGGTGGGGTTCGTGAGGTTAGCGAGCCCAATTGAGGCAAGCGCAGCGGCAGGGGGTGTTCCCCAAATATTTGCAAGGCTGAGGTGCATTGAAGTTGCCCACCAAAAACGCGAGTATCCTCCAAGCCACAAAGGGGTCAGTTTGATCTTCACAAAACTTTTCTTCTTGGTCCTTATTCGTTGTCCCACAATCTCTGGGACATTCATGCGAGGGTGGGGGCTGATTTGATTGGAGAGCAGCATTGTGGCGAAGTCGTCCGCTGCTTCTATTCCCGTCCTCGGCTCGGCGCGTAAATGTTCAAACCAGGTTTGGGACCATCAAAGCTTGCGATGGTTTAATTGTCCAAGTCAGACTGGGAGCAGCTGAGGTTCGAATTTCAAATTCATCTGGGAACAATGATCCAGCCTGTCTTGGGTGAAAGTTCGGTCACTTCAGGAACATGGGCATTGGTCTAATACCCCACATTGATAGCTCGCTGTGGTTCAATCTCCATATCAAGTGTGGAACATTGATCAAACTGCCTTGGCCTGACGTTCAAGTCACGTTGAGAAGAATAGGGTGTGCAAATTACTTCAGTGTTCGGCCAAGCTGCGAACAATGGAAATTCCGACAATACAATATTCACGTCAAGCCGAGAACATTGATAGCTTGCAGCGGGTTCAAGCAGATCAAGTTGGAAACTATCAAGCATTCAAGGGCTCAACCGTCCAAATCAAGTGGGGGATATTGATAGCTTGGAGTGATTGAGTGTTCAAATCAGGTTGGGAACAATGAAGCTTACAAAATGCTTCAATGTTCAAATGACAGATGGATAGCTTGAAATTTTGAGAAAGTTCAAGTCAACATTGGAACATGATCGGGCCTCGGAGGCTTGACCTTCCAATTAAGTTTGGAATAAAGATTAACTCGCCGTGGTTTAATGTTCAAATCAAGTTGAGGAAAATAAAGCGTGCGACAATTCAATATCCAGGCTAAGCAAGCATGGAGCATTCATATCTTGCAGTAGTTCAATGTCCATTACAGAGCAGGGACACTTCAATGGTCAAGTCAGGCTGGGAGCAATTGAGCTTGGTGTATTTTAATGTTCAAGTCAGGTTAGTGACATTCAAGCTTATAATTGCTCAATTGTTCAAGTCAGTGCGTGGACAGTGGGTTTGTAACCTGTTTCGATGTTTCCACCCCGCTTAAAATAATGGACCTTGCCAAAACTCAATGTTCAAGTCACATTGGGAACAGTGAAGTTTGCAATTGTTTGATTGTTCAAGTCAGGCTAAGAACAATGATCAACGGTGAATCCAACGCTGTCTATGGCAAATCCATCGAGATCAAGCTGGTACATTCAATATTCCTTGCACTCACTGTACGGCAACCTCCGCGGACAATCAACTTCAACGGCCCCCGATTGTTCCCACACCCTGCTGTACAAATCCCTTCGGCCCCTCGGGCACTGAACCTGCCCGCCAGTCTCTATCCCTCCGCCATCGAATCTGCAACTTCACCTCCTCCTTGGCAGCCAATACGTATCGCCCATCCAACTCAGCAGCCTTGATCATCTCCCCAACAACCTCCGAGTCCATATCCCTGGCCTTCCACCATGTCTGGTCACCCCTGAACTCCGCTCCCTTGAAGTCAATCTCGAGGTGTTGCACCAACCAATCTTTCATCCACTTCTCGCTGTTGTCGTCACAAGGAGAATGCATTCTTGTCGAAATAGAATTTGCTAACATCGTATGAGCCGATATAGTATTCGCTAATATAGGGTTGGACGACGGTTCGGTGTTGGGCGATTTGGTATTCGATGACACAGTGCTGAACGACGACAACAATGAGCCAGAGTTGGATGGTTTAAGGTTTGGCAATGTGGTATTCGAAGCTGTGTTCATCGCTAATGCGATATTGTCATAAGTAATACTTGCAAGGCGAGTTGAGATTGTGCGCAAAAAAAGTTCAGCGATGTCGGAATAAGGGACAACAGGTTGGACACGCATCCGTAAGATACACGTCAAGAGAAGTATATCTCTCTTCCAAGCATCCTTGTGGTAGCTGTGAACTTTGTTTTTTTTTGCCATGCTGTGCTGAGAGGGGTTGGCAGAAGGTGTTGATTTTTTTGTGTCGATGAAAGAGAAGTTTTGAAGAGCAAGTGTTCATCTATATATTGTGGTGTCGGCATCTTGCAGACTGTGAATCACGATATTCTCTTTCCCAAAATCGAAGGAGCAACTCCTCTAGCATTTTTCCTTGACTTACTTGTACAAGAACCGAAGGTGCGACTCCTCTAGCACGTTTCCTTGACTTACTCGTACAAGAACCGAAGGAACGACTACTACTCTTAACAGGAATAATTGACTCGCTTATACAAGAATCGAAGGAGCGATGTGCTGCTGAGCAAGTGTTGTGCTTTAGTAGATTTCATTAACTCTCTTGACCAAAAATCGAAGGAGTGACTAAACTTAGCTTTGACCTAAGTCGAAACAATGAATATAGTATAACATAATCATATAATTCTTTGTAATATGAATTTTATAGCATCCTAGTAATTAAGGGATTTTTATGTAATATGGTCTCAGAATGTCAGAGGCTGTGAAATACGATGTGAATCATTGACCAAGAGGAAACGAGTTCTCAAGGTTGATCTCCGTGAATCTCTTAGTTATAAATCTAAGGAACGAACTACATTGGTGTGTCTGCCAGCATCTTCTAGACATAGATTAAAAGAGCAAACATGGCTTAGCGCGTCTGCTTGTTTGTCTTCATATGAATCAATGGCATGCTATCCCCGAATCAAGCGTTCATTTATTACTGTAATTGCGACATCTTGGATGCTACGAATTACGATGAGTATATTTGGCCAAAATTGAGAGTGCGACTGCATGTCGCAGCATATCTACTTCACTCTCAGAGACAGGAAATGAAGGAGGAACTGTGGCGATAGTTATTCATTGCTGGGGCCTCAAGAAACTTAGAGGACTGCTCAGATCAATGTTCTGGGTATTCACGAGTATTAGAAGGAATCTATACCATTTCCCAATGATTCCATGAATGCTAAGGAGTGGGTGTTTTTGACATTTTCCCGCAGAATAAATCAAATGACCTGGATTATATTCACATATTCTATGAGTTAGTGTACTTCAGTGCTGTGTTGTCCTTGAATATTTTTAGCAGAAGGTGTACATCCAAGGGTTTCTACTTCTTAAAGCCCCCAGGGGATGTAACATATTTAAAATTCCTGATCTATAAGTGTTCCTGGACTTCTAGTACATCAGCACTCAATAATCAAAGCTTGCCTGGGGTAGGACCAGGAGATTGGCACGATGCTGATTGAGGAATAGTTTCTGCAAAACGCTATGAGCTTCTTATCTATTGTGATTCCGGTAGGTTGTGCCGGCATTGAAAGAGTGCTTGACTGACAGCTTATAGAGAAGGATTTAAGGGTGATAGCATTAAAACTACCAGAGCTTGAGGATTTCCTACATGCAGTGACGTCTAACCTTAAGTGACGTCTACAGATTTGACATCTAAGTGAGATAATGCAGACATTTTAGGACACACCGGTGCACTCGAGCTTAATATCTATCCCCTGCCCCTTAATCAATTCAAAATAATCATAAAAAGAAAGTCTCGTGCCCAGTACCCAAAAGTTGCCTTTACCCCAGATTTCGTCCTAAAACGGTAAAGCGTCGATCTGTGAAATATCCAGCCGAGCAAATAAACCTCATCCATTTCGCATCATCTCACCACCTCCCCCTCACAACAACCACACGACCACCTCCGTTCGTGCTGTCCACAGACCAAAACGAAGAAACCCAAATGCCTCTCCACCAGCATCCACAATGGTGAAATTCTTCGACTCCTCCTTTACTTATGACTACTCCTTCCCAGCCGTGACCCTCGCCTACTTCCTGCGATACCCGAACCCCTACAGCACACACGTCCTCTCGACCGACGTAATCGAGCGCTCCATCGATAGCAACGGCCGCCTGAAAACCCTACGCATCCATCGCAAGTCCTCTCGTCTGCCGCCTGCGGTTCTGAAGCTGCTTCCGCAGAGCGTGCTAGGTAATATCAGTGGCGGGCGCTCGGAAAGCTATATTTTGGAGACGAGCACGATTGATGTGAAGGAAGGATGGATGCGTACTGAGAGTAAGAATCTCGATTGGACGGGCATATTGAGTGTGGTTGAGAAGCAGGAGTATCAGAGGAGGGTGCCAGATGATGAGGGTGATGATTTTAGTGTCGCGGCTGGGACCACGGGGGTCGTTACTACGGTGATGTTCAGGAGTCGGCTGGGAGATAGATTAAGGGCGAGAGCGAATAGGAAGGATGGGGTGAAAGAGGAGGTTGAGGAGAAGAAGGGCTTCTTGGCGAGCTGGAGCACGAACGGGATTCAGCGGAGCATCGAGGCGATTGCCAGTCGACGGACAGAGAACCAGTTGGGGAAGAGCAAAGAGGGCATGAAGGTTGTGTTGGAGAGATTGAGGAGCGGTGGTTTAGTAGGCGTATTGGAGGGAATGAGAAGAGATAGGGAGATGGCTTTTGGTGGTGAGAGTGTGTGGACGCGGGGGTGAAGTGGAAGCACATTTGACGAGGTCTGTAACAAGGTATACTGATCCTCCGGAAGATTAATTTTTTCAGGCCACGGGCCTTTGTACAGGTACACACATTTGGGAGCGAGGAGTCTGGGTTGGTCTTCCAGGCGTTTTGTTCCATTAGTCCGCTCTCCAACAAAGTATAAAAAGCAATCAAAATGCTTGGAAATTTTGTATTATACGTGAGGTCCAGGTCTAGTCTATACAAACGTTCTAATAGAGTTGATGCTTCTTGGTGGGAGGAGCAGTTCCGTTCCCAAGTGATGGGACGTTAGGTTGAGGATAGCTATCAGTCGTAAAAGGAAATGTGCTAGAGAGAGGGTCGATTCTCCCCAATAGGAACTCGATATGTCTGTATGAAGCAGATGGTGTATATTGTGGGATCACTGAGAGCAATGTGAGCATACGAGAAAGGCCAATTTGAGAGGCAAACTTGTTGTGGCCTGAAAGATTCACGCTGACCCAGGTCAAGCCTCGCTCAGTGTGAGTGGTACCAAGGACGCCAGACGCAGCAAATATTGCTGGGCTGACGTAGAATGAATCAGAGGGTTTCGAAGTGAAACCCTGAGCTCCATTCCATGTCATATTTTGGATCATCAGAAGTGTGCCGTTCGAGATCAACACCATATCAAGCGCCTTTCCAAGTGTCAGTCGGATTCCAACTAGCAATTGATAGCTTTGTAACTGGCTCCATGACCAATCATAGTCCTCTTGCTTCTCTCGACGACTCCTGGCAGAACGCTCACACCCGACGGAGGACTATTATCTGTACCGTTGACAAACACATTGATGTTTGCACATTCGTTCCAGTTCCGATTCGGAGCGTTGATAGCTTTTTGAACGTTGGTTCTGTTAACTATATACTAGTGCCTCCAGGGAGGTAGCCAAAGGACCCAGAAAAGTCGAGGATATCCCAAAGTACAGGGCAAGTCGTAGCCACCTACCCAACGAATTAGCACTGCAAAGTCGAGTATAAGGAGAAGTGCAGAGCTTCGAACCTGATAGATGTCCCAACATGGGTTGATATAAAATACTTCATTCTATATGGCATCAAACACATGGCAATTGGCAAAAGTGTTTCCGTCCTCATCTGCACCAGGTAGTTGGTTGGGAAAGGCCCGGGAGGTGGGGGAGATGTTGATATCGGTATTGTTATCACGCGGCTCTTAATCCCATGGATTCTTTTATAGCGTCTGCAGTGAGGCCTCATGCGCGTCTCAGCTTGACAGCTGAAGGTTGTACCGATACGAGACCAGAAAGCTCATTGACCGAAGTGAGAATTGTAAGGAGCTGTGTATCGATCTCGTTGGTTTGCCTATTCAAATGTTTGCTCCTCAATCTCTCAAGATGGGAAGATAGATGGCATAAGCCGAATCTATTTTGAACCAAATCCAGCCAAAACGGTAGCGGCCGTCTCTCAGGAAGAGATTTGGAGAGATTCGAACTTCGAGCTTGGCTGTCAGAGAATTCATGGCTGCACGAGAAGGTCTCAGACTCAAAAAAGATGGCAGCCTGAGGAAGAAGACCCTTAATCCCACGATTCTATCTCAATACTAGGAATTAGGCTAAGGGCCGAATCTTCAACCCGAAGCTGACAGAGACCCAACAGTGCTCGCAGTAGGATTTAGTTTGCCCCGGAAGAAATGATATACGCTGAAGACTCAAAGCAGAATCCCATCGTGTCATTTGGCTATCCTTCTTTGACCCGTGTTGAGCTGGGAGCCTCCTTAATATGCCCTCAATGTTATTGCTACTTGGCCTTGCTGAGACTTGCCATTGCTACAAGCAACACTAAAAAGCAACACGGGAAGGAGTACTGCTTCATCCGTATTGGCATATATGCCGTGAAGGTTAAAGCTAATGGTTATTATTGTTATGATAGGAGACACATATTCTCATGATTTAGAACATTTGTTTTGATACTTTATTCTTATCAGGTTTTCTCGATGCCAGCTTTGATGAAATAGACTGTGATCGGGCAACTGCCTCTTCTCATTTTGGATAAGGTGTACCCCGGCGCTAACCGGGATGAAATAACAGGAAAGTGGATTAACATAATCCCGATCAAGTCACACGAGTCACGAGTCTGAATCCAAATTTTTAGTTTCATGAACAGCATGCATTTCATATCCCAAATTTGAATAAGTAGAAAGCCCTCCGTATCACCCCGTCATGTACACATAAGAGGAAAGACAAAACCAAAAAGTGTAACAGCAAAAATAGGTTATCCCAAGCACGCCTCAACGCCTTCCCATGACCTCTCCCGAGGACCATCGTGCCAGCGCACAAGAACGACTGCGAGAGAAAGCGAATGGTTTGAATGAAGCCTCCTCTTCTCCTCTCATATCCCGGTGGTCCAGATAAATCCTGCTATCCCGTCCCCGTCCACCAGGCGAAGTTGCACAGCAATAAACAAAGTCCATAACCAAAAAAACACAATCCAAATTTTTCCCATCCCCTGTACAATCCAAGCCCAAGTACTCCCCAAGCCACGTTCGCACTTGCAGAACGTGACTTACCCGTGAAGGTTCCTCTACTTCTTCAAAACAGCTTCGTACACTGTGACCAGAGAGCCAATGCCAGTTCCGACAAGAACACCTTGCCAGCCGCCATAGAGAGCCGAGTTGATCCTGGCAACATACTCGAGATCTACTAATCCGCCGAATGTGACATCCTGTCCGTAGACCACGAATGTCAGTAGCGCCTTCACGATGCTGAATGTCAAGGGATCAAAGGCATAGGTGAAATGTGTGCTGTGGCTTCGAGTCCTTGAGGGCTTGGCGGTCAAGTTGAAGAAGTATGCGGTGACGAGCGGGACGATGAAGCTGGTGAAAGCCCACAACGTAGCGGGGCCCCAGAATGAGCTGGTCAAGAGCAGAAAGAGATCTGGGATCTCGACATCGTATGGACCTGTGCCGAGGAGCGCGATCGATGGGATCGTGAACGCGTATCGGTCGGCAAGGAGTTCCTTTCGCAAGTTATAGAGTTCAAAGGCAAAGATGAGCACTTGGACAGCCACAACAGTTGATAGTGTTTCACGCGTAGCTTCTGCGGTCTCGGTGAGTCCTGATTGTTTATAGGCCTTTGACACTCTCGTGCGCAAAGCTTGTGTGCGACGATCAATCGCGTCGGCAACAACAGCTGGCGAGGGAGGTAACGGAACACTGGATGCGAAAGCAAGCGCAGATGCGCGAGGGGTTCGGGTCAGAGCGGTACGCGCGCGTGTAGTTGCCAGCTCGATTTCTGAATCATCGCTGGAAGAAATCAGCATTGTTATGATGGGGCTGACGCGCAGCCTCGGCGCGTTACTTACGTTGGAAGAAAGTCCTCTGCAGCCTTTGTAACTCTGCGCCTGACCTGCTTGACCTTGGTTTCGGCATCTGATAGAGCAGATGCAGCTTCCCTCTTTACTGGAGAGCTGTCACCACGACCTCTTGTCTTGTAGAATTGGGCAAGTCGCGGGTCACTGGAGTGTTGGGCGGCGTTCTTGGTGAGATACTCATCCAGGCCGGCTTCGATATCGGTTTTCTTCTGCCCTTCGTAGCTAAGTAATGTCAGCCTATCTGCTGAATAAATGCGAGATGCGCGGGTGTCTTATACTCTTTGTAGCCCACGGATTCGCACAGCTCTACTAGCTCCCCCTTTCTCATTTTCTGCAACCAGCTCGATGCTCCGGACATTTTGAAGAATGCGATTATGCAAGACAAAATTACGCGATCGCGATAAATGTGGTTTGGTCTGGATTGAGGCAAGGATGGGGAATGTGATGTGTTAGGGTTGAAGGCTCGAAGTT
Source organism: Hyaloscypha sp. PMI_1271 (assembly GCA_021399465.1). Lineage (NCBI taxonomy): Eukaryota > Fungi > Ascomycota > Leotiomycetes > Helotiales > Hyaloscyphaceae > Hyaloscypha > Hyaloscypha sp. PMI_1271. Next base: position 245,029 of record JAJTUS010000019.1, on the reverse strand, counting down.
TGTTGTTGTAGGTCAGCGCAGCGGGGAAACGTAAATAAAGAGGCTGGATTGGCGGTTGTCCTGGTCGCTCCTGCACACCGTATCGGGGATTTAGCGCCCAAGGAGCCGTCGCCGTCTTCCCTCCCAGCCACCTGATTTTCACACTGGAAGCAGCGAACCCCAGCGGTGAGAGTTCCGCAGAAGAGAAACGATTTTCGGCGAGCACCAGCTACATTTGTTCATTGGTCATTGGAATATTTGGTGAGAATTGGCTATTGCATCTGCTCTCTATGGTGGAGGTTCATCCGGCCGTACAGTCGAATCTTCATGGCACGTCGCCCACGCGGGCATCGCTGCCAACCCACTATCAGCGCGTAAAACGCCACCTTAGCTGGGGAAAGACTCCCAATATCTAATCTACAATGTGTCCAAGCTCTGGTTGCTCGATGTCTATTCTAAAAAGTTGACAAACCTCTCCTCTCCCTTCAGGACAGCCCGGACTAGTAATAATCCATGTTCATCGTGCAGCTCCAGCGTGATCTGAGTTGTTGCACTTCTAGTCGTGCTTCTCCCCGAGTCCTGGGACAGCTTGTACAACTTCGTTCGCTGCTCATCAGACATCTTGGGGATCTCTTCGTTTGTGGCCCCATTCATCCACTGCGAGTTCGATAGAATGCTTTGGAAGATCACACACAGCAAGGACTGCGACCACGTTCACTTGAGCCAATCTCCTTCCCAAGCAAGATCTCGGACAATCAGAGCAGGGGAAATAGGGACATGTCGTAGGACGGAAGAGTTGCGCAGAAGGGTCCTCTCCAGTGAACCTTCCGAATTTTTTGTTGTCCTCTGATTCTGTTGCACGGTAAACAAGCTGTGTTCCATCCTGTGTACTCTTAAACAGCTATCTTTCTGGCCTCAAATTGCTCATTGAGAACAGCATCAACAATGCCATTGAGCAAGACGCTGATGTTTCCCTTGGCAATCCGTTGTTCTAGGTGTCGTAGGCAGTTGGCCTGTAATCTTGGGTTCATTGCTTGTTCTATCAAGGAAAAGTGGATGGCTGCCAACGAATTAGTATGGGATTTTCCTTTTGAGAGAGCTCAGGAATAAGATGCCCAGCTCCCATGACAAGTGCGCATGTCGTCTACGGTGAAGCTCCTAGGCTCTGAGCTCTCATAGAGGAAATAGCGAAAGATTATTGAAATGAGGCTTACCACGATTGGCAAAAAGGGGTGGAAATTGAAAGTAATTTAATATACTACATGTCTCTTTAAGACTAGGCTAACAGATTCCTAGTACTGTACACTGGAGCTTGCAGTATCGCATCGATTTGGCTTCAGATAGAACGAGACCGTGTCCTATACATCATTCGGTCTGGTACTATCAGGACCAGAACACGCAGGGCAGACTCAAGATTGAGCACGAATGCGTGAATTTCTTTTGGCCGCTAGTACACATACCAGACTGGGTGACTGGCTGACGTGGCGCTGATGTTCACAAAACAATTGGAACTGGGCGCTCGGGCTGGGCGGCACTGAAGACACACTCGCTATGGATGGTTTGAATGTGGGACCGTATGATGAAATGGAGATAGATAAAGTCAACTTACAAAGGTGGAAGGCATTGATCGGTGACAAGGGGAAACTGCAAGCTAGTCTTGCGGAAGGAGCTTGTATTGAGGTGTAGGATTTTGAGGAACTTCGGCACTTGCTAAATAATTGGCTATGAACCGAATAGGTAGTTGGGCTGGACAACCTCTGATAATGAATAAGACATTTCATGCAGAAATTTCCGCAGGGACGAATGCCGAGTATAACACGCAAGCCCACACAAAGCAAGCGAATACAGTACTGAATATTAATGGTTTGGTCCAATTCTGGTCGGGATAGCGAGTCTTTCTTAATTTGTTTTTGTCCAACAAACTCATTGATACCATTCAAGCTGTTTTTTTGACGTGCAACGCCTCATAAGACACTAAATTGGGAAGCCTGCTGTGACAAAGTTGCACTTGCATTAATTGTAGCGAAGAGGTGTAATTCTGGTGCCACTTAGATTTCGGTGAACTTGCTTACAAGAAGGGCGGGGGCAACGAGTCACACGTCACATCAGAACACTTGATCATAACTATCTGACCCTCTTCTCTAACCCTTTCGCATTTCTCTCCATGGGCTTTACACTCTCCAACCCTCCTTTTCCCTCCCAACTCGAACACGAGCCTACTTTTACTTCGGCCTCCACCCCTCATCCTCCCTACTAACCACCACCTCCGTAACCTCCACCCTCCCCTCCACAATCTCCCTCCCATTAACCAAATCATTCTCCCACACCCTCTTCCACGCGCTCTCCTCATCCTTCGCAATGCCAGCCTTAACATGCCTCGGCACCAACCTACTTCCTGCAACCTCCTCTTCAACCTCCACAAACCACAGTTCATCCATCAGCTCCGCAATCTCTTTCCACTCCCCTTTCCCAAGACTCAAATAATTCCCTTCAAATACCAGGATCCTGGAGGTTGGGGCGATGGGGATATCGTTTTCAATGGGGTCTTTAATTGCGTGGTCGAATGAAGGTGCGAAGTAGGTTGGTGTGGACGGTGTTAAGGGGGCGCGGAGCAGGGTGATGAGAGAGCGCAGGGAGGAAGAATCAAATGTGAATGCTGCACCTCGACGTGCGTGCGCGGTCTCTGGGTCGGGCATGGCAGACAGCTGGGCACGGGTGAAGTGGTAACCGTCCATGGGGATGTAGGATGCTATTGGGTGTGTTGCGGTTTTGCCGTGGATCGAGGACGAGAGCGCGTTGAGACGAGTGGTTACTGTTGTTGCGAGAGTGGTTTTGCCTTTTCTGTGAGTTTTTGGAGTGGCTTAAGGGGGGGGCTGCAGAAGCTACCTGAGCCTGGGATTCCGGATATGGCGATTAAAAGACGCTGGGTGGGAGGTGTGGATTGGAATTTTGCTGGACTGGGAGGTTAGAAGAGTGTCAATCGGGAGGAAGAAGAAGGATACTCCAGGTATTTTCTACTAGACGGTTCACTTGTTCCTCCATGGTGGAATACAACTCGATAGCTGTGTGAAGTGAAGCTTGAAGGAAGTTGGAGTGAGTTGTCGTTGTTCAACAGCTTGAAGTGGGGTTGCAGCGGGGCTCCTGTGACATCAAATTCTTATCGGCTCGATAAGAAATTCTCTTCACGACAACAAATTCTGACTGCAAAACAGGGCAAAAAAAACAGGAGAGCCGATATCTGGAGGCGGGAGGGAGCAAATATGGAGGACGATGATGGCGGGCTCTTCAATATTGAGGTCAGCTCGGGGGATGAAGCCGGAAATGAGTCTGAGAAGGTGCCGAGGGATTTTCAGTCTGAGGAGGATTTCCAAAGACAGAGGGCGGAGTGGAAGCCGAAAGTTGAAGCTGGAGAGGTAAAATTCCCTCTCCTTTCCTCACATTTCATGTTAATTATAGGTATTAGAAGCTAACACAAGATACAATAGCTGTGGAGGTCCTTGAACCTGCCGATGGATAACCCCTCAAAAGCTGAATCTCAGACTATTTTACATGCAATTGAAGAACTTTACTTCTTCAAAAGATACGAAGAAGCACTCAAGGTGGTGGGTGAGGCATTGCAGGGGAAGCTAAACGAGGACTTCAGGAAGACATTGGTGGATTACAAGACGAGATGTCAGAAAAAGATCCATAATACCACAGCATCCTGACAGAACAGCAACTTGCTCGATTCTAATCACTTGTATTTTGGTGACATTGTTGGTATTCAAAAGATTGATATCTCAGGAACTGCTCTGCGGAATGTGTTGAGTGAAGGTTGTAAATCGCCTTCTATTCTGTTCCTCAGTCTCTGGAACCAGTCTCTTCCTCGTTTTGTCTATCTTCTCTTCTCATCTAGCCCTCCCTCTATCTGCCTATTAAGCAAGTAAGATTACATCTCGATCATACAACCCGGGGCAGCCGGTAATCATGTAGGTCCGCCCTCTCTATTCCAAAACTCCGTCCAGCCGTGTAAATGCCATTCGCTCCAAACTCCCGAAAGTAAACTTTTTATGCACTCAACCACAAAAGAACGCTCCAAGCAGACGCTAATCGAAGTAGGTCGTAAAAATCGTGAAAGTGCATCCGAAACTGCTCCATCTATGACAACATCTCTTTCTTGGCCTGCTGCTTTTGTTTCTCTTCGCTGAAAACCCTCCTGCTCATTGCGAGGACAGCTTCGAATCCTTCTTTCCCTTTCATCGCGTTCTCACGGAAGCGGCAAACGCTCGCCTCCTCAACAGCGTTCTTGATCTTCTGCCACCCCCCACACAGCGCCGTGATCTTCGCGTCTTGCACAAACTGGGTTCTCGTGGTAGAGACCGGCTGATATATAACGGTCTCGCGTACGCTGAGGATATTCGAAAATGTGAGGTTGGTGGACACCATGGTGACTTTTTTCGATACCGGATCCACATAAGATGTCTCAAAGACGTGTGATGTGTCGGTTCCGCCCATTAATGAAGCAAGCCATTGGGGCGCGCTCTGTTTGCATGTGATGAGACGTTCTGTTCGTAGCTGGAGGATATTAGCATCATCTTGGATGCAAGAATGGGTGAGTGCTCACGATTCCGGTATCCGGATCAATTTGACGCGATAATGTGTCGACTGCAATTACGTGCGGCGACTTGTCGTTCCATGGGCAGTACTTTCTCCAATTTGCTGTTGACACCTCCTCCCAGGAGTAGTCGAATGTGCAATCGCTCGAAAAAACCTTCATTCTGATCGTGTGCTGGGTGCAGCACTGGTCAAACTATTAGGCCAGTCGCGTCCGAATATCGCTTGCTCTCTGCTTAGGTTGTTCGTAGGTGATTTAATTGTGGATTGAGGTGTCTGGCAAAGTGAGGCCGATGGGTAGCAGAGTGCAGGTGGCTGGGGCACAAATTATATGAAAAGTACGATAAAGATTTTCAAATGTGATTCTGGATACGGAGAAAGAAGGAACTTTTCGCCTTCGCCCCAGCCGCTAAGCTAATTTCGGCACTAGCGTGTCCGGAACCCCGACTTTTCCTCGGGCTCGGATTTGCGCAGGCAAAGATCATCAACTTCCCACATCTGGATTCGTCCGGCCCAACGACGCTTTACCTCATACGCTGCAGGGTGCCGTCACTTTGCGCAAGGCGTTTAAAAGTCCTGGGGCTCTCTTGAGGCTCAAATAATTCGACTATTCTGCATCTTCGGCCCCATGACAGGTCAATCAGTGATTGGCTAGGTCGATGTTCACGGTCACCTCTCATCTCCCCAATCCTTTCTGCTGCTATGGACACCTCTTCTGCTTAAAGCTTGATTGATTCGCAGAAGTTCATGGGTCCTCCTGGCTTGTGATATCGCAGGCCAAGAGCTTCAAGCTCTCAAGGTTGGGGCTCTCTTCTGCGCACCACCCTATCATTGGATATAGCTGCGGCTGTAATTCTTTCATGCTTGGGTCCATGTGTACATGACCCCATGGTTCAAGACAAGCTGCCTTGGTCTAACCTTCGCTCGTAAACTTGTACCAGTCTTAAGCCACAGATGACTTTTTCAGCACCAGGCGGCCACCTCTTCCTAGCTCCAGGCGAAGTCTTCAACGCCGCTGAGCACTCAAGGGGGAGGGATGCGCACTCTGCAAAATCTTAGTCGGTCATTCGACGACGAGTTTTTGATTGAACAGCGGTATGAAATTGACCGCTCCGGAATGCGGTTGACACTCACCGAGTGGATGATCGACATCTACCTACGTTTTCGCACGTATTGGAGAAATCAATCTGGCGGAGCGGAGACTGTTTCAGGAATGGCGGGTGTGGTTTGTAAGGTCACTTACAGGTAAATCCCCTTAAAAGTCGGCAATTATTAATTAATTCAACACTTGTGACAGGTGATCCAGCCGGCCGCCGTGGTGTGACCCTGGTCGAATACTTAACCATCACTACTTCAGGTAGTACCTTGGACATCGCCTGGGGTTGAATTGAGTTCTGCAATGTTCACCACCAATGCGTACATTCGGACTTGCTGTTGGCCTCAATTGCGGTCATGGGACTGGGGCCGCCATCAAGTTATGAGAACGCGGGACACATGGCGAAACGACCAACCGATCTTGTAGCATTTGGCAGGCACTCCACGGACGCCAAACTTGTCTGACATACACAACGCTGAGCTATTGCTGGGGAATCACCGCTACAGGGGTCGTCACAACTACCACAAATACTCTGGCCTCAAGGAAAGAACGGATCGATCGCTCTCTTCTGCCTGCTACTTTGCAGCAAACATTCCTCATTACGAGGAACCTGGGTCCCTTCGTGGTCTTGGGCTTCGGTCAATGTCGATGTCGCTTGGAATTACGGAGGCGAAGACTCGGTCTTGGGCAAATCTATGATACGCATTGGGCAAGTCTTTGTCAATCCTCAAGGAAACGATCTGTATGGGCGGGTAGATGGAGGATACCTTCCAATATCTAGCCTCCTGAGGCAATTTCATGTGGGGTCAGGAGATGACGGGGCAAAGTTACCTAACGCGGCAAACGTAGAAGTAAGAACTGCCTATATGGATACCAACACAGAACCGCGCACTGTAAATGGTCTACTGCTTCAATCTGTTGCAACTGGATCCTTCTTCGTTCTATTGCTGGACCATGTGTCCCGCAATGCTGATGAGCTTCCTACGTTTGTAAGGATAGGAATCGCCAACTGTGAGAGCTACAAGGGAGAGAAGACAGATGGCCTGTTCAAAGACTGCGAAATGCAGACGATCACGATCTTCTGACCAGGATAAGCACTGGTGAAACAGACTGCACACACTGAGTTCTGGCTGCCACACCAAGATCCGGCGAAACTGCAACGATGCCATGGCCCGGGGCTTTAGGATGTGAAGCTAGTCCTGAGGGCTTTCACTAGATGATAAGAACCCTACACACTAACAGTGTACATTCACAAGCTGCACATATCCTGCTTCTTCTTGGACAATCAACCAATCGCCATTACCACTGAGTCTAAACATGACCAAAGCCACCAACGACTTTGACGAGTCCACCAAAACGACTAAAAATAGCCTGGTTGGAACAGCAAGCACAGAGCGGATTGTCGGTCGATTTCGACTTTGTTTGGGCATCCGTTCCAACGATCTGAAAGCCATCATTGAAGAAGTAAAGGAGGTCAAGATAGAGACTGCAGAGTGTTTGGTTAATGGGGCATTCGAAAAAGGCAAGTTCCGTATGGAAACTCATTAGTATACTGAGAGGGATACTTCATTGCCGGTAATGGTCTTTCTAACGATTTTGATACATTTGGGAAAAGGACATGATACGTGTACCAGTGTCAGCGACGTTGCTTAAGATGATGCTCGGTCTTGCAAACAAGCTGAAACACAACAGAACTGACCAAGTCAAGATGTTGGTTGGACAAAGAGACAACGTGGAATCGAAAGGATTGAGGCTTGCAGTACGTCAACATTAACCGGGCCTGAGAAATACGAATTCCTGGCTCCTTGGGACCGAATCGGTATCTTTACTGTTTTCCAATTGTGCTTCTCTCAACTTGCTCATAGAAATGAGAAACCAGGAGAAATCTGCAAATCTGAGACTCGAAAGAACCCAAGTGTATCCTTCCTGCAACATTTCTACGGAGCTGTTCGTCCGTGAGTTTCCCTTTTTTAAGCACTCTGGGCAATGCGGCAACATCTGATAGTGCCTTCAGCTGAAAATTGGGGCGTTTCACATCTCAAAGTAGTCAAGTAGCCCTACGAGCTGCGTGGGCTGCAGGGGCTGTAAGAATTATCCCACGTCTCACTAGGAGCTTTCCGAGGTGTGACATACTCTTCGAGTTCAATAGCAGTTGGCCGCCAATGTGACCCCTCGGGAAATGCCAAGCCACAGCGGGGTCGTCCAAATGAACGAAAACACTGAATGACTTCAGCCCACGATCGTCAATATTTGATAAATTGAACTTTAGTCACGATTCATGGGGCTTGCATTTCCATAAGCTGCATTATGCTATTTATAAATGTAGCTAGCTTAAAGTGAAGCTATTCAAATCAGGAGTCAAATTCTCACCACTCAGATCAAAACAACGCACACATCCCTCGATCTCTACCCGATATATTTCCCGCAATGCGGCTGACCATGCATACACGGACGCCCCATCATGTTGATCGACAATTAAGCATTATTTCCCCGCAAATCGTAAGTCAATTACCTAAAAAGAAACCTAGGGTTGGCTGTGCTATTTCAGGAAGGCGAGCCTCCAGAGCTTAGAGCCTTCCACGAATGACACTTGACAACTCTTATTCGAGGACGCGCGTCCACAATGAGCCGTCTTGAGTCCCAAAATGATATATGCAGCACCTCGATCTCCAAAATCTCTTGGCAAGGGCACATGGACTTTTATTAGGATTTCCAAATAAAAGGCTTGCTCGCCCAGCACCGGGAAACAGGCTCGAGAAGAGCTTGGCAATGCTTGTTTGTCATTCGTGATGGCAAATAGAAGCCATGGTCAGCCTTCGAGTTGACCTCATCGTACAGAGGGTTGGAGAGAAAGAGCGATTGGATCGGATCTGTGAAGAGCATGGGGTATTCCATTGAATGGGATGATGGGGAGCGAAGAGGGGATCGCCTTCAACCACATGAGAGAACCGAGGACTTGTAGACTTGCTAGCTATACAGCCAAAACTTCACAGCTTGGTCAAACACCAATCGCGACTTCAGATATTCCGAGCCTTTGCTCTTCGGCATGCAACGAAGCGTCGGAACTTCGATCTTCCTGCCTCACCTGCCCAATCGCGGACCAGTCTCGGACCTCCTCTCCCCTTGGATCTGTAGCTCGAGGTGTGAGCTAATAGCAGCTATTAAGCATTGGGCATCGTTTGTCTCTTAGTTGATGAGAAGGAAGCTTGAGATGCACCTCGAAGAACTATTATTTTCTTGCATAGTGGCTGGTTGTTGGAATCGGGATCTCAAATTCTTTCCAGGAGGCTTTTCCCAACATTCCTTAAGGCTGAGGATGGTTGGGCAAGTCTATAAAGATACCGCCCCAAAGACCAAGTCCTGAAATTCACACCATCTTCTATCTATCTCCATTCACTGATAGTAATTGTCGCTCTTGGACCAAAGACCCTCGTTCTATTCAACTTCTCTGCATTGAACAAGTACCTTCGTTAGCCATGCAGATCAAGGTAGTCGCTCTTCTGGCTGCGCTTTGGTAAGCTCTCACACTTTTTGGAGATCGTTTCAATTTCTAATTTTGATACAGCGCAACCGCTGCTTGTATTCCCAGCCAACGCCGCGGGATGCAGCTCATGGCCCGTAACGTAAGTGCCCCTTTCTTTCTTGTTGACAAGCCCGCCTACCTCTCAGCTCCTGCCGTCAAGAAACGCTCCCTCGTTTTCGGTTGGGAATCTTCAAATGTGCTATTGCTGACGAAGATGTTGCATAGTATGAAGATGACAAGGAGAAATGCGTCGAGCATAAATATGATTGGGATGATAACGAGAAATACTGCTACGATCATCAGCGCCACAAATGGGATTGGGATAATTGGAAAGACAAGAAGGACAAATGCGGCAAGATGTCCTATGGCTGGGATGACAACCAGAAGTGCTGCTTTGATCACAAGCATCGAAAGTGGGATTACCACCACAAAGACGGTAAGTGTCAGCCCCCAGCTCTATCAAGACAATACTGATCCAAAACTCGGGGTTCAGTCGACCACAAGCAGAATTGTCAAAACAAGTGGTACAACTGGGATGATATCGAAAAATGCTGCTACGATAAGCACCACAAGAAGTGGGATTATGATAAGAAGTGCTGCTATGATCATGATAACAAGAAGTGGCATTACTAGTGGTGAACGGGAAAGCTGACTTCGACTAGGGGGAAATTGGGTCGGAAAAAATAAGAATTCGTGAGTGGTTGGGCATTAGACACAAAACGCTCCTTGAACTAATGCTTATTGTTTATTGGTTCGCTTGCTTTGGAGGAATAGAAGAGGAACAAAGGCAAAAACATGTTTGTAGCCCGACCGGATACAAATCTTTTGAGTGACACTCCGCTTAGTCTCTCCATTCAAGTCCCCAACTTGTTTGAAAAAAAAAATGAAACGATGGGACCCGCCAGCTTGATTCTTGGCAATATTTTTTTTGGATGGCTAATGCTCAAAACCACCTGGTACCGATGATCGAGATATTACAGTCATTGTACCTAAGAAACCTGGGACGTGTTTTGATGTTGGACTCGGCTAAGCTCATTCAGGGGTTCGGTCGCTAAACTTTAGCGTGCTTTCCCCAAATTTCACCACCAAAGGCCCACTGCCTTACATGTACTTTAACTTCCTCTTTGTCTTTTTCTTCCCCTCTCTCAAACACTTCACAGCAAGCCAGTGGGCCAGGTTGAGCTGCTTGGACATACGATTCATCTGTCATCTGCATATCTTACATGACCCTGCTTCGATCTTGTTCCGATGTGCGTGGCTGTGTTGTGGCGTTGCTCAGCCACACCGAGGAAGTCCTCAAGCCGCAATGTCGAGGCACAGTCCAAATCCATCCTTCCCGGTTCTAATGCTGATCCTCTACTTCTAATCACTCAAGAGTTTGCTTCTTCTTGCACTGAAACTGGAGGGACGGCGCTCTCGAAGAACCAGTCTGCTGTGTTCGGCCATGATCTTCCAAACGGCATATCGCTCTTACCCTTTGAATTATGGATGATGCGGATCCCAGCCGACGCAAGGACTAGGAAATGGGAGAATTTTTGACGGTCCTTATCGATGATTTCAGAAGAATTGGGTTGATTCCAGCGCGACAGGATGAACGGATCGAAGCATTGAACAAAACCAAAGATCGAGCTCGTCCTAGAGGTTGGGACTCGGTTTCGGTGGTCGTAGGTTTTCATTGTACCGAGCCTTCCCTGTCTACTCACTTCTTATTCTTAGGGATCAGAATACCTCCAATTAGCGGATTCGTTATCTTTCAATTCTACGCGTTCAATCTCAAGTACTGTACAATACCCACTGAGTTGAGAACAGGCTTCATCTTGAAGAGGCTCTTGTCCGGTACAATCTCAATGCTGTACCAGTCTGGAGCCTCTACTGTGGGACACACCTGATGCGTGGTGGAGGCTTTGAAACAGCAGAAGCCGCCATGCGGAACTCAGAATGGGCGACAGTAATTGGAGAGTGTGGAATATACCGTATGACAACAGGATCAACTTCTGCTTTCGCGCCGGAATGTCCGGTCCAAAGTCCGTTCTTCGAGTACAGAAATTTCTCTCGTATTTTCGCAAGCCAATACCCAATGCCTTTAAGGGGCAATTCCTCAATATATGGAACTGGTTCGGTACGGGTTTCTCGGCCCATTGGTACCCTGGCGAGCAAGCGTCGACCATACCTTTGTAGTTCCCAAACCGGATGACTGGATACAAGTTTACGACTAGCGAATCACTTCCTCTCTCAACGGTGGTGGCGCATTGGCGAAGAGTGATGGATGTTTCAAGTATCTCGAGATCGCTGACGATTGCGTGCTAATGAACTTAGAAACCTGCAAGTTCTTACATCACTCTCTATAAGTGATGACTCAGTCGACCCCCAAGGGCTTACGGACAATGATCTTTGCCCTTTCTTATCAGAGACGCAGGCGTTGTTTCTCAGGAGCCTATGGATGGGCTGAGCGATCGTTATCGCTCAGTTTCACCCCGAGGTATAAGAGAAATTGCCTTGACAGTGGGTATAACCTCTCAGTTTGTTTTACATGCTAAAGACTATTTCGGATCATTGACTCGCCTAGTTCAGAACGTCCCGGTTCAACATCAAGATCTATATACTAAACTTCGCTCTGTATGCGACCTCACAACTTCCCTCGTCTATTTTTCTCCGAGAGCAGGAGCAACTTCTCCAGCAAACGAGCACACGGAATGATAAATGAGATAAGTGGCACTACCTATGGAAACCTCTTGGTAGTAATTGGTCTCTGGGAGCAGATTGGATATTATATGGAGGGCCTGCTAGCTGAGAATAGTCGCCTGCCGGACCCCGAGTATTACGATAATTTGTTGACTGATAATGCTACGTTCATAAGGCTGAAGAAGTACTTCTGGGCTTTTGAATTTATTACAGAAGCCGAAACCAATGCTCTGTCTGGATAACATCAATCAAGTGAAGCATTCCGTTAAACCCATGTATTCGAATCCCCCGAGTGGAGAGATCAGTCGAAGAGAGTTTGTGCTAAGGTTGAAAAAGCACAACACTGCTATCCAGAAGTTGGAGAGTCTAAGGAAAAGCTTTGTGAAAAAGCAGGGAGAAGCGAAAGTTTTCAGAGATGGGGTCAAGGGCCTTCCATGTGCCAGACTATGTTGCTAACATTCGGCTATAGCTCTTCAGCGCCAGCCCTGTGATGAAAAGCCGAGCATCCACGCAACTAGGGGAGAATATCAAGATTCTCACATACGTCGGCATATCCTTCCTCCCAATAACAATGTGCATTGTAAGCACAAATCCAGATCTCATTACTCCTGAAACTTGCTCACAAAGACAGTCGTTCTGGAGTATGAACAATTCCCTTTTTTAGTCTCTCTTCACTCGCAATCGTACCTCCGGTTGTCACTCTTGCAACGTATGCCATAATTTTGAATCTCGACAGAATCATCCAAGTTTTCATACCTCTCACACCAGCGACCCCCGCACAGTCCAGGTCCTGGATGCAATTTTCATCGACGGCCAAATCCTCAAGATGCAACTTGATTCAAAACGGTATTTGGAGTGAGAGGGGCAAATCTTTTGGGAGATCCAAACTTCCCCGGAACAGCGATGAGTGACCTTCAAAATGGAGGGTGTTACAATTTGTGTTCCGGAAATTTACCCATATGGAATGCTTTGATCGGTGTCTTCACTTTAATGTCTTGCAGGAAGGATTGGAGCCAGAGGAAAGATGATGAGTCAATACTCACATCTGCGAGGAACCTCGGAGACGTCGAAGTCCAGGTTCAGGTTGATGTGAATGTGGGAAAAGGATGAACATGAATCGCAGCTATCGCGCTGTACTGTAATATTGAGCACTCAAATGAGGACTGCTGTCAAGATTTGAGAGAACAGATAAATGAATATGGATTGAAAGTGAATAGTCTGGCTAAGGTAGAGTGAGTGTTCTTAAACCGCTCAGTCTTGCTGAAACTCTCGCTCGTCACATATTCAATGCATCTATCTCCCCAACTGCCTTCAAAGTTCCCCGCTCTCAAGGTCAAAATTCTCCTGGAACAGCAGCTGCCACAAGGCAGGACAAGATTAACAGGAAGGGAGGGAGGAGATTTTGTTGCATATCGGCCGGGTAATTGCGTTACTAGTCTTCATGCTCTCAATGCGGCGTTAGCATATAACTCAAGTTTCCACTCCGCAGAGTGAAAATCAGGGCCAGGGGGGGAAAATTGCTTCTGAAGAATCAAGGCAAAACAATTTTATTGGCAAACATCTTAATTCCCTTTCCTCAACGATATAAGCTCACAAACTCCGCAAGAGATACCTCAAGTCCACCTAGCAAGTGGATTCCAAGGCAACCTACACGTCCCATTCTCCCTCGCACACGCAATCGTAACGCCACCATTATGGGCCCGATAATACACAACAGCCGTCTTCGCCGGCCCACACATGCCATCAAACCCCATCCACGCATTCGTAGCATCGAACTCCCCGCTTGTCTCAATCTGTTTCAGCTTCTCCAACTTCCCTTTCCCGCCCTCCAACCCATTCTCCATTCCCCACACGAGAGCAATAACCCTACTCTGATTCGGATCCTGTACGAACTCCATCCTCTTCCTATCAAGCGGCTGATGCGGCAGCAGTTGGAAGAGCCCGTTGCGCTCGCTGGAAGCGGCTAGCTCCCAGGGTCTCTCGCCGTAGGAATATAGGATGGAGAATTGCTTGCGGTTGTCGGGCCAGGGGTCGCCGAAGGCATCAACCAGTTTGTCGGTGTCGACTTCGAAGACTTGGCCGGGTTTTACCATGGAGCGGACGGCGTTGGTGACGTCTTGGTCGCAGTAGGCTGCGCAGTGGATGTTCAGTCTAGGTTCACCACCTCCTCCACCAAAAGCTGCTGGCATGTAGCTTCCGAAACCGTGGTGCTGGGGTGGAGGGGGAGCTGCACTGTTGTTACCGAACGGCAAGTGGCTTCCCATGGCTCCTAAAAGCCCACCGGCTCCAGCTGATGCGAGTGGCAGCTTGGAGCCGCCGCTCCAGAAGTGATTGTGGTGTTTGTGTTCCTCAATTTTATGGGCCACGAATGCGCCGGCGAGGAGGCCTCCTGCTCCCATGAGCAATCCTTTCCCAAGACCTCTGTCACCGTCTGTAGGCGGAGGCATTTCTTGGCCAATTGAGTATTGGGGTTGCTCCAACGGCGGAGACTGCAGAGGTGGTGTTGGAAGAGCGGCATTTGGTGGAGCATAGATGGGTTGTTGCTGTTGTGGTGGGCCTGGGTATTCCCACTGCGAAACTCCTGCTGGGTTCAAGTAAAACCTGGATTTGAGAGTCATGTTAGTGTGAAAGATATATGGACAGAATGAAAAATTTCAAGTCCAGCCTACCAAGTGTTATATTGGGCACTCCACTCGGCTTTCCATCCCTCTGGAAGGGGAGGAGCAGGTATAGGTGCGACTGGAGGCGGTGCTTCCATTTTGCGGCAAAAAAATGAGAACAATGTAAACAGTTGTATTCTCGAATTCGCGTTGAACACAAAGCTGCGTCGAGAGTTTGGGAATCCGGAGGAAATTAGAAAACCAAAGCCAGGGGGTAAGGCTCATATTAATCCATCGCAGCTGAGCAGGACCACCCCTCTTCAGCCAGTCATATATTATCTCCATGGATGTCCAGCATTCCAGGGGTTCGTAACGGTCAGGGAGATAAGAATAGGCTGTCTGGGACTGTCAGAGGTCTTCCAGCTGTAATTTTGAACGAATCATGAAGGGAATTGTGGATCTTGCGGCTGCACTGTAAGCCATCGGGGTTAAAAGTTCATGGTTTGGGCATAGACTCTGTGTTACCTACCGTAAGCCCTTCACTTCAATTGGCCGAAATGAACTAAGCCTTGTGGCTTCATACTTGAGTTAAAACAAGCTTTCCTTTTCAAGGGTGGTTGCGTCAAGTTAGCTAACATATCCGTGGGCAAAAGTGAAGCCGAAGTGGTGGCGTTTTGATGAGACAATGCCACCACCCAACGAACAAGGGATGGTGGCTGATATTTTGGTTGCACCATTTCCTGAAGCGTTAATTGGAATCGTTGACCATTACAACTTGATACTCCCCTGAAGCTGAAACGTCCAAGAGCCTGGTTGATTTCCAAGTTCAGTTGTCAGTACTTATCTACCTGGCATTGTACGTGCCCCTTGTTACGAGGATGCCTCTGTTCTAGGAAAGAAGTTGGAGTTCGCTGTGGAGGACGGTGTCTTCAATTGTTAATAGAACGAGGTTTGGAGAGCTTGTATGAAGTGGGGAGAAATGAGCGTGAGGGATTGCCTTCGCCTAGCTCCCACGTGAACTTCGCTTAGGCCCCTGCCCCTTTTCTGAGGGGTTCGGCTCGGTGATCTGATCTGCGCTGACAGCCTGAAAAATACGGGAGACATCGGACATGACGAAAGAGTGGCTGGAAAGTTAGTCCGGTGAGGAGGGCATATTTTGCAAGCCACCTAATTCAGGAGGGAAACGAACTCCACTCTCAGAGCTCGTCAGAGTGCCGATCTCATGATCCCTCCTCGTTTGAACAGTTGTTCATTGGTATCTAAGTTCTTCACGTGATCTTGCTATCAAGGCCTCGAGCGAACAAAGGCTTCAAAAGCAGGATCCCTAGCTTTTTGTGTCCTCCTCCAGTGCTCGGGTCGGGTTGAGCATACATGCGTATTCGATCGATGTCTGGAGCTTGTTGGCAACGAAGACGGAGAAATGATGCTCTCTGATAAAAGGTTCAGACCGGCCAATGACAATGCACAAGCTATTAATGGTCTGGGCCACATATCTTCCCCAACTTCTTGATTGCTCGCTTGGAGGGTATCGGGTCCACAAACCTGCTTCTTCGTGCCGGGAGATACACCTCTGATTTGCTGGATGCTTTTGGCTGTGCTGCATGCTAGGCAGATCAGACAATCCGGCAGTGCTGTGTGCCATCCCTGACCTAGTAGACGCCTGGAGAGCTCTGGTGGAGGGAGATTGCTCAGCTTATAATTCAACGTCACTCCGTCACTTCCAACCTCTCTTTTCTTTCATATTCGGCTCTCTCCTTCACTCCGCGCGATAATATTCGTTAGCACCTCCCTCGGAAAAGCGGCGAGGCTTTTGGCATCCAAGAGAACGCCACCTGTAAATCCGATCCCTATTCGCGCCAATCACAACCTCCAATCGCAACAACCAACATCTACCATCAAGGAACACCTGCAAACGCGCAACGATGCCTCCAGAATTGCGAAAGAGAAAGGCGCCTGCTTCCGAGCCAGCTGCAGCTCCTCCAGCAAAGAAGAAGGGCCCAGTCGCAAAGGCCATCGCAAAGGTCAAGGAAGCCGTCTCCCCAAAGACAACCAAGAAGACGAAGGCTACCAATGGCGCTGCAACCGCCTCAAAAGTCGCTGTCGGTGAAACTATCACTCTGGAGGGCTTCGGTGGTGAGATCGAGTTGAACGATGGCACAAAAACAACTCTGAAGGCGCTTGTCGATGAGAGCAGAGCTGGCGTTGTCCTGTTCACCTACCCAAAGGCTTCAACCCCCGGTTGTAAGTAGTACCGCGTCAATTTTGCTCTCAAACTTGTATTCTGGACACTGATACTCATTCAATAGGCACTACTCAAGCATGTCTCTTCCGCGACAACTATACTCCATTGACGGCGACCGGTCTCTCGATCTACGGATTGTCCACCGATTCACCAAAGGCGAATACTAACTTCAAGGAGAAGAAGGAGCTGCCATACCCTCTTATTTGCGACACCTCTGCGACACTCATCTCTGCAATCGGACTAAAGAAGGCTCCAAGCGGGACAACTCGTGGCGTCTTCGTCATTGATAAGGCCGGAAAGGTCCTCGCTGCCGAACCTGGCTCTCCTTCAAGTACTGTTGAGGTCGTCAAGAAGCTTGTCGGAGGAGGTGCGACCGCTGCTGCTGCCCCCTTGCCAATTGATGCACCAAAGACAGAGACTGCCAATGGTGTCAATGGCACAAATGACGCCACAAAGGAGGACATTGCTCAAGCAAATGTCGCTGCTCAAGTCGCTGACACAGCCGAGAAGCTTGACAGCAATGAGAAACCCGTTGCTTAAGACACCAATTATTTCGAGGCTTTACGTAAACAGCTTTCATTCAATATCATGTCCTCAGGAATACAGAATGGGGTCATGGAATGGATGAAAGCGTTTGGGATTGATTTAGTCTTTTGTGGGCGTAATATGGTCTAAACTTTGGCAGCAGAGCCTGGGAAATGGTTGGGACTCACAGAATGCTTTTAGGTTTCTGCAGATGTCTCACAATTGATTCTCACGATACCTCCCATCCTGACACTTCTGAAATCGCTGATATGAGTGATGTAAATGTGACAACGAATTTGTGCCTTTCAACCAACTGCAGAATTAAAGACACCAGACAAACACAACCTCTCATAACAATATAAAATGTGCATCTTCGCTGAACAATTGGGATAAATGCAAGTAAGGTGATGCTCAGAGCTTTCCGTCAAATACTAGCGCCGGATAATCCTCGGGTAAACTCGAACTTCGCTCCTACCTCAACGTCGAACAACTCTCACGACACTCCCCCCCAAGGCTTCCTCCACCCCACCGAGTCAATTGAGCCCTCATTGCTCAATTGAAGCTCACAATGTCCTCACACACAGCAGCAAAAGCTGCGCAAGCCACCAACCGAGTCATCGCAGTCAACAAAGTGAGCTCTCCCTTCCGTCCCTCGCACCTCAACCCACCTCTCTCCTTCCCACCCTCTTCCTCCCCCAAGTGCCCTTGACCTGACCCGAGGACGCAGAAATACACAGTTCAATCTACAGGAATCTGGGAACGCATCCGTCGCCTCCTAGCCGTCGATCCCACACGCTCCAACGGCATCCCCTTGAACCTGCAATTCCGCAACCCGCCCCCGGGATCCAACGAGCCCTTCTCCTTCGTCGATCCCGTCACCATCCCCGCAGGCGATATCGCCGACAACCCATACTGGAAGCGCGACGCCCGGCGCTCATACCCGGTCCTCTCTTTCGTGACGCAAGGTGATGTCGTTAGTTTGTTGGAAGTTGGGAGTAAGAGTAGCCCAAAGAAAGAGCTGATTGGCGAGGCGGGCTCAAATGCGCTGGTGGAGGTTAAGAAGGAGGGGGAAATGGGGCTGAGTAGTTATTTTAAGAAGAGTGGGAAGGAGGGGACGTTGGCTGTACTGGGGAAGGATGGCCTGCCGCCGTTGCCGAGTGGGTTGAGCTTGAAAGCTGGAGCCGATAAGTATCATCTTACGGCCGAGAATGCGTATCCTGAACAGTGAGTATTGACTCCTTGGTAAGTAAAACGGAAGCAGCTAATTGATCATAGATACCCATGTCGGACTTTTCAATAGAGACAGAGGGTGGTGTTAGAGTTGTACATAAGAATTTCATAAACTTCCAAGAAACAATCAACTGTGGAAACTCGGCCCCTTCGAATGGACGCCGATTGCAGCCAGATTATAGAGGATTCTTGACGTGAAGGCCTGTCCAAACCAGGTTTCGACAATGTTGCTGGTGTCCCGCGGGTTGCCCCGGCATGTCAAAGTACATTTGCACTCTTGTAAGGTGGAGTAAATGATCACCAGGAGGAAATTACTCGAACCTCACGTCAATTATCAGGAATTGGCAAGTTCATATTATTTCTCCCCCAAATCCGCCTCGCAAGCCACAATATGCAAGTGCAGGGAAGCAGACCACTTGTGACCATCTCCCATCTCCAACTTCACTTCTCTTCGAGCTTCACTCCAGGCAAGTCTCTTCCTCTCTCAGATTTTTGCTCCTTCTTCTTTTGCATTGCATGCACGATGTCGCAACAGTCAGAAGTCGCTCCATAGATTTATTGGACGCTTCTGTCTGGTGCGGGGCATGCAGCTTTGAGCGAATGCGCAGCCTCGTCCCCAATTGTCCAATTCAAGATGTCATTCGCCTTCAAAATCAGCGACCTTGGCCTCGTAACAAATCTCGCATATAGCACAGTGCAGAATGCGAGGAGGGCGTGTGGTGCACATTCAGCGCTTGCGCGAGAGGTCAATAGTTTGCATGTTGTCTTGACGAGGCTAGAGGCGGAAGTTGTGAAGCCTGAGAGTATTCTCAATGGTGGTGCGTCCAGCAGTGAAAATGGGGACGGGAGGGATGAGAAGAGCAATGAATTGGCGGACTTGGTGAGGGATTGTGAGCGTGTGTTGAGAGTGCTGAAGGAAATCTTGGAAAAGGTGTGTCTTTTCTCTCTGCGGATGTTTATTGATCGAGGGAGAAGCGAGACTGACCTTTGGTTTGATAGTACAATGCATTATCAGACGAGAAGCGGAGCGTGCAGAAACTCTGGCAGAAGGTCAAATTCGGGAATGGCGAGATGCAAGATTTGGATAAGATCCGATCTGAACTTGCGACATATACACAGGCTATCACATTATCCTTGAATCTCGTAGGACTTGGAAGCCAAGGAAAGGTCGAACAATATATGGAAAGCCATGGGGATGAATTAAGAGATATCAAGGCCAGCTTGAATTGGTTGACGGCCAAATTCCAAGTGAAGGAGGGATCAACTCATGGGGAAAGGAGTATACTGTCAAGTCATGATGGAGATGACAAAGAAGTTTGGAAGATGTTTAGGAGGGAGTTGATACAGGATGGATTTTCTAGCAAAGTGCTCAGCAGGCACAAGGAGACCATCAAGAGTTATGTGATGGAGCTCGGAGCGAGGGGAGTGTTGGATGATGTTGTCCCTGAATTGGAAGAGGGTGGCAGTGAGATCGCGACCGAAAACGAAGCTGATGGAGACGTTGCTCTCCCGCGAGTCTATGAGCTGGTTGAGAGATATCTCCCAGGCAAAGCCCCTCAGGAGCAAGGAATTAGAGAAAAGGGTCCCGGTATCTCTGCCGTGGCGTTTCCGGAGGCCCTCGTACCAGACCAATCAACATTACACACGACATCACTTCAGGATCGTCTTGACACCGCGATGGATTTCCCAGCCGAAGAAGACTCGGGATCCGAAAATGATAGAACGGAAGAACCTCATTCAGCAAGCGAAAGCGAAACAAAATCTGAAGCCGGCGAAGAAGCATTCTTGCAGTCTATGCCAGGCGTGTCCCAGGGGCTACATGCATCAGAAACGAACTCCCGCAACGTCCCGACTATTGACTCGGAGGGAGAAGACAATTTTGAATTGGACTACAGTTCTAATAGAAGCGACGAGCGCATCAGAGCTGCAGGCCAAGGCGAATACAAAGATGTCGAAGTATCAAACAACACTAGTGCCAAAGCCTACCTTCGGTCGTTTGTGAGCAAGATTCAGAACGAAAATGCGCCAATTTCCAGACTAGGGCGTGGGGAAGGAAGCCTTGATGGCAGTATTGATGACATAGAGATGCATTGGAAGAACGCCACGAGGCCAAGCGCTGGCACAGCACATATTAGCGTGGGCGTGGGGGAAACTGTATCGGGCATCTCTGGATCTCCTCGTCCATCATTGACCCGTCCTACTTCGAGAAAAATGTTAGAGGAAGACGGCAACAAGGCACCCGCCTCGTCGGAAAGACCGAGAATTGGCGCTTTTGAATACTTAGATGCCTGGCTATTGGGTAAGATGCCATTCTACGATCAGTTGCAGCAGCGATCTACGGAGAACCCTGTCCATAAGATAGACCGAAGCCCTCTAACTGCGTACTATCTTTCCTCGTTTGGGACATCCAGTTCGGAAACATTTAATTCCACAATTGTTGAGAAGGGTAGTAGCGAATCAGATAGTATCGATACGGATAGCAGCGAAGCATTGCAGCAGCGATCTACGGAGAAGCCTGTTCATGAGATAGACCGAAGCCCTCTAAAGGCGTACTATCTTTCCTCGTTTGGGACATCCAGTTCGGAAACATTTAATTCCACAATTGCTGAGAAGGATAGTAGCGAGCCAGATGATAGCGGAACAGATGAGAGCGGGACAGATGATAGCGAACCAGATCAACCAAAGAGCGATCGAGGAAATACAGCATCCACGACTCGGGGAAACGAATCAATCACAGGAGGAATGAGAGATCCTGCTAGAGCCGCATTTTCTCAAGATGACCCCGCTGCTTGGCGATCCCAAACTAACAATCATCTTCGGCAGGATAATGGCGAACCTCGGGTTGTTCAACATACCAGAGCACGAAGGTCAAGTTCAAGTACCTCCTCGCCAAAAAGAGAACATTGAAGGCAGTAACCGTTGCCCCTCCACCCTCGCCTCTAGGATATCCGCAAGCCCAAACTACCGCTACTTACGGAGAAAGACGTGGTCTCCCGCCTCCTCCGCCTCCAGGAATTCACTCAGCGCAAGCTACAACTACTTATTCCGGATATACAGCCCCTGCTCCGAGCCCACCTCCTTCAGCAAGCGCTCGGCCAGCACAGGCTACTTATTCTGGATATACAGCCCCTCCACCCCGTCTGCCTCCTCCAGTAAGCACTTGGCCAACACAGGCCACTTATTTTAGAAGTGATTATTCGAAGTTGAAAAGTCCAGCTCAAGAGGACGACGGGGACAGTGATGAGGAGGCGAGACAAGCTAGAGTGATCCAACGGAGGGCAGAACGAACCGCTGCTGAAAGGCCTGCCTTCTTTTACAAGATGGGCGCGAGCAGCTCGATACAGGAGCCCTACTGTAAAATAGGCCGCTGGTATTAACTTGGTTAAGTAAGAGGGGAATCATCTCGCCAGGCTTTCCTTCTCTCAATCTCTCGGAATTAAAGTAAGTGTCGGGTAAATTCTAAGGAAGTGGAACCTGAAAAGAAGAGAAAGGGTCTGGGAGCGAAATAGAAGTGGAATTGTCACGAGACGCAGCTCTGTGGTAGCACAATTGTCAGAACTAGGCATGCAAAGAAGTCTCGGCAACGGTTGGATACTTTCATGCTCTCCTTGTACCATACTGAACAGGGAGGTGCTAGTGTACGATAATGATCGGATTCTCAAGCGTATAATAAAACGGTGTTTGAAAGGATCACCCCTAGCGCTCTTTCCTATCTCTTTCCTATCTCTCTCCATGGCGAGTCTATCATTTCTTTTGTCTGTGGGCAATGGTTTAGTTACTCTATCCCCTATTCGTTTGCGAGAACAAGCCAGACCACAGAGATCCACGTCACCTTCATACAACTTCTGTGGAGATGAAGCATTAGGATATTCTGAAATTCCGTAAACTCGTGGGCACAGTCAGTTTACTGCCTAAGCTCCACCTTCGTTGATATTGAATATCAAAATCCAACGATTCAGCATTCATCATTTCTTAGCATTCCATGACAGCCGAGAAGTATGTTTGGTGAGTCGTCACTGTTTGGATTCGCTTCCCTCCGATTCACCTTCATGTCTAAAATTTTGATATTCAAGTGAATACGCCTCCATAACAACTGCAACTTGTTGATTCTGCTCGCACCACAAAAGCTATCTTGCTACCACCTTTAACTTGACCACCGTCAACCTGAATAGCGACGCGGATCCTCTTCCCGCAACACGGCTCTCCTTCTACATCACCTGAGCCACACAAACCCGAGCTCAACATGTATCGACCAAACAAACACTCCGGCATAGGGTTCTCCCCCGAGCCCGAGCCCGAACTGTCCACCGTACTCCCCTCTCCTGTCACTTTATCATCCTTCCACCTTCTCTAACAACACTCCAGATCCGAGAAGTCGACCCAGCCTCTGTCGAATTCCTCGAAGGCCAAAACCTCTACCGAAAAATTCGCTCCGAAATCCAAGCCCAAATAAGCACCGAAATGGAGTCCTCATTTCCGAGCCTCCATGACCTCAAAGATGAAGGCAGAGATCCGACGAGGCATGGTGCTGGACGTGCAGGAAGAGGGGCGCAAGCTGTTATCGAGTCAGAAGAAGGAACTGATAGAGCGGCTGAGGAAAGAGGTGAGGAAGGAGATTGAGAAGGAGTTGGGGTTGGAGGCAGAGAGGGAGGAGAGAATGAGGGAGAGGGTTAGGAGGGCGGTCAGGGAGGAGATAAGGGGGGAGTGGGAGAGGAGGGTTGAGGATGTAAGGAGGGAGGCGAGGTATGAGATGGAGGAGAAAGTTGCGGAATTGGAGGAGAAGATCGAGGAGTTAGAGGCTAGGGATAGGAAGTAGAGGGTGCTTGGTTGTTTTGGAGTTGTCGTTGGTTTGGTTCCAATCGCTTCATCCGGCGTTGACTTACCAGTTCCCGAGGATTTGCATGGATGAGAATTGTCATGAAAGCAAGTCAACTTTCTTCAATTTTTGATTGATGCAGATTGATTGTTATGCTATAATGAAAGACGAGCGTGCCCTCTTACAGCGATGAATAAGAGAATGCTTCTGCAGTAACAAACCACGAAACCGGAACACAGCCCCTTTGCTTCCGAACACAAGCTAACACATACCAATAAGTTGATAATATTATAAGAACAGGAGGAACCCCTTTTGCTTCGTAGCTCCAGCTAACGCCTAATGTGGAGAACATGAGTAATAACAAGAAGAGGAGCTCAGTTTGCTTCCAGGTCTCGGCAAAACAAGGAACATGTTCGAAAGTCAATACTCACTCTAAGGATACATCCTCCATTCTGCTTGTGTCCATCACCTCACTACCCTTTGGAGAGCTACCACCGTTGCTCTGTCCATAGGCATCAACTTCTGTGTCAGATGTATCAGCTTCATAACCAGGGGTTCTCGGACCTTCAGAAACAGCGCACTCAGTCACCTCGGCCAAAACCTCGGGACTCAAAATCTTCTTCGTAAGTCTCGTGTACTCCGATATTTCAGATTGAGTGACTCGATGGGCTCTGTGAGTAGTCGGATTCGGTGTCAAGGCTCGCTGCAAATTGACATTGTACTCAGATTCGTGGGTTTCTGAAACTTGCTCGCTTCTCTTGGAAGGCACTGGGTTAGTCGATTTTACGCCCATTTCTCCCTCTGTTTGTTGAATAAATTCAATATTCATGCCTGCCCAAACCTCTGCGTTGTCTTCTGCAATACTTGTCTCGTCTACACCTCCACAGTCAATCGAATCTTCTTCGCGGAATGTACTATTGCATCCGAGTCGGAGAAGAGTGCCGTGGATGGAGAGATCGATCTTGAAGAGCTGACCCATCTGATATGTGAAGCGTCGATCAAAGAAGAAGACCAACTCTTGTTTGATCCGTAGCTGAACTGCTTTCTCCATTCCTTGATACCATGGATGGGCTACAAGGCAGCGGTATGTTTCCTCTCTATCAGTCAGGAGAGATCGGCTGACGAACCACTCAGCAGCCCTGAACTGGGAGAAGTCAGCCCTCATTATTCTCTGAGGAGGCCCTGGGAACTCACAGCCTCGCGATTGTCCCAACTGGCACTGGTACAAATCAACGACAGGAAGTAGAGGTTGAAATCCGTCATCAATTCAAGTTCAGAGTCGCAGTCAGAACTGGAGCATCCTTGCAACATCTCATCATCTGGGCGGAATCGGTGAATAATCTCTCTGGCTAGGTTGACATAACACTCCTCGGAAAAGGGTGCTTTGACGAATTCGTCGTTGCCGTCTCTTCCAACACAAATCAGATCGCGTTTTCTATATTTAAGCATTGCTGTCTCCCATTGCTTATCCATCACTTCAAGCTGAAGGCGGTTCGAATTATCTTCTTCGATCGAGCCTAGAACATCGGAGAGTCAGCATTTTACAACGTCTCGAGAGCAGTTCGAACAATGGCCCGATTGTCCTTACATATCTTACCTTGCTGCTTCTCGATTTGCACCTCTTCAAGTCGTTCTGTAACATGAGCGTCACACAATGCACCTTTCTCGTTGTAGGATTGTGCCATCTGTCTAATATCCCCTTTCAGTTTTTCAATTTGGACACGATCTGATGCGACTTTGGCGTTAAAGATCTTGGTAAACAGCTCCTCTGCTTGGCGAGTTACCTCACTTTCAGCAACCTTTTGGAGGTCATCATAACGCTCGAACTCGGTTTCAGCGTTTTCCTCAATGTCCATAGGGGCCTTGGAACAACGGGGAGTTACGGTAGCAGTCTCCGGAGTGGATGGCTGACAGTCCATCCTGGTTTTGCTGGACTTTGCTCTTGAGGTCCGGTCTTGCGTGTCGGCGGTCTCGTCGACGCTCATGGATGTAAATGAAACGTCTGATTTCACGTTCAGGCCCGCCATATGGTCTGTGATAGAAGAAGAAGAATTATCGGAGCTCGACTTCGACTTTTTCTGTCAGAGTTTAGAGGTGGTTAGAATGTTTGTTGTACTCATGTGACGAAGTACAATGGAGGAGGGGGCCGACGAGGGTAGAGAAGGATAAGAGGTGCACATACTGGGCTTGGAGGCAAGCCACCACTGAGAAGACGTCTCTTTGATGGAGAAGGAGGTTCCACGGGGAAGACAACAGCGTCCGACGAGGGTGCTGAGGCAAAAGGGTCCCTCCTTAAATCGCGGGTCTCCTCAAGATTCTCCAACAAGGGAGTAGAGACTACTGACGTTGAGTCGTCCACAGATGCCTCTCTGAAGGATTTGGTGCTGAACGCAGATGGGTTTTCATCACCTCTCTGTCCAGGTCAGCAGAGCCGGTATTCAAGATACAGTTGCGGATAGCTTACGAATTCAGGCTTGCTTGGAGGGAGACCCGCTGCGTTACGTTGTCGTTCTCGGGCAGTTCGACCTATCCTTGAGGGCGTCTTTTTAGGCGTCTTTTCCTTGGAAGGCATTATGGCCTTGCGTGGCGGTCCACCAACCCGATTGATAACTAGTTTGTTAATTGTGATGAAAAAAAACGCGTCGAGTCTTGTTGTAAGTGACAACGCAGAGAATCAATGGTGGGAGGATGACGAAGATGGAAGAAACTTGCGGCCGTGGAAGACGTGATTTAACAAGACAAGTAGCTTCAAAGGTCTTGCTGTAGAGGGAAGGAACAATGTGCACACTACACTTGCATCATAAGCAAGGGCATCTGTAAATTGCAAGCGGCGCGTGGCAGGAACAACCCGCGGCTTTCCCTTCTCGAAATCGAACAAATCAACAAGAAGGTTGTCGAGTGTAGACGTCCTTCGAATGAAATGCCACTGAATGACTTGAAATGAACATTGTTTCCCATTGTCCACGTTCTTCTGGGACTTTCAAATTACTTCATAGGCCAAGAACTCAACCTGAAAACAGAGAGACGGGGCTTCATCCTAAAAGTTGACTCTTAAGCTGCTCCGCATCCCGTAAAAGTCGGAGCACATTGGATACTAGGTACAAACTTCCAGCAATGACCAAAGGTCCCCCGTCAGCAACCGTAACTGCCCAACGCAAAGCGTCAGAAAGGTTATTGTCAGCATCGCGAAGTTGCGTAGTATCGAGGCCGCAAGCAGAAGCAGCAGCTAGAATGTCCTGAGGGGCCATTGCTTCAACCCAAGGCATCCTATCAACAGGAACAAACTTCACAGCCGCAACACAATCACCTGGGTGCAGTAGAGGTTTCAAAATGCCCTCGAGCTCTTTTCCTTTCGAAGCCGCAAGGACCCAGGTAACTTTACTTGCCTCTTTACGCAGCCTGTTATCCACATATGATCCAAGAACCTCTGCAGACTGGACATTGTGAGCCCCATCAAGGAGAACAACTTCTCGCCGCCCTGTGACACTCCTGACGTCTAAAGTCTGTAGACGTCCTGGCCAGCGAAGGTTTTGAATTGCGGGCAGTAGGCGGTGTAGAGGAGATGCAGGCTTGGTGTATGCCAGATGGAACGCCGTGTATGCGCACGCCAGATTTTGCCATTGGTGGGGCTCAAAATCCTCCTCCGAAAGTCCGTCGAGAAAGGCTGACTCGGTAGAACTCAATATCACATCAGTTCCGATCTCTTTTGCGTAGTCCTCGACGACCTTCCGAACGACTGGTGGATTGCTTTCGTCCAAAACACACGGTACGCCGGGTCTCATGATACCTGCCTTTTCACGGGCAATCTCTTCTATGGTGTTCCCTAGGAAGGACTGATGGTCTAATCCAATCTTTGATATGACTGTGACAACCTTGTGCTCCATAGTATTTGTCGAATCTAGACGTCCTCCGAGTCCAACCTCAATCACGCCCATCTCGATTTTTTCCTGGGCAAAGACTTCGAATGCTGTCGCCGTAAGGAGCTCAAATTCCGTAGCTCCTATGCCGTCCTTATGATTCCTGTTCATCACAAGATCTTCGGCACGTCTGAAGACGGACTCCTGGACTGTTTGGTCGTTGATTGTGATACCATCCCAACGATCAATCAAATGGGGAGATGTGAAGCGGCCAACGCGCACACCGCTCGCGCAGAGCATGGCAGAGAGGTAGGCACATATTGTCCCCTTCCCATTAGTACCTGCGACATGTATAGCTCTCCACGTCTGCGGTGTGTGCTTGAGCAGGCGGCTGATCCGACCTAAACCAAGCTCTATCATTTTTCAGGCAGCAAAGATCTCATAGCTCAGAACATCTAGTGATAAAGTGTTAGACCAGGGGTTCAACGAGTCATCCCGCAGAGTTGAATTCGTGGTGGTGTGTGCTCAATCGTCGCCGTGAGTCAGTGGATTGTTGACTTGAGGTCTGCTTTGGCGTTGCTGCTTGTCAGCCTCTCGATTATTTTCAGCCACCCCTGCGCAATTCATGTGGGGCCGCTAACGTATTCTCTCGATTTCGCGCCGCCCGCAAAGATCAACAATCACCCATCAATTGTGATAATCAACACCATCGAATTTTCCATCAAAAAGCGCATCGTCATTGTCGCCCAGACCTCATTTTCCCGTCTATCACGTTTTTTTCGCATCTCCAGACACTTTAATCTGCCAAAATGGGCCTGCCGTAAGATTCAGCCTCCCTCGTTTCTCCTGCGCTGCTAATCAGATGCGAAGTTTGTTCATCACACCAGTCGAGCCTGAGATCGCATCCAAAGCGACTGAAAAAGTCGCATCGGGACCACGATCTGCAATTCGACGACAGCGAACTGTCCGTGGACCTCATGCGCGCTTATCTGCTGAGACTCGCAGACGCCGCATGCTGGGGATGGTGTCCGATGCGCGTCCTGAAGACTTCGAAGTACAAATCCTGGAGCCTCCCTCTGGCGCTGGAGGTCCTCCGAATGAGAGCGAGATGCCTTCGGGTGCCCCTTTTCAGTCGCGTGCAATGCGCATATTTGAACAGGAGCGAATGAGGTTGCGCGATACACTCAGTTTTGAACGCCAACATGCGCCGAACTCTGAATTGGACGGGCCGCTGATGCCTCCTGTCCCAGAGTCGAGAGATTATGCTGGAATCGAAGAACGCCAGAGAGAGATTCAACGACTTCGACAAGTCCGTCAGGATATTCGAAGAATGGCCAGAAGACAGCCAGCACCAACACCCCCTTACACCGATAGAGATATAGAGTATATGGCTCGAACAGGAACTGGAATCAACTCTCCTCGACCCTCTTCTTTGACGCCTGCCCTATCGCCTTCCCACCAACCCTCCACCGCATCTTCACCGCTCCGCCGATTGTCAGACGACTTCAGTTTTACTGCCCAGGCTCCCCCGTACGCAGGTGATGTAAGCTATTTTCATGTTATATTTCTTGCTTTTTCGTCCGATTGTTGCAATTCACTCTTTGTCACAGCCGACTTTCCTATGGAACATACCAAAGATGCATAAGTCTCCTTTTCTGACCTCCCCACAGCAAATTGGGAGACCAACACTATCCGAAAGGGTCCAAGCTCTGAGCCGAGCATCAAATAACTTCGAGAGATCTCGCCGACTTATTCGTCAAGCTCAATTGGATGGCCTTGGTGACCGAGACCGAAGTTTGAGCCCTGAAGGTGGTGCCACCTGGGACACACTTCTCACAAGCATCGCTCCAGACCCACAACCCCCGAGCGCTGGCTCTTCATTTGCATCTGCATCTGCTTCCGCAGCAGCAGCATCGACCTCAAGCTCGGGACCAGCATCGGCCAGCACGTCTATGACAAGCCTGGCAATGACGGAAGATTCACCGACCCTTCGTGATTGTGATATATCAGATTCTGGTTCCAATACTGAGGAAGAGGAGGAGGAGGAGGAGGATATTTACGAGCTGCAGGACTTCGGCAGAGATAGAGGCCATCGATTCTGGAGGACATATGCGGAGGTTGTCACTTCGAGGGCTGATCGGGCTGCTCGACATGGAAACACAACAGACACGACGGAGCATTTGGGAGGTATGCATCGAATTATTTCCCGGCTTGCTGAGCGAGACGAAATCCCGGAGAGCTGGTGGGCTTCAGCGGGACTGAGCCGAAACCTTCGCCGTGAGCCTACCTCGTAGGGAAGGTTATTTTACAAAAGTCTATGGGACGATGGAACGACATGGAGGGATTGTGATACCACCTTGTATTTTAGCTTGTGTGTTTATAGGACTCAAGAGTTCGCAAGCTTATTTGTGGCTGGAGGGGAGCATCTTCTGGAGTTCTTTGGCGTTTGGAGACATGGGAAGGGATAGCGTACTATTTGCCATTTATGAGGAGGAGGTAGCCTTTCGAATGACAACGTTGCCCACGATCATACTGAATAACCTCATCACTTCTTGCCGTTTTCCTCGCATTGCAATCGAGATGGCGTCGATAATCTGCACATGGCTCCACTCTCTCGAGTCAGGGTCTTGTTAGCTGTCACTTCTGTCTAATAGCTGCCCTCCAAACAAGTCATTCTCGTAAAGGCTATCTTTCATGATTGGCTGCAGGAGCAG
Organism: Hyaloscypha sp. PMI_1271; assembly: GCA_021399465.1. NCBI lineage: Eukaryota > Fungi > Ascomycota > Leotiomycetes > Helotiales > Hyaloscyphaceae > Hyaloscypha > Hyaloscypha sp. PMI_1271. The sequence continues at coordinate 215,172 of JAJTUS010000019.1, read as the reverse complement.
CACCAATTGACCTTCCAAAAACAAAATGTGAAACAAACAGATCGAGGGACGAGCGTCAGCGAATCCAATAAAGCAAGCCCGATTTTATGTCGCGCCTCAGCCTTATTGCATGCAGGTCGCGAATCCCAGTCGGAGGTCCACGCTTGTTTGTCATTTTAGCATTGCCAATTTCTTGTTGCGGCCGAACGCCTTACCTTTTCTAGAGAACATTGATACCGAGAGCTTCAGCAGAGAATGCAGCATTCGAGCTGCAATATCGGATTTCCAACGACAGTGGTGCAATAAGTTGCTAATACTACAAACACCCCGTGTGCTCAGGATCTGCCTATTTGCACAACCTTGGTCATAGTTCGTTTGCCCCGCGATACCACGACGTGAAACGAGGGCCTGGTCCACGAACGCGAGCATTTATGGGTGGGATGAAATCCTCTATCTGCCAGAGCTTTCGACCTCCTCCTTCGACTCTCTAAAACCCACTCCTGGGTCTCGAAATACCGGCCATGGTCTCCCACCCTTCCTCGTCTTCGGACCGCCATACGAATGGCAGATCAGGGGCAGGGAATGGGCACGGCAGGACCGAGAGCACACCAGGAACGCCGAGAAAGGAACGGTCGGCGGGGAAGGAAAAGGCGGTGCAGGATCCGGGACTGAAGGACTATGTATGGCCCAGTACAAAAAGCGGAGGGACAAGATGGCTTACATATGGCACAGCGTCTAGGAGAATGCTTGGGGAGGGGAGCTTTCGGATCAGTTTACAAGGCCTTCAATTGGGGTACCGGGGAAGCTGTTGCTATTAAACAAATCAAGCTTGGGGACCTCCCGAGGAGTGAGCTTCGGATGATTGAGGTTTGGAGAAATCGAAATGGGCAGGGAATAGAACTGACTTGGAACAACTAGGCCGAAATCGACCTGCTGAAGAACCTCAATGTAAGTCAACAAAGCTCTGAAGATGTACTATGACCTACTAACTTTGAGTAGCATGAAAATATCGTCAAGTATCTAGGTTTCGTCAAGTCTCCAGATTGCTTGAATATCATATTGGAGTAAGCTCCTACCCTGGCCCGTTTCCAAAATCCTGCTTACAAGCCCTAGGCTCTGCGAGAACGGGTCTCTACATTCGATATGCAAGACATATGGCAAATTTCCGGAAAACCTGGTGGGAGTTTACATGGGCCAAGTTCTTCATGGACTACAATACCTCCACGACCAAGGTGTCATCCATCGGGACATTAAAGGAGCTAACATCCTCACCACAAAGAATGGGAAGGTCAAACTTGCAGACTTTGGAGTATCCACAAGTACGCTGGCTGGAGCTGATAAAGAAGCACAAGTGGTGGGGACTCCGTACTGGATGGCTCCTGAGATTATCCAACTCTCTGGAGCAACTCCTGCATCTGATATCTGGAGTTTGGGCTGTACGGTCATAGAACTTCTGGAAGGAAAGCCCCCATACCACCACTTGGCAGCCATGCCAGCTTTATTTGCTATAGTCAACGACGACCATCCCCCACTGCCTGAAGGAGTCTCACCTGTACGTCATTCTCGTCTGACATATTGATCGTTCACTCACTATCCCGCAGGCTGCCCGCGATTTTCTCATGCAATGCTTTCAGAAAGACCCTAACTTAAGAGTCTCTGCAAAGAAACTCTTAAGACACGCTTGGATTGTAGGATCTCGTCGCACTGACGCCCCAGTAGCCAAACCTCCTGCCAATTTTAGTGAGGCAGTTGAGGAGGTGAAGCAATGGAACGAAGCTTTGAAGTCACCTCCTGGATCGTTCCGAGCTTCAACAAGATCTAATGTCACCAGCCCTGGGCCACAAAAGAGAGATCCTCCCTTGCGAAACATCCATAATGATCAGCAAGGTCCTGCTTTGATCACACCTGCAAAAGGTCCCCTTTCTTTAGCAAAACCAAAACCCACAGAAGCATTTCGATCCCCAGAAAGCATAGGTATTATAGAACATGCTTACTCCATACAACAGTTCATAATTGACTTTCTTTCTTAGGAGATGACAACTGGGATAACGACTTCCTTTCTTCAATATCCCCGAGTGCTCTTCATCTACCTCAGTTCAAGCCCCATGATAATTTTGCAGGCATGTTATCCTCCGAGAGGCTGAAGGCATTTGCCTCATTTGACGTACCTAATGATGAGAGCGACAATTGGGACAACAACTTTGAGGGTGACCTCGTCACAATCAAAGGGCCTCACAAGTCGGTGGAGGTCGATAGCCATGAGCTTGAAACGATTCGCCCCTACAGAATCAAACCGACAATAGTCACTCAGGACATCAAACCTGCAACCGAGACGAAACCCACATCCAGAAAGCCTTCCAGATCTGAGCCGCCACGGCCAAAATCTCCAGTCAAAGCTCAAGTCGGGCAAAAGTTTGTCCTGCCAGCAAGACCCGCAGCCATGTATCGCGAGCAGTCCGTGGAGGATTATTCAGACCTGTTTGTGGACACCGAAAGTGTGTTTGACAAAAGGCTTGATCTTATCAAGGTAGGTTTTGTGTGATGGTGGCGCGTAGTTGTCATGTTCTAACGTCACACCTTAGGATGATGCCCTATCACCAAAATTATTCCATCCATCGGATCTCACCAGCCTACCACGCTCTGCTCAATCCCCTCTCACTAGTGCCAACGGGAGTACTCGAAGAAAACCAATGCCTCGGGCGGAAGATCAATCCATGCGTCGAACTCGATCTTCTGTCGAAATTCAACGTTACGCTGAAGATGAGGACGACGAGGACTTCTCGGACATCTTTGGTAAAGAGGATGCCATAACCGAGAAGGACGAGAGCGATCGGGGCTCAGAGGACGGCATGGGAGCTTTGATGTTGCACTCGAAACTCTCGAATAACTCCTGGCTCGGCGATGAGGATGATGAAGATGACCCCTTCGCCTCACTAGAACAAGGTTTCGACGAGATGGACTTACAGGCCAACATCGCCAGGGACAAACATGCTCGATTATGTACTATGGTCGAGGGCTTGGTGAGCTCGTTGAAAGTCACTGAAGAGCACGAGACGATTGCAAAGGTCTCTGAACAGATGGTGAGTTTCTACAGATGTTTCTACAGACAACTCCACATGTGACGCCTAACGCTAACGCTACAAAGCTCAATGTCCTCTACGAGTCAGAAGACGCAAAGGCTCTCATTATCAGCGCTCATGGGATGCTTCCAATACTGGAAATTCTCGAACCCTGCACTGTAAAAAGCCGCCAGGACATGATTCTGTGGTTACTGAAAGTGGTGAATACGGTAAGTGACGTGAATGCATTTTATTTATAGAGCCAGGCTAACCCTTATCAGATTATATTGAACGATGTCGAGATTCAAGAAAATCTTTGCTTCGTCGGCGGCATTCCAATTATTACCAAGTTTGCTGCGAGGCAGTACTCAAATGAGATTCGACTAGAAGCAGCTGCGTTTGTACGGCAGATGTATCAAACTTCAACGCTGACACTTCAAATGTTTGTCAGTGCTGGTGGACTTAACGTCCTCGTTGAGTTTCTGGACGAAGATTATGACGAGGCAAGAGACTTGGTGCTGATTGGTGTCAATGGGATCTGGAATGTGTTTGAGCTTCAGGTACGTTGGAAGACTGATTTGTGGTTGAATTTTCTTAACAGTGGAATAGGGACCGACGCCGAAGAATGACTTCTGCCGCATCTTCTCGAGAAGCAAGATTCTGTCTCCCCTAGCGCTTGTCTTAGACCGTGTCCTAGATGAAGAAGACGAACTTGCCGAATTAATCGAAGGGCGAATTGTCAATATCTTCTATCTCTTCTCACAGGCAGAGAATTACGTCAAAGAAGTCGTGGCTGATCGAGTGGTGTTAAAACGTAGGTGACACATCACCGCTCAGATATACATAACTAACCTCTTCCAGGTGTACTTAAGGATCTTCGACGGATGACGCCTACTCACCAAGTCACAATGCTAAAGTTCATCAAGAATCTCTCGATGCTTTCGACAACACTGGATAGCCTACACGCAGCAAACGCCATCGAGCTTCTGATTGATCTGCTAGGCTCGAGCATGAAAAAAGCAGCACCTCACTTCCGTGAGATCTCGAACCAAGTCTTAAATATCATGTACAACTTATGTCGGCTCAGTAAGGACCGACAGGAGGACGCCGCCGTCAACGGCATCATTCCGCTACTCCAAAAAATCATGAAGACGAAGAGACCTCCAAAGGAGTTTGCACTTCCCATATTATGCGACATGGCACATTCTGGGAAGGTGGTAAGAAAATATTTGTGGCAAAACAAAGGGCTGCAGTTCTACGTCTCACTACTGGAAGATCAATATTGGCAGGTCACGGCCCTGGACGCCATCTTCATTTGGTGAGTTTCACGATGCTCCGTTGGGAATGATTTACTGACTTCATCGCAGGCTTCAGGAGGAGACCGCCAAAGTTGAGAAATGCTTACTGGAAGGTAACTTTACGGAAGCAATCGTTCAATGTTTCAACGCACCCCGAGCAAGTGCCTTTGATTACAACCTCCTCGAGCCGTTGCAAAAGCTTCTACGATTGAGCTCACCAGTTGCGGCCTCTCTCGCCCGACCCGATATGTTCTCTGGCATACTTCAGAAGCTCAATCATAAGAAAGCCGTGGGACGACTCAATCTTCTACGTATCGTCCGTAGCATATGCGATCCAAGCGATGACTCGGAGATCAAAGAGCATCCTCTCTTTGAAGCTATACAGCGACTCGCCGAGACTGACAGCGCAGTCTTAGTGAGAAATATGGCAAGCGAATTGGTAAAATCGAATCTAGACAAAGAATCGGAAAGTGGGAGTGGTGGACGGCCACGAGTTGGCACAGGCAGACGGACGAGCTCTTATACGCCTCCTTCCTTACACCACAGCGTCTCGACCCCTATTACGCCCACACACGTAAGCCGAGTTTCACAATCGTCAACTTTCATAGACGGAACCGCCACACCAAGACGAATACACGCCGCTCCAAACGGCAATGACATCCTCTACCGACCACGAAGCCGAGACGGAGGCCAACCAATCATAGCACGAAAAACAAGCGCGGAACTCTCGAACAGTGCGTCACTTAGCAAGAGCAGATTACCTCGAACCTCAATGCTCTCGAAATCCAGGTCTTCGATGGCCGCCCCGTCAATACGAGACGAACCCACATCCAGCCGGAAAGAAAATGGAGCCAGGTTAAGAGAGCAGTCGCGGTCAACTGCATCTCCAGCCATGGGAGGCACGGCTCCTCAACTGAACTCGAAACGGAGAACGAGGCAGCCAAGTGGAGATATCAAATGGTCGTGAGGAATGAGTTATGAGAGATGAGAAGAGATGATGGGAATGAGGGAAGAGGCATGGATGTATGGAAAGCGTTTCTTACTTTGTCGTCAGCATAGGCATGCATTGGGTGGCGTCAAAGGTGTCTGTTGAACTGCATAGCCTGCGGGATGGGTATATTGAATCAGAGAGGTTAGGTCTAGAGAGTGCGCATACAATGCAGAGTATTCATGCATATATGAAATTAGCTCTCGATAGAGAGCTAATACCTTATCCCATGCATCCAGCCCGATGGAGTTGATGAGCCATCCTCCTATCGAAGGAGCAAAATCATAGGAAGGAAATGGTTACAACGTTCAACTCACCCCCAGAGAATAGAATAAGTATTATGTGTCTCCATTTACGCACGTCAAAGTTGTAAAGCATCCCATTCGAGTACCGCCTTTACCCCCTTTTCCCCACCTCCGAAAACTAGCTTGAGTTCTTTCTACAAGTACCTTAATCAGAGAAACCGGTATCATCAAAATATTTTCAGACCACACCAGTCAAGCTCTGCTGCCCAGTCCGCAGTGTGTATTGGTGTTCGACATGAGATAGAGAATGCCACTGAAAGTTCTGTTGGTCCTGCTCCCTCACTTCCCACCTCCACCAAAAATACAACATAATAGAAAAAGATATTGGGGGAAATATAGAAACAAAAAGCAAAACCATCGCGCCCTAGCCTCCTCCGAAACAGGAGCCAGCTGGTAGCGGAGGTTGAATCAGACGAACTAAGGGGGTTTTTTAGCCCGTGAATCGAAATTTTAGTCTCATTGCGGAGAAGGCAACCTTTGCAATCTAAACCGTTGCCGGGTCGATTGCGGAGGAGGGAGGGTTTCCAGTCAATTGATGGAAATGGCTTGTTTCACTAGGCAGATAAGGTTGATTCCTCAAGAGGCGCTATCCGAGGGAGTGAGCCCCTTTTTTAAGCGAGAGCGCGAGCTCCATGACACAACAACGAGAATTGAGGGCACTTGGGGATATTTAGCATATAGGAGGGAACGCGAAAATGGCCTTTTGATTGAATATGAAGTCTATGGGTCTTTCTATGTCCGCTATCTACGTCTATACACATATATACATCTACCCAACCACATCTTGCCAGCCTCTCTTAACAGCCAGCCAAAGCTCAAAGGCCTCCAGCTTAACCTCGACCCTCACATACCCCAGCCACGCCCCAAGTAAGCCCACCAAATTTCTTGGCCACAGCAAGCTTCCCCTCTTCCGCAACTCCTCAACCTGCTCCTCAAACACCGTCCGTGAGCAATACCTCGCTAATATCAAAAATGTCCTCACAGGGCCCTGCCGAGTCTGTAAATTCTCATCCAAGCTCCGCGTCAAATCATTTGTCTTTAAAATAAGAAGAATGATTCTCGGAACCTGACCTAGCAATTGAACTAGCTGCTGCAACATCCCTTCTCCCAGGGCTGTATTGATATTCTGCTTCTCTTCCGAGGATCTTGCCTGAGCGACGTTCTTCTTCAGAACACTGTAGTCGCGACCCGTGATAGCTGAGGCGAAGAGGGGGAATTGCTCGTCATTGACGCCAGCTACTTCTTTAGCGTACTTGCGCATTCGCTCCTCGTCGGCGTCGATGACTGCTAGCCAGAGCTTGGCATATGAACGACGGAGATCGATGGGTATGTCGCGGTAGAGGCCGTGGTCGTAGAGGATTACGTCGAAGTTGCAACCTCGTCTGTTGAGGTTCTTACGGATGGCTATGTTCCCGCCGTGAGGGTCACAATGTAGTGGGGCGTTGGTGCCGAAGATCATTTCGTTGAAGATTCGAGCGAGTGCTGCTGAGACTTCGTCCCTGTCTATGCCGTTTGCGTCCAGGAATTCGAGGTCGTCTGGTCGGTGGCCAGATACGTTTTCCATGACTAGGATCCGCTTCTTTGCCCAGATAACATCAGGAACTACGAGAGGTAGTTCCGGTATATGTGAAAAGTATTCCTTGGCTCGTATAGCATTTTGCCCTTCTAAAGCAAAATCCAATTCTTGCGGTAAAGAGTACTCCATCTCAGAAGACAGCCATTCCAGGTCATATTCGGGAAAGAATCTCTTCAATGTTGAGAATGTGAAGCTTGTCAAAGCCAAATCCAGCCCGGCCCATTCAGCTAAAGTAGGGTGTTGGACTTTGACGGCTACTTTCTGCCCGGTCTCTTTTACAGTTGCCAGATGTACTTGTGCAAGTGAGGCAGCACCTATCGGCTGATGTTCGAACTCCGAGAAGTAATCTGATAATTGTTCCCCTGTATCTTGCTCGAACATAGCCTCTATGGATTCGAATGACGAGACGGGACATTTGTCTTGGAGGGGTATGAAAGTCGTAGTCCATTCGAGGGGAAGGAGGTAATTCATGGCGCTCTAGTCTCCAATTAGCAATTATCAATAACCTCAGGAACATGCCACTTACCAGATGCTGTCCCAGCTTTATGAAAATACTGCCGTTCTTCTCCAGCACCTTGAGTGTCCGATTCGCACACCTCTGGTGACACGCCTTCAAGGAGATATTCCTCTCCTCCTCGTCCTTGGTCTTCTCGTTTTGATTCAGAGTAACTCGATAACTATGCTTTTATCAGCGTTGCGTCTCTTCCAAGTCCGTCATAACTCACTCATTTATACAAACAGCTAACGTACTAACCACTCTCCCCGTCCTCTCGACAGCCTCATAAGCATGCCTCACATCATCCGTAAACGCCACGGCAGTGACACCCAACGCACCTCCAGCGGTCGCAACAATAACCCCACCTCTCCTCTTCGACTTCGCAGACTTGGCACCCCCATTCCCATATGCATTGCTCCTTCTCGCATATCCCCTCAGTTGGTCCCCTATCCTACTGCCTCGCGATTGCAGCAGACATTGTCTACAAGTCCACACACCCCTCGTCGAAGCCACCCTTGGAATAGACCTTGCAAACCCACTTGCCATTGCGAAATTGAAACCCTTCATTCTCCTAACTTGACACCTCTGTCTCTTATTATAAGATCATTGTGTAATCGGCTCCCAAAACAGGCTGGTGGGAAAGAATGCGCGATGTGGTTTGACCTGAAAAAGTGTTGAACCAGCCTCCGGGCAAAAAAATGGCATATCCCGATGACATCGCGGTTTGTCCCATCCCTGTACATCGGATGACCTCGAGGCTTGCTCCTCACAATCAGCCTCCTCTCTTCAAGTCCAAGCATGTAACTTCCGCTTTTCACAATGCCGCCGAAATTCAATCTCAATGCAAAAGTAACTCTCCCTTCCCTTCGATTTCAGTTTCCAAATAAGCTAATTGAGATATTAGACGATAACGGCGCCTCTGGCAGCCTTCACAATGGCCACCCTCCTCTTCGTCTACTCCCGCACCTCAATCCAAGCCGCGAAGCGCAATGCACAGAAGCACAGAGAAGCAGATGGTGGGCAGATTAATTGTAGGTGTTCGGGGAGAAACATCTTCCTTTTTGCGACTGTTTCATGAGACTTTCTTAAGTCAATGTCCTCTCCCGAAACAATTCCAATTGAGCAATTGCTGACTCCCCCGTTACCTAGGGCATAATGAGAATTTGAGACGGCATGGGAAGTTGGAGAGCCCGGTTGAGGAGGGAACGGTGGGACAGTTGGTTGGGACGTTGCAGGAGGGACGGGACAGAAGGGGACGAGTGGTGGAGGGGGAGAAGGGGGAGGTTGTGGAGACGGAGGCAGAGAGGAGGGTTCGGGAACGAGCTTCGAGAGGGAAGGGCTGATATAGTTTGAGGAGGGGAGGATTAAATTGCATTGGGCAGAGTCTGTGACTATGAAGTAACCATGGGAAACTTCCAAGGGTGTTCCTACAAGGTGTGCCAGCCCGGAACACTGAGCATACTAGCTCGACCAGGTGTGGAAAGTTCGTACGGACTTTCCTTCCAACTAGGGAACGCTCCGCGACCACTCGTTTGCGGAAATTGTTGTCTAGTGTAGCGCACTGAGGTGAGACTCGAAAGAATCCAGAAGAAATGGAGAGCATGGTGTGTCGGGCTTTTGAATGTTCCTAGTTAGATTGGGCAATGAGGGAGTTGAATTGTCCTTCCTCAGATCTTCTCCCTTCTCAGGACAATTCTCCATAAGTCATTTACAAAGGTCGATTATTTCCTAAGGTGATCTCATTGACCATACCTTTCTGGCCTTTTACCTGTGCGTCGACTTCGTCGAAGCTCTCTCCTACTAGCTGAGACCTGTCTTGTGACGATTGGACTACGCTGCCCTAGAGTTGGAGCTGGAGCTGGAGCTGCTATTACAGTCTGTTGACTTTCTACGAGCTGATTATTATCCCTCTCCAGTCTCCTCGTCTCCTGTCTATCAACATAGTCCAAGAAACTGACTCTATTCGCTCTCCTCGGCAACAATACCCGCGGCCAAAACTCCCTACGCAAATCAGCCATCGCACTCCTCTCATGCACTGATCAAAACTAGCACTGCTAGGAAGAAAAGCAACTCACCTGAAAGCCGCACACCAAGCCTGTTCCTGATGAGCCTGTCTCCCCACTGGATCAGCAAGAAACGTCACCCTCTCAATCACCGCTCTCCTAGCTTCCCCATGAACGCGATGCCTCAACCAAGCCCTCACAGTCGCGACCCCAATCCTCGCCGCTTCACACCTCGGCCACCCCATCAACCCAGTACCAATACACGGAAAAGCAATACTCTTCACTCCTAACCTGAACGCCTCTTCCATACACCGTCGATAGCAATCCGCCAACTGCTGTTTCAGCAACGGCATCACATATCTCCTTCTGGATTCAAAATCAGGCCCGTTTACGTGGATGATATACCAACAATTCTGGGCCTCAAAACTCGAAGTCGCAAGAGCATCACCGACGGGGAGCCCGAAGTGGTAGTTGTAGCGCAAGTGGTTCCTGAGTTCCGAGCCTGCGACATGGATGATTTGGTGCTCGGCGCCGCGGACATTGGCCGTGTTGATGGTCATGGACTTGTCTGTGGCGTTTACTATTGCTTCGGCGGGGAAGTTGGACATTATTGCGCGGCGGATCTCCAGACGGCCGTCTGGGGAGCGGTGGATGAGGGGGCCGGGCTCGCCTATTAAGGGGGTTCCTGGGGATACCATGTTGAGCGTGCTTGATGCCCTCTTTTCTGATTTCGAGGAATGACTTATTGAAAGTAGCTGAGCGTAGTTGGACGATTGAGCGAGAATTTAACAGACTGGAACTAAAGTCGTCGTAATTCTTTCATGTTCTGAGAAGAAGGAAGACAAAGGCTAATTGCTAAATACAAAATGCCGGGTTTGGCTATGGTACATTCAAGCTATTACTCCTTTGTGCTCCTTGACCTGTCATGACTCAAACTAAGAGGGCTTTCTTGATTGTTCCACTAGGACTCGACCAACTGAAATAAGTAAAGGGCAAACATGACTTGCTCAGAGAGCAGAAGTTTGTAAAGCTTGTGATTAATCTCTCCATATCCTACGTTCTATATTATATCATGCACCTGTCTAACGGCACTGCGTGACACCTCCCTCATTCCTAACCATCTTTGTAACCGCCTGCACCAAGCTGATACCCATAACCACGAATCCAAACACCACGCAACCAATCGCAGGCGCCGTCTTCCAACTCCTCGTACTAAGCTTTATGTAACACAAAGGGGGCAAAATATAAGCCAAAGCGCACGCACTTGTTGCGCCGATCAATTCAAACACGACTCCGAGATCACAGGTGATGAGACTAAGTAGCATCGAACTTATCACTAAGGAGGACGAAAATATGAGGTGCAGGTTCATGTTGAAAGGTTCGCCGGGGAACCAGTAGTTGAACATGACTTCTCGGCAGACGAAGGCTTCGAGAGGGAGGGTGGTGAGCATGTTCAGGCCGAAACAAAGCCGGGCGATGTTGACCATTATGTTGTCTGATGGGAAGTTGTTGAGCACGTTTCCTTCAGTGAGGGATCCGAAGGTTAGGAAGCCAGCTAGAGCCATGAGAAGGCAAGCCACCATGGAGATGCCGGTACTATAATGAGTGACCTTGGCAAATCGATCAATGGTTGGAGTTTTGAGGGAGCCGTAAATGAGGAGGGAATTATGATGGCAAACAAATGCTATTTACGATTAGTTTTGATTACTTGGGAAGACTGAGGCCAACTGACCGAATGATATAACACCAATAGCTTGGAATACCCCATTATTGATCGTCATAAGAGGTAAATCAAAAGTGCCTCTTGATTCTTTGGGAACAAAAAAGCCTTGTGTGACAACCGTAAATAAAATGACCACCATGCTGATCAACGCCAGAGTGCTTGCTTTTGCCAACTGTTCTCGTTAGCCCCGTCCCATAAATCCGACCGAAGGTTTGCTACCTTGGCAATGTCCCGATACAAGCTCAGAGGATAGCTGATCCCTAGTATAAAAATCACAATAACAGCCCGTCTATTAGTCAAAAGACTCAACACCGGTATATCCCCCAAGCCCGGAAACACCGCCGCCAAAACATGCGGAATGGAATCGCCAACAATAATGCCAAACGCTACCATTCCGCCAAATGCAAATGCCCATTGAGCAATAGAGATAGCAATTAAGCCTGGCTTCCCAAAGCAATGCTCTACAGTCCCTTGAAAGCTGTTACTCCCGCTTAACTTGCTATTTATCACAATCAGGCGTATCGTCCAGTCCACAGTAATTGTAAGCACAATAAGGAGTATAATTCCCGTCAAAAGTCCAGCTTGCCGAAACGCGTAAGGCTGGCCAATGATCCCTGCCCCGATGATTGAATTCGCCATGTTCATAAAGGCTGAGCGCAAGCCAGACTTAGGACGCCGACGCTCCCGTTCTGCCCATTCATGCACATCGTCATCCCCCCAAGGACTCGCTGCTAGGGTGATAGAAGGAGCTTCGATGTCTGTGAGGAGGGGCAGTGAGGCTTGAGGGCGGGGGTCTCGGCGCCCTGAGAGAGGGGAGTCGACGTAGGGAGGAGGGGCGTCATTGTCTTCGTGGTCGGTATCAATAGCAGGAGGGAGGTCAAATCGGACTCGATTTGGAGTTCGTGGTGTTCGAGGGGTTTGGGGAGGTGACTCGCGGCCAGGGTGAACAACGATGTCTTCCTCGTCGTCTGTGGAATTCCTTGAGAGGAGGCCACGATCTTCCTCGTTTGGCGGGTCGTCCGCAAGCTGGCCATCCCTGCGGATGTCGTTCGTTTTGGCCTTAGCCATGCTGCTATCGTGGAAGCATTGTGCTGTCAAGCAGATGTAGGAACTGAAGCCTGGTGATGTGGTCTCTCCAGGCAAGTAAGGCCGTCGGACCCTTGCTAGCTTACAAGCAGGGCTGAAATCCGAACTCCTGCATGAAACGAAACGTTTTGTCAACGTCAGAATCATTCCAAAAATATGGTTTAGATTCATTTGTCTAAGTGCATTAAGAGAAATGGGTTGAACTTCTTGGTACTCGGCAGGCAACATCCCATTCTTTCGTATATATGTTCCGGCAAGGTCTCTTCAGGGGTCGGCCAGGGGTTTCAATGTTCACAACGATTTCAAGAACAGCTTTTGAATACTATATATTGGTCCATTATTTTTACGTGACCTCTAGAATATACGAATCCTTCATTTTCTTCTTCATGCTTTTTGGGTTCCCTGCTATTAGGCATAACCGACCACCATGATGGGTGGTCGGTGATGCAAATAAAAGAAACGCAGGGAATGCTATCGCTAATCATTACAGGTGGGGAGCTCCGAGGGGATGCTCATGCGAATGTTGTACACAAGACAATATGAGTATTAAAGTCATTATGGGTATCTTAAAGAGCGGCCGTGGCGGTGATGCACGGCAAAGTTTCCAAGGTGGGAAGGTGACGGATCGGAAGAGGTTGACTAGAAGAGTGCGAAGGCGAGAGCCGGTAAAGCTAAGCCGAAGAGATTGGAGTTGTAACGTGCATGCCCGACATTTTTTGATGGAGTTGCTGATGGACTGGCGGATGTCTCAGCAGCGGCTGTTCCAGAGCTCCCATAAGTCTCGTGTCCGCCCAGGCCGGGTGCAGTGGGTGTAGTTGTAGTGGAAGCCACTGATGAACCAGCGGCTAAGGTCGCCTGAGATGTAGCATCTGTTCAAACTGTTAGTCGACTTTCAAGAGAGGTGGAGGCAAGCAATCCAAGATTCATATTTGATAAGCAAGAAAGAATAAACATACCAGGAACAGATTGAGAAGTACCACTAGCAGAAGTTGATGCTAGGGAAACTGCAGCAACCGCAGCTGCAAGGCCTGCTCAATTGTTAGCCCATATTCTCAACAAGCCTATCCACTCTGCTCGTACCAACTCTGGTTTGGTCCACATCAAACACGGCATACACGTTCTTGAGGAAAGTATCTCCTAACAACCACGAGTCTGCAACGATTGTGCGCCCAAAGACATTACCAGTACAAACGCCGTTCACGCTAGCACTAACCCAGTCCTTGGGAGAAACAGAATAGGTTGTTTTGCCAAACGTGAATGTCAAAGCCGTTGTGGTGTCGCATGGAACCGAGTATGTGACGGTAGCACCAGTTGATAGGATCTTTGCTCCTGTCACGACGGCATAGAACGCCGCAGCCTGGTCTGGAGGAGCAAAAATGAAAGATGTTCCCGTGTCAATATACGCCAATTTGCCAGTGACGCCAGCTTGATTACTTCCAAAGCCAACGTTCGCCATCGGGATGGCCCAGTCACCTGCGCTATTTGCGGACACAGGCAGGTAGTTCAGACTTCCGGTAAATTTGGAGTTGTCAACAGCGCCGAAGTTGATCTCTCCGGTGTTGTCGCCATCCGAAGCTCTGTTGAGACTAATGCCAAAAATGTTCGATTTGACGGCCTTGGATGCAACGAGAGTTTCAATAAAGCTAGGTGTAGATCCCTTCTGTAACGAGAGACCCAGAATGCCATCGATTGGGAAGTACTTGAAATCATCGCTGGTGATGTTCGCAATTCCGAATGTCATTTGAAACTTCATGCCTGCAATGGAGACACTATCCGAAGCTAAGGTCCCTCTTACACTTCCCGCGCCATAAGCGACGGAGAAGGGATCCGTGGTTGTCTTGAAGGTTTTTGAGTCTGCAGCTCCAAAAGAGTCATGGGATTTGCAAGCATCAGAGCCGCAAGAAGGACCCATCACCCATGTTGTGCTCGCTCCGGTGTCAAGTAACATGTAGAGTGGAGTATTTGCCGATCCAAACTGTACCTGGGCGAAGTAGGAGAAGTCTGTACCATCCTGATTTATGCCTGCACTGTTCGTCTGTGCTGGGTTTGCGGCTGTTTGGACGGAATATGTGTTGGTCCCTCTTCTCTTCTCAACGCTGTCTCGCGCCGAACCTCGGGCTTGGCTTGGGTGATTGTACTTGCGGATCAGCTTGTTGACAGTACGGCGAACCTGTTGGTCTCGGGAGACTTCGGTCTGCACGAGTTGGTCAGCCAAAATATCCTGTGGGAAGTGGGGAAGAAGTACCTTTGGCCACCGCTGAGAGATCTTCAACGATGCGATGCCAGAAACCTCATCCTTCACGTCCCTGGGAGAATTGGGTTGGTTTACACATTGACCATCTTCCGCGCACATATAGGGAGGAAAATAAGGGAAGAAGGCATTGGCGGAAGAAACCAGTGTAATGACTGCAATGAGTGTGTGGATGAGACTCATCATGCTGGCGCCAGTCAAGAATCCAAGCGGAGGGTCAGATCATGAAGACGTATCCAGGAAAAGGTATATCTTTAAGCTCTGAAAAAGTTTGCTGATACAAGGGATCGAGTTTGCGAGGCGTTTGGTGGGGGTTGGAATGATGTCGTGGACAAAGCTCTTCCACACCAAGGCTGCCTCGCACTTCAATGCTCTGCAAGGTCGAATTCGCGGAGAAAAACAGCTCAAAACCCAGGAATAATGAAAATTATTGCTTCGAGATCCGGACCGCACAGTGAAATACAAATTGATCCCTTCGAATTAGGCCAGGAAGCTCTATAAGACGGAGGCGATGCTATAAGACGCTGGGGCGAGTACCAGACTCTTGATAGTTTTTCGTATTAGGATTATCTTCGAGAGAACATGGGGATAGTTGGTGTCACAAGCAAGTCGAAGACAGTTAAGCCGTCGACGTTGCTCAATTAGTATGGATTCGCAGTGTGGGTGAGGCAACGGGTTGGATTCCCAGAGTCGTCCCGGAGATGGAAAATGCAAATTAAAAAACAGCGCCGCACGAACAACCAATTCTACTTTGTTGTCAAAGGAAAAGGCCACCACGAGAGGGAGGAGGGAGGAGAGGACAGAGGCGGAGGAGGAGGAGGATGAAGAAGGAGAGAAAGCAGGAGGAGGATCGTGGTTTTCCCCAGAGCAGAGACTCCCCCTCGGCGGCGGTCGTGGTTTGACGTCGGGATGGGATGGGGCAGGTGCTGCAGTGATCATCCACACGTTTGGTCGCTTCTGGCAGCTTTGTCCTATCAGCGTGCGACGAGCCTGCAGGGGCCGCAGCATGCATGTCACTCCCCATCTTGGCTCCCTACCGCCACCGACGCCTCGTGAAGCTTTAACCTCTTTTTCCCTCGTTTCGAACCTCATTGAGAACAGTACAGGCGCCGCCATTCCACAATGACGATAGTCAGGAGCTGGCCTTAGTCAGCAGGAAAAGGCCGCCAGTTCGCAACAGCACGAACAGCACGATCCATTGGCCATTGGCTGTGGCTGCAGCCGCCAAGGTCGGCCTCGAGCCGTCGACTCCACAACCAATCCCCGGATGGCGCGGTGGCCGCGGCGCCCAATCAGGACTGGCGAATCGCACATGGACATCAAAGGGTGAAATTGGAATAGCTGGTCCGTGGAGCGCCACTACTTGCTTCTTAGTGCCGCCCCTTTCAAGACATCCTCATGATCCCCAGGGAAACGTTGCTCTCTCCCACCGTCCCACGCAAAAACGGAAAGGCTCCCACAAGGGCGGGAGAATGGCGTTTGTCCGTCTTAAATTCATGGCGGCACTTGAAACCGCCTGTTCCACGGTCTTGTGAAGTTGTGATGAGAGCCCGTGTAACCTGACAGAACTTTCCGCGATGTTCCTGCAAGCGACATCTGGCCCGCTGGGTTCTCGTATCCCTGACACGAAGTGACGGTGAGCACTGAGCAGTGAACACCCTTGGGGAGGCAACTGGGATGCTGATTGCCCGCATTTGAAGCACAGGATGTGCCTCCGTGGCGCCCTTGAACCGAGGATGTTTGTGCACAGCTGCAGCTGTTTGTATCACAGGGGGGCCTGTCCAGGAGAAAACTGCCAGAGAATTGACTTTGGTGTTACCCCGGAAAAAGATGAGATGGAGGTTTGTGCATTGACATGCAAATCTCGAGGTGCGCTATTGAAAAACGAAAAGGAGCAAGTATCCTCGATCCAAATTTCTTGTTCTTGGAAATCGCACGAGACTGGGACCAAGTCATCAATGGTGTCTCTTCTTCTTCTGCAATAAGTTTCTCTTCGTGATCGACGATTCGAATCAGTGTTTCAGCCATTCCAATTGTGGTATGCAGTGGCGCATGTGAAGGGAAAGTTCCCGGCTCAATGAAATCATCCCGTAATTTTATCACGTGGAAGTAACTTCGAGGATCGAGATCTAAGGCCTACAAAGCGTCGAGCTAAGTTCGAGAAGGTTAAAAGCGGTTTTTGGTGGAGACATTGGCTGCAATCTCAATTTTCCTTGCACTTGTACTTGTAGCCGCTGCGACTCGCCAGAGACATTCGAAGTTAGGAGATCTTGGCATCGCAGAATTTACAAAAGACGAGACCCATGGAGCTAGAAACCAGAAATTATTTGGGATCCTTATCTCAATCTCGGAAATTCAAGGAAATACGGTAAAGTTCTCGACTCTCCCCCCGAATGAAATTAAAAGTCTCCAAAATCTGGAGTTGCGTTCGGTATTTCAAAAACTTCAATGATTCCGGCATTTTTCAGACAACCTTCACATCAAGGATGCATCTTAGGGATCAATCACCTGAGGTATGGACCTTTTCGGGCAGCGGCAAATGAATACAATCACGGTTATATGCAAGAGCCAATTCTATCTTCCTTTTCCGTCGATTTGTGCTCTCTCGTACCTCGTTTGGAAATCTCACCTCAGCCAATATTTACAACCCTCGCGGCCAGAACATAGGAATGAGTCCGAGGCCCCAAGATTGAGGTAAACGTTGCTAACAACGGTGGTAGAGATGTGCAGAGTGAAAGACACAATCTAAGACACCTACCCACATCGTATTCATGACCTATACCTTTCACAGAAAACGACAATTTCAGAATGAAGAGGGAACCCGGCCTCGAGAACTACTCATCTCACGGTCTCGTTCCGACACTCGTCGGCTTCCGATGAGTCGTCTACCTTCGCGAGGAGTGGACCCATCTCCACAATGAGCACACGTTAGGATCCCATACTTCGATTCCGCTTAAATTCCAGGTCCATTCAAGAACAGCCTTACCAATTCAGTGGTTGCAACGCTCGCAGGGTGATTGGGAAAATCATTATTCAATACCGTTCCAACCCCTCGAAATCACTTGCTAGGGGGATGTGTAAATCCACTCAATCTCGCTACAACTAGACAAAATTATTCCATAGTGCTGACATCGACTTCCTCGACTCTCCAACAATACCACATGAAGACACTCCTATATCAATCAGCATCCGACCGCACCGTCTATGTTCACCACTTACCTGTATGGCTGGAACTTCTCAGAAATTTCCTCCATCTCCTTCTCACTCATGTACTTCCACTTTCCACCCTTCGACTTCAACTTCCCAACGTCTCGGCCCATAAGTGCCGCCATTCCTCTCTGAACCCCTAGGTCACCAGTTGAGAACACATCCATCCGCTTCAGACCAAAACAAGCGAACATCTCCACGCTCCATTTTCCCAGTCCTCTGACTTTGATCAATTCTTCTAGAACCTCTTCATACGAAGCATTGAACAACATCTCGGTAGTAATTTCTCCACTATGGAACTTCTGAGCTAGCCCGTGGACGTACTCTGCTTTACGTTGTGAAAGCCCAGCAGTACGGAGCGCTTCAATCGAGCTTGCACAGACCTGGGACGGAGTGGGGAACGAATGCTGAGCTGTATCTGGTTCATCCGTGTTGAAGAGAGCCACGAATTTAGCTTTGATGCTCTTGGCTGCTGCTCCAGAGACCTGTACTTGAGTGAGTATAAAGACCAGGAAATTGAGTTCACGGAACGTACCTGCTGGGAGATAATCCCGCTCACTAAGCTCCTAAATGGGTCAATCTCTTCAGCCAATCCTTCTGGTGAGAAGACATGACAGTGATGCTTCTCAATGACTGCCTTCAGTCTAGGTTCTACCTTGACGAGATGTGCCAATGCCTCTTCGAGAAGCGTCCCAGTAGTTGACTTGATGTTACCCTTCTTTGAAGGTGACACCTGATCGACGGCCTTATTTGCAAGGAGTCGATGAGTTTCTGGTGTAACCAATGGTGCATTAGTGCCATTGGGAACTGCAAGTCGATTCAAAGGTGGTGGAGTGCTATCATCGATGTCACCGGAGGAGTAGGGGGCAGTCATCAAGCCGATTGCAGAGGGAGTTGGCGTCATTGGGGGAACGGGTCTTGTAGCCTTCTTTCTTTTTGGTGTCGATGGTGCAGCATCAGGGACATCGTCCTTAGACGGGTTCTTCCTCTTCTTGCTGATATTAGCCACTTGCGGAGGAGGCATATCGTTTGCGGCGCTCGAAGCCTGCTTGAGGTTTGGAGATGCCTCGCTCAACCGAGCTGATCTTCTGGACGACATATTGTATGCTATTGATTTCAATCGCGGATTTGGGACTTTGATCACAGTATTTTGTCTGGGTGACAAGGGCCGCTGCAGCCTAAAGAAGGAGGCTCGAAGAGTTGCCGTAGCTTAGATATTCTGGAGTCTGTCAATTGATGAAGTTTCAGAGGTTGTTGAGTACGATTCCAGAATGTGGTCGGGAGAGTTAAAAGCTCAAAAATTGCTTGACCGATGAACAGAGGAGGATGGGACTTGGAGGGCGTACTGCTCTCACGTGATGGACCCCTTTTTATTGGTAAGCTCAACTCGCAAGACCAGGTACCAGTGATCACTTGCGCAACTCTCAGACTTTTTGGTGCATCTATCTGAGAGACGTAGATTCGAGTAAGAGAATGCAAGAAAATGCAGCTTGTAAATCTTGTATGACAATGGTGTTCGTGCAGCAAGCTGCGCCGGCTTCGAGAACGGACGTTCTTCAACAGCCTCGCTAGTCTGGCTTGGCTCCCAAAATAGTGCCACAGAGTACGAACCTCCCTGCGCGTTCTCTACGTCTTCAATCAACTCACCAAGCGACCATAGCTTGCGATTCAGCTCGCCCATTCCCTCCGACGATAACTCACGACGGCGCGCCCTCCTTCTCCGGTCGAATTGATAGCAGTCCTTCCGCTGGTGGTGCTGAGGCCACGGGGGTATCGTCGCCATGCTTCTTCCTAAAGGCGGCGTTACGTGGAAGTCAGCGAAGGCACAACTCCCGCCCACGAGGGCGATATGGGTCTTCCTCACGCGGACGCGGTTCTTACTATGCGTAGCACTGGCAGGAATAGTCTTATTACTATGGAGGGGAGTTAGCACATCCGCATCGGAAATGCAAAGGTGAGAAGTCTTTCCTCTCCTTGACACTCATCCTCTCCTATAGATCGTATACTAATAATTGTGACAACGTCGCAGATTTTACTGCTGGGGACCTTCAAAACCGCCAATGCAGATGACACCGAACGAGGCAGCAGATTGGAACGCGCATTTACAAACACCAGTCATTTTCAACCACCACGAGCCGCTGGTGATAAATTCCTCTACAATTCAACGGGTTGACCTCAACCCCATTCAATCGACCCCAAAGGCAGTCCAGAATGAAGAACGAATCTTAATTCTGACACCCTTGCGAGATGCTTCCCCCTATCTACCCAAATACTTCGACCTTCTCACCGAACTGACCTATCCTCACCATCTCATAGACCTCGGATTTCTGGTTGGGGACTCGACAGATGATACCCTCGCCACCCTTTCGGCCGAATTGGCACGAATTCAGAAGACGACAGACACATTGACCACACCTTTCAACAGTGTTTTGATTGTGGAGAAGGATTTCGGGGTCGTCACAACTCAATCCGTTGATGACCGCCACGCTTACGTAGCCCAAGCCCCGAGAAGGAAGAACATGGCGAGAGCTCGGAACTATCTGCTATCTGCAGCATTGAAGCCAGAGCATTCGTGGGTGTACTGGAGAGACGTGGATATCGTGGACTGCCCAAAGAAGATCCTCGAGGACTTCGTTGCACACGATAGGGACATTATCGTTCCGAGTACGTGTAACCATTCTGGAAGACAGACTTCCCACTAACTCTGGCAGATGTGTGGTTCCACCGCTACAAGGACGGAAAGGACATTGAGGGCAGATGTGAGTTGTGCGGTGACCGTTTGAGTGTGATCTTGCTGATCCGCCTTAGTTGACTATAATTCATGGATCGAATCCGACAAGGCTCTCCGACTAGCATCTACACTTCCAAAGGACACAATTATTGTTGAGGGTAATTTTCCCCAGCTAGAGCAATATTTACTGTAGCTGACAATTTTGGCAGGTTACAAGGAGTTCAATACCGGACGTACATATATGGCCAAAATGGGAGACTGGCGTCAAAACAAAGACGAAGAGGTCATGCTCGATGGCATTGGAGGAGTAAATATTGTAGTGAAGGGCGATGTACACCGATCAGGTATGTCGAAACCCATGGTCTATATATGTTCACAGCTGACTGGTCCCCAGGAATCAACTTTCCCTGCTATGCCTTTGAGAATCAAGCAGAAACCGAAGGGTTCGCCAAGATGGCAAAAAGAGCAGGATACGACGTCGTTGGGTTACCAAACTACGTTGTATGGCATGTAGATACAGAGGAGAAGCCGGGCAACACGTAATGAAGGAGCGATTCGTTGTTCTGCAACAGAGACGCGAAAGTCCCTCGACCATGTTTTCACGCATATACGGAGTTCAGTGAGAGAGAAGGACAAGAAAGAAAGAAAGCCATTGTTTGTGGAACCTTGAGAAGCAATATCGATGACAGGAAGAGAAAGAGAAACCCACGACCACCATTTTCCTGTTCCGAATTCCATTCTTTGTACCGATATTTTGTTCGGAAGTTCCAGAAACCATGGCTCTCTCTCCTTCTCCTTTTCTCTCTTGAGTGTGTGGGTGTACCTCTTTTTTTATAGTCAGGACGGAGTTTGATAGGTTTCGATACAGTAACTGCATGGGGGTCCTTTTTCTGTGCGTGTGATGCGCAAGAATGAGGCAAATGGAATGGAATGGATGACTTGTACGCTGGTCATCAACTGTAATAGAAGGTCTTTTTTCTGCTATCATCTGTCTATGTAGGGGTTGAGTTGTGTTGGAACGGCCGTGACGATGCCAGTGGCAAGAGATGAGACGAGACGAGATGAGTGGGGTCTGTATGTATACTGGATTGAGAAGTTAATAGAATACCTTGTGATCTCGTTTCTCCACTGTCGATGCCTTGGGCAATCGTGAAATGAGGTTGGTACAATGGATTTCTTTCCTCCTTTCCTTAATATTGGCCGGGTTCTGTGTTGAAATGGGTGGGATCTACCTCCTTGAATGCCGTCATTTCGTGTATAAGTGTCGTCCTTGAGCCAAAAAAGCTACTTGTGCGTACTCATTGGGTTATTTTATGGGAGGGCCGTAGTATTGAACAGACTAGGGGACTATCATTTTGACATGTATTTACTGCTAGCTGCTGAGAGATTACTTTTGGATGTAGTAAAATAGCTTGGAACATCCAACAGGATATCTTGTTCGCAAAGATGCGCTTAGTTTGAATAACCTTGTTGACTCAAATGACCTAGAATTTTCCGTGCTTTACTTTTGGTTGATTTTGTCAAGCTGCGCGGTAGACAAATGCTCTTCACATATTTATTTCGCTTTGAATCAGATCACTTCAGTTTGCCTTTCTTCACTAAATCTTCAATGTGGAATCGGAATTGCTACGAGAGGTATATAAAATCACAACTCAAAGCCTCACTATCCAAGTATAATTCATACCTTCTGCTGGCTTTTTGGGAGATGTCATTGGCATGCTGGAGTTATGTATTATATTTGTTCACCATCGGCTCCAGCGAGTAGACCACGGCAATCAGTTCAATGGCCATCCACAATACTTTGGTGGATCTCTCACAACTGGACAGGACTTCAATTGACCATACCATCATGGTACATTTGAGACCGAGGCTGTAAGAACGACGCACATAATTCAAGACCATACGCAAATGCTTCACACATCTTCTTATGACTTCTTGGATTGGGTGATCAACGCTATATAGTACAGTCCCCTCCCACTTCACTGACCCGTCTAAATTCCCGCCAGACCACTGTACACATCATATCCGTTTGTCCCCACTTATTTCTTCTTGATCGACAACGATTCCAAGTCCGCACGTTCTCTTGCCTCCGCTTCTATTTCCTTGATAATCGGTGACAGATATGGAATATCCTCATCGGGCTTTGTCTGCTGCTCCTTCGGAAGAAGCTGGTGAGCGAGCGAACACTGCAATTGCTTAGCCAATTGTCCACTATCACTATCGGATGGCTTTGGTTCCTACCTGGAAAGCCCGTCGAAGGCGGTAGACACGGTCATAGGCTTCCTTTGGCGGAAGACGCTTGAGGGCGAGGAGTACAGTTTCGGACTCTTCGGGGATCAGGTCATCGGCTCTGCAACGTCCAGCATATTAGCACAAGTTCGCCAAAATCCTCATACAACTCGCGATGATGCCTTGAGCTCGTCTCAATCGCCTTCGCTTGTCCGTGGGAGGTGTGAATACCTCAACCCGAGCTTCCTGTATCCAGCAGCATTGGCGTACCAATTGGCCAATGGCATCATCCACCGCTTGAGCCATGGCCGTTTCACGATATAGCCGGCAAGGGATGGTTGAGACATGTTGCTGTCGTGAGGTCGAGTCGGAACGGAGCTCTCTGGTAAGTCCCTGATCAAATGGAGGAGTCGTTGAAGCTTTCTCGAATGGCTCGATTCAAGGATGCGTTATTACGTAAGCGATGCCTCAATGGCGGACAGAATTTTGAGGGAACAAGTGTAGCACGTGATATAGACATCACCCGGCATTCGCAGGTGAAGCATCGAATCAGAGCCCCCTGTTCTTAAGAATGTCGATATGATGCCTCCCCCACTCCGCTCCCACTCTGCAAGATTCCCAGTTCAGACCGTTACTTTTCCACGCACTTTGAACCACATCACGAGACGCGGGCACACACCAAACCGTAATCAGATCTTTACGAGTCTGGTCACTTTCGTAAACCTATTTTCTTCGTTGTCAGCCGCTCAAAAGGCGTCGTTCTAGCGGATTTCCACCCCAGCAAGCGATTTCAAGCCGCCGATCAAGGAAACAGCTACCCACTCCCACCGCTCTCCGAATTTGCAAAACCTCAACACAACCTCTCCACCCTCGCGTCTCCTTCCTTTGTCATACAATTACGAGCGCCGGTCAATCGTCAATGGCCATCGATAACCGTTAGCTGTAGTGTCACTGGAGGTGCCGTGGGATTGAATTCCCCGCACACACCGGGACACGATACTAGAGCAAAACGGACAACAGAAAGAGCCTGCTTAATCGATCTTCGGCGAGCAGCTTCCAGCAGGCGGCCTTGCTCCTATCCTGCTCTGAGGAGCTAAGCCAATACTCGCGCCGATCCCACAATTACGATGTCGCATGAACGGCGAACGCGGTCACCTACGGGAGCAGACGAATTTGCGTCCTCTCCTCCAACTTCAGCTCCACCGTTTGGAAAGACATCGTCCAGCTTCCAGCGAGAGAATGTGCCACTCACGCCGATGGAAAGATGGGCCATGGCCAGATCAAACGACAGCTTTCGAGCTTTGGCGGGGGCGGCGGGAGGGTTCACTTCGGGCATTGTCACATGCCCGTTGGATGTGATAAAGACGAAGTTGCAGGCACAAGGGGGTTTCAGGGTCAACAAAACTACGAATGCGGCGTATCGGGGTCTAATTGGGACCGGTCGAACTATATGGCGGGAAGAGGGCCTTAGGGGATTGTACAGAGGTTTGGGACCGATAATTCTGGGGTACTTACCCACCTGGGCGGTCTGGTTTACGGTGTATGGGAAATCGAAGGAATTCATTCCCAAGAATTTCAGTATGTCTTAAATGGGCGTTGAGGGTCATGATATTCTTGCTAACAAATGTTACAGAGACCGAAAATGTGTTTGCTATCAATTTCTGGTCATCCATAGTTGCTGGCGCTACTTCGACAATGGTCACCAATCCGATATGGGTAATCAAGACTCGGTTGATGTCACAAGTGAGCAGGAGAGCTGTTTCGAATGATTCCCGACCTCCCTGGCATTACAGGTCGACCATCGATGCAGCCAAGAAGATGTACAGAAACGAAGGAATCCTGTCGTTCTATTCCGGTCTCACTCCAGCTCTCCTTGGCTTAACCCACGTTGCAATACAGTTTCCGGCGTACGAATATTTGAAGACACAGTTCACTGGGCATGGCATGGGTATGTCGGTAGAAGGAGATGAGAGATCACACTGGATTGGAGTTCTCTCGGCAAGTGTATTGAGCAAAGTCCTGGCTAGCTCTGCTACATATCCCCATGAAGTCATCCGAACCAGGTTACAAACCCAGCAAAGGACTTTACCCTCTTCTTCCTCCGAGTACGCGGCGTTCCGAGGAGGACTTGAGGGCAGCGGGAGCCATGGTCCCGCCGAAATTATTGCAAAGACCAAGGTTGCTCTTCCTCGGTACAAAGGAATCATTAAAACTTTCAGGATCATTTTAAAGGAAGAAGGTTGGATTGCTTTCTACGCTGGGATGGGCACGAACATGATGCGGGCCGTGCCAGCCGCTACAACAACAATCCTCACGTACGAATACGTAATGAGGCACTTAAATCATACAAAAGCAGAAGGAATACGAAAGTCATCAATTGGGTGGTGACGCCAGAGGCACACTGGGACGATGAAGGGGTTGATGAACACGCTCTATAGATCCCCAGGCTCTTCGTTCACAGTCATTGGGTACGGAGAAAGGGGAAGTGCATTCTGGGAATTTTCTTTTCGTCTAGGCGTTCGGTCTGGACTCAGCGTTGGAGGCTATAGAGATCCATGACAAGCATGGGTTTGCGTTCCTTCAAAGGGATATAGTACAATGTGGATACAAGGATGATAACTTCCGCTCTCGAAGCGGTTCGTGTAGTTATAGGCGGGAGGAGCAATTCTTCCTCCAGATTTCATGCCCGACAACTGTACAGAGCTTTCAGTAATAAGCAGAACCCCAATAAAAACCATAATTGATCACCCGATTCAGGAAGTCCCCAGAAGACAAGGTCGATCTTGTTGACCGTTGGAGTCTCTTTGAGTGGGTGACATTCCATAATCGAGGAGCTTGGGGTAGATCTGGTACATTTATCTCGTAACTCAGAGTTGGGGTGAAGTATTAATGCACCAGAAACCCTGAACGTCCAACATGGGGATTCTTATCAGATTAGCAAATGATCTCTTGACATTCACTTTGGAGAATTTCACCAATTTATCTCGCCAGAAAACAGCCGAACATTCAAATTTCTCCAGATTTAACGTTTCAGCATTCAGTTGACAGTCTATAGGTACGAGGCAATTTATGTATGAGAGCAAGAGGTCATCATTAACCACCATTGGTCATAATCATAAGTTTTCAATGCGTTAGAGTAGCACCTTTGTTGCCACACTCAACAACCATGCTGCATCTTGCCAACCGCCAGCTTCGTCATCTCTCAGCGGAGGCATTACTTCGCCAGTCAGAGATTCTGTAGTCCCATCCAGGGTTCGCCGAGACGTTCTTGAGGACAACTCTGGGTCCTCCCCTTTCTCGTCCACAATCTCGACTTCGGTGTCCTCACCGTCTTCATCTACAGCAAATAAACTCCAACCCAGCATCCTCTCAACCCATCCTCCGAGACCCAAACTGCTCGCTCTAGCCAGTTTTCTCACAATAGCCTCATCCTGTTTAGCTTCATCTTGATCTTCGTCAATCTCCGCCTCCTCTTCAGCGTCAACGAAATCTGGTTCCGCATTGAACTCGTCTGGGAACGCTCTCTGATCAAAATATCCTTCTCGTTCGCCGCCCATTGGCGTAAAAATTTGTGCTCTGCTCCCTCTCCTGCTATTACCTCTGCTCCCATACCGACTTATGGAACGACTGCCACCAGTAGCAGGCCCGAAGCTCAAACTCCTCCTCGTGGTCACCGGCGAGAACTCATCGTCGGCATCGAATGTGCCCGCAGCACTGCTCCTCCTACTATGTCTCTGACTAGCCTGTTCCCTCTCTCTAGCAAGCTCCCGCTCCAATTCCTCATCCTCATCACCATTCTGTCCCGTCAGACTTGTAGAACTTGCTCGAGACACGAGCCAAGCTTGTCCTTTCGATTCTCGCGTCGACGAGGAAATGGCAGCACCAGCGCGTAACAGCCAATCTGAATCATTCCTATCATTCGCAGACAGAGAACTGAGACTCAATCCATCTCTCGTGTGGCCCTTCCGCAGTCTCGTCCCACCGGGTGTTGTAACGGCGGACCGAGGCTGCCGGGATGGCAGCAGATGTGTACTCGACTTGCTCTTTGGCAAGGAGAGGTTCGTTTGCTTTTGGTTTCGGAGGGAGACTCGGGAGGAGGAGCGGGAGAGGATTGACGGAGTGGTTGGTGCGGAGCGACCTTCGATGTACGAGATGTGCTGGGTGTCTGGAAGGGCGTCTTGGTCGTTGAGGGGAAGCCGGGAGGTTAGGGGCGCTAGAGTTAGGTGATTGATGTTGGTGTTCGAGTGGCTGTTGTGCCGTGAGTAAGGCGAATGTTGATTGTATGCTACATCCATGATTGTTCGAAATGAACTGGTATCATGGGTGGTGATGAGGAGAGGAGAAAGTCGGGTGGGATTTGGAAGGCGGGAATCTGGGGAAGTGGGTCCTGCAAGATGCTCGTCAAAAATTTATCTTGTGAAGATGCCAGGTCTGGATTTTATATCAACTCCATGAAAATGATCCTGAGGAGTTGATGATCAAACTCCGGGCCGAAAAAAAATGCGCAATCTCAGGAACATCCTCCATGTGAAATGGGAGCCTCCTGCTCAGTTCCAGGGACGACATTTGACCTCTTCAACCTGGGATCTAGCCAGTGACTGTGTTCTGTGCACTTTTGGGCCAACTGAGACCGATGCTCTTATAGAGTTGGTGAGAATCAAGATAAAACAAAACACCCAGTATGTCAGCTCTAGCCCCTCCAAGAAGATTTACTTATCACCTTTAGTGAGCATACAATCATCACATCTTGGGACGCACCCTGCCCAAATCCAGAGCTTTCATGTGACGAGGTTCTGAGTCTCCACTATTTTGGCGACAGCTTGACAACATGTCTTGTCCTAGCAGGTGGAGATATCGTCGTCGTTAGGGAGGAACCTCTAGCAGGAGAAGACCGGATTGAGATTGTAGGGTCCGTGGATGCTGGCATCACTGCTGCAAAATGGTCACCTGACGAGGAGCTCCTGGCTATCACCACCAAGGCAGATACGGTCATCTTCATGAGTCGGAGCTTTGAAGGGGTCACAGATGTTGCTATGACAGCAGAAGATCTGAAAGCTTCGAACCATGTGTCCGTTGGCTGGGGAAAGAAAGAGACTCAGTTCAAGGGGAAAGGTGCCAAAGCCTTGAGGGATCCAACTATGCCCGAGAAGACCGATGAAGGTGTTCTGAGCCCCAACGACGATTCTCGGGCTACCATCAGCTGGAGAGGAGACGGCGCTTATCTTGCTATTTCGACCATTGAGGGTGGTGCTAGACGACTGATCAGAGTTTACTCGAGAGAAGGTGTTCTGGATAGTGTCTGCGAGCCCGTGGACGGTTTGGAAGGAGCTCTCAGTTGGAGACCAGCAGGCAATCTTATTGCTGGTATCCAGCGATTGGATGGCCGCATTGATGTCGTCTTCTTCGAACGGAACGGTTTAAGGCATGGCCAATTCAGCCTTAGACTTACCCCTGAGGAACTGCACTTAGCAGGACAGCATATTCGACTCTCCTGGAACTCAGATTCAACAGTGTTGGCTGTCATTTTAACAGATTGTGTTCAATTATGGACTATGGGCAACTATCACTGGTATCTTAAGCAAGAGATCAAGACCAGTTCTTTGCTTCCTACAAGCTCTGTATTATGGCACCCGGAGAGGTCTTCGAGGTTCATTGCCGCTGCTTCAAGTAAGACTTTCAATTACTTCTTCTTTTAGTGTTTGCTAATAAACCTCAGACCATCTCAGTGTCATTGAACACATCTTCACGACAGCTCGTGCATCTTTGGCCCCGCCACATGATTATGGAGTGGTCGGGGTCATTGATGGACACTCCATCAAGGTTACTCCTTTCCGGACGGCTAACATTCCACCTCCCATGAGTTTACATGAGCTAGAGGTACCGTCGAATGCTATTGATACTGCTTTTAATTCGGACGCCTCCCTGATTGCTGTCTTGCATCAGACTGGAATCTCCATTTTCGGATGGAAGAGTGTCGAAGCCTCGTTTTCACCTCCAATGCTAACCGGTCAAGTCACATTCGCGAAGGATGAAATGCCAGAAGGCACTTACCACCAGATATCATTTGCCGAGCAAGGTGAAATCTTGGTATTACAACGAGGCGCATCAGGAGCTTCACTCAAGCGATTCGGCTTCGATGACGAGACTGGTAGGATGGAGGAGATAGTATCGAGAACTGCTCCTACGTCCAACATATCTAGCTTGTCAAGCTTCACCCAAGACGAATCGACGCATCCTTACGTGCAAGGAAAGGCAGGAGATTTGCACAGTCTGACATTTGGGGAGCATACGTTATCGCATTGCAACTTTCCTCACTATCTTCCCTGGACTGAAATAGTACCATTTGGGGAGGATCATATTGCCTTTGGCATGTCTCGGGATGGCCACCTGTACGCGAACTCACGCTTGCTGGTGAAGAACTGCACTTCCTTTCTGGTTACTCCGGTCCATTTGATTTTCATCACCACAACCCACCTCTTAAAATTTGTCCATATAACGGACGTCAATGGTAATAATTCTCTTTCTTCCATCAGATTATAATACTAATTCCGAACAGAGCTTGAAGTTCCACCTGATGATCCGGAAAAGGATGAGCGCTGCCGCAGTATTGAGCGTGGAGCACGGCTGGTCACAGCTATGCCAATGTCCCTGAGCCTCGTTCTCCAGATGCCAAGAGGTAACCTCGAAACCATCTTCCCTCGTGCAATGGTTGTTGCAGGTATCCGCAAACTCATCGAGGAGAAGAACTATAAAAAAGCCTTCACTCACTGCAGGACTCAGAGAGTTGACATGAACATTCTTTACGATCATGCACCGGGGCAATTCCTGACCAACGTTGCACTTTTCATCGACCAAATCAAGAAGATCACATATATTGACCTGTTCTTGTCGTCTTTGAGAGAGGAAGATGTCACGCATACAATGTACAAAGAGACTCGGGTTTCGCGAGACCTGGAGAATGGCATCCCTGCTTTCAACGATATGAATGGCGTGCCTCCTCAACAGCCAATTGTCGCAAAATCATCAAAAGTTAATAGAATCTGCGATGCCGTCTTGGAAGTGCTAAAGGCCAAGACTGCAACAAATCTACAAAACATTATCACCGCAAACGTCTGCAAGTCACCGCCGGCTCTGGACGATGGCTTATTAGTCGTGGCCAAACTCATGAAGAACGACTCAGCAGCGGCTGATAAAGCTGTGGAGCATATTTGTTTCCTGGCAGATGTCAACAAGCTCTACGATAATGCTCTTGGATTGTATGATCTCGATCTTGCACTCCTGGTTGCACAGCAATCACAGAAAGATCCCCGAGAATATCTCCCTTTCATGCAAAATCTACAACAAATGACCGAACTTCGGCGACGGTTCAGTATCGACGATCATCTAGGGCGCCATTCTAAGGCTCTCTCTCATCTACACGCTCTTGACGCCTTTTCGGAATTACAAACCTACACCCAAAAGCACTCACTCTATCAATCCGCTCTCTCGCTGTACCGCTACAACCCCAGCCAGCACGCCGCAATCACCTCCCTTTATGCCGAACACCTTGAATCCAAATCCTTCTTCAAAGAAGCAGCTCTAGCCTACGAATCCCTGCACAACTACCCAAAGGCCACATCCTGTTACCTCTCATCCGGGCCCTCCTCATGGCGCGAAACCCTCTTCTGCGCTCTCTCCCAAACACACCCTTTATCTGGACCCGCACTCACAGACCTTGCAACCTCTCTCTACGATGCCATCATGGAGAGCAAAGACTACTTCGCAGCAGCTACAATCCAACTCGAATACCTCTCCTCAATACCCAACGCCTGTCGAGCTTTCTGCAAGGGCTATTTCTTCGCTGATGCCCTACATCTGGTTGCGTTGAAAAACGTTCCTGAATTACTCGAACAAGTCATCGACCCAGGCCTCGGAGAAGCATTCGCATCAAGCACCGAACTACTCGCAGAATGCAAAGCTCAGCTGCTCGCTCAAGTCCCTCGAATCCGCGAGCTTCGAGCAAAAGCTCTTGTCGATCCACTCGCGTTCTACGAAGGCGAGCGAGGCGGCGGAGATGGAGAATTGCCGGATGATGTGAGTGTGGCGGCTAGTTCGCGCTTGAGTACGAATAGGAGTTTGTTTACGCGGTATACGGGCAAGGGAAGTCAGGGGCAGAGTTTAGGGACCGCAGGGACGGGGGTCTCGAGGGCGACGAGCAAGAATCGGAGGAGGGAGGAGAGGAAGAGGGCGAGGGGGAAGAAGGGGAGTGTGTATGAGGAAGAGTATCTTGTTGCTAGTGTGGGGAGACTGATAGATAGGGTGGAGAGTGTTAGAGGGGAGGTTGAGAGGTTGGTTGTGGGCTTGGTGAGGAGGGGGATGTGGGAGCGTGCTAGGGCGATAGAGGGGAGTTTGGCGGAGGTGGTGGGTATGTGTGAGGCTTGTGTGCCGGAAGTGTTTGGAACTGATGCGTTGCCAACTCTTCCTGAGGTTACAGGTGAGGATGGATACAGACCAGTTGGCGGAGATGCGGTTCTCCAAGAGAGCATCGAGGCAGCTGGGAAGCGAAAGGAACTTCCAGTCATCTTGCCATTTGAGAGACTGTCTTTGCTTGGCTCTTAGATTTAGACTGGCGCAAAACAATAAAGATTCATACCAAGAAGAGATAGTTCTAGTCTGCCCGCCCGCCTGTACGCAGAATCTTTTGCAACGCCGTCAATGCCCTATGATACACACCCGTTTCTACATATCATACATCACGCCACTATCGTCTCTGGCACCTTTCCAACTTTCGACATGCCCGCTGCGCTCAAAGCCGGCTCCCGCTTATTGGCAATAATTCGCCCCAGCTTGACCAACATATCCGCCGTCAACTCGCCTTTCCCCTTCTGTTTCCTCATCTTCCTTAATTTTCTATTGATCTCTTTTAGCGGTGTCCGCATTTCCTCCGAGAGCTTCTTCTTCGCCTTCTTCTCCTGGTCTTCCTTCATCTTCTCTGCAATATACTCAGGATCATGTCTCGTCCTGAAAACCGAGTATTTGTTCCGCAGCTCATCAATCACGCTACTCGGCATCGGCGGCCTTAACAACGTCGGCACAAACGTCTTCGTCTCCACATCCATCCGCAGCGTATCGACCGCAAAGTCCTTATGTTCCTTGGCCACGACTTTCGGCCAGGGAACTTTGATGCCCAGGCCGGGAATGATGCGAGACCATTTTTGCTTGCCGGTTTGTCGGTCGAACCACATGGGGCCGTTGACGAGCTTCTTGACGATCACGTCACGGGTGACGCCCGTTTCTTGGTCGGTGAGGGGGATGACGAGGCGTACTTTGTTGAGGGAAACGGGTTGGGGGACGGTGCGGATGGGGCGCTTGTCTTGGTCTTCGGGGCTTATCATGTATTGGGGGACTTCTATGTCCATCTAGATGCGTTTGAGTCAGTATTAAGGCCAATTAGATTTGCAAGAGAGATTGGGAGTTACCTACCATGTTCAATCCTTCAACCGTACACTCCGCCCGTTCACGGTCCGTTGCAGTGATCTTGCCAATCTTCCCCTTGTCTCTCCCTTCTAACAACACGACTCTATCTCCTTTCACAAGTGTCAGATACTTTCCTCCCACATCCTTCAACGCATCCTCTTGCTCGGGTTCGCTCAGCAGAGGTCCTCTCATCCACTGGGTGCTAACCGTCCCAAATGTATCTTTCTTATCCCCCACATCTCTCCTCGGAGCCAATGGACCTAATTCCCAATCCTCTCTTCTCTCAAACCTCCTCTGCTTGATCTCCTTCGCTACATCTCTACGGAGGAAAGCGTTCTGCTCCCGATTGCTCTTCGCTTCTTCAAAAAGCTTCTTGTCTTTTTTTTTTAACAGCCGTCGAGCAGCTTGCTTCTCTGCTAGAATTGTCCGCCGGAGTACCTTCTGCATTTTGCAGAGAGGAGGACGGTGGATTGGGCGCGGGGAGAGGTGTCGAGACTCAGAGATACTTTTTCGAATCTGAGCTTCGATATTTTGCGCTAGTGTAGAGACCCCGGTGATAGTCACGTGATCACAGATTGTCAGGGGGTCCGCGTTAGAGTCAGAATTACTGTATTTCATGAGGATTGCTTGATTCGTGATCATTACGGAGGACGGAGCTGAAGGCTGCAGAAGGAATAGGGCTGAACAGGCTGAATTCATTTGGCTGCAGGATTTCAGAAGCAGAGCTCTGAATCTGGGCCCCTTTTCCCGCGGATTGTGGCGCCACAACCAATAATGCATGCCATCGATTACCGCATCCGGGCTGACATAAATATTTCACAAGTCCTGGAAAGTCCTGAATTGTTGAATTCCGTCAATTCTGACCACTCACCAACTGCGCCTCATCTGGCGTGCGTTGCCTATGGGGCTGGAGCCACTGGCTGCATGTCGGCAACGCAACCTGCAGACTGCTGCAGTCGTTAGCAGCTCAGAGATGTCATTCTTCAGCTCGCTATCCCGCAGGACTCGTGTGTTGTCGTGTTGTCCGGAGCAGCGCGCTGCTCACTGTCGGAGCCATGGCGGACCGCTCTTGGCAACTCCTTTCGAATGGCGGGCTTTCGTACTTGAATGCCACATGTGCGCTTTAGAGCGGCCCGAAAACGAAAAAATATCAAATACCAGTGAGCAAGGGAGAAAATAGGACCGGAGCCAATCGTGCTGCCTTGTTGTGATCTGAGTGTTCGAAACGCATGTGAGGCTTGATGATTCACGGCCGCGTCCCGGCTGGAAGATACCGAGGGGCGTGAGATATCAATATCCAAAAATAACTGGGACATTCAGGGAGAGGTCCGGGACTTTGATATCTGAACCTTCGAAGGAGAAGCTGTACATTTTCGAAGGTTGGTCTCTTTAGAAATGCAAGAGATTTAGAGACTCTTTAGAAGTCAGGACTCGTTGAGTGTCCCAGGTTGCAGCCGTATATTTATCTGCAGGGCTGCGTCTTTGGATGTCGGACGTCCCAGAGTGACCCAAGCATTCAAAGAATGGCCTCGGAGCTTAATATCCCGAGGACAAGCTGGAATCTCCTAAATTCGATATTTGGATGTTCTGAATTGAGTGAGCATTCTGAAATAAGGAACCTGAATTGTGCAGGTTGAGCCAACACGATCGCAGGGCGCTGCATGCTCTCGATATGCAAGAGCGATTAGGAACAGCCAAAGCCTTTGGATCCAAGACCTCGATATCTGGATGTTAGAAGGAGAGGATGGACACATTTTAAGTAAGCAAACGTCTGAATTGTCAGGAGTAATTTGGAGCAATCAAAACTCAGGACTTTCTTAATGGGCAGCTTGACTGCTGAACACGGCCAGGGTTCCAGCCATCGAATATCCCAAGAGTGACTCGAGCACTTAAAGTCCTTGGAGGTGGCTGACCATTCGCCGATATATACGGCGCTGAAATGGATCATTAGGACCTGACCGTTCTGAAAGTCAAGGTCCTGATTGTTCAAGGCAGACTTGGAGCATCGTCGTGATTGTCCAGGGCGCAATGGTGTATAGGAGAAGGAAGCTCAAAATAAACAGAATCCCAAAGTATAACTCAACTCTAATCCCCACGAGCTGAATGCCAGAATCTGCACCTGACGTTGAGTTTATCAGCCGCCTTTACCAGAGACAGAGCCGTAATCAGTACTCCGTGGTCCTTCAAGGCCCCCCTGCGCCTTCCGCCTCAGGCAGCTCGCCGCGCTAAGAATGGTCGTTGCTTCTTGCCTCGTCTTGCAACTTCGACCTCCAAAGAAACCCAACAAACCATCGCCGACGCAAACACCGTCTTCCACTTCAACCACAACATCAAATCGACACCACATCATGGCAGAGATCCGTAGAAAGCTCGTAATCGTCGGCGACGGAGCGTGAGTAACCCGACCTCAAGATAGAATCAGTACTGACCTCCCGATCTTAGCTGCGGTAAAACTTGTCTTTTGATGTGAGCAGCCCTCCTCGAAGGCGAGCAGTCTTGCTGATATCTTCACAGTGTTTTCTCCAAAGGCACCTTCCCAGAGGTAAGACACCAACAACTCCAGCACTCGAAGCCTGCTCCTGGGCAGCCCCCTCTCGATCGCGTCAACACCGCCAAGATAGCTGGATCCACAGCCAACAGCACAAGAACAGATACGATGGAACAAGATACTAACAAATTGGGCTCCTAGGTCTACGTCCCAACCGTTTTCGAGAACTACGTTGCCGATGTTGAGGTTGATGGAAAGCACGTCGAGTTAGCACTATGGGATACGGCTGGACAAGAAGATTACGATCGTCTCAGACCCCTCTCATACCCAGATTCGCATGTCATCCTCATTTGCTTTGCCGTCGACTCACCGGATTCTCTCGACAACGTTCAGGAGAAGGTATGACATGCCCCTTTTGATCCGGCCAAGATAAGAACCCGCTGACACGTGCCCAAACACAGTGGATCTCTGAAGTCTTGCACTTCTGCAGCGGCCTCCCAATCATCCTCGTCGGTTGCAAGAAAGATTTACGTTACGACCAGAAGACCATCGAAGAGCTCCACAAGACCAGCCAAAAGCCTGTTACTCCCGAGCAGGTAAGACCATGTTATCTCCAAATCTGTGCCTCCTACGGAACAGATGGATTGGAATTGTGGCTGACAATGATATATAGGGCGAGGAGGTTCGCAAGAAGATTGGCGCCTACAAGTACCTTGAGTGTTCCGCTAAGACAAATGAGGGTGTCCGTGAGGTTTTCGAACACGCCACACGCGCCGCGCTCTTGACCAAGAAGAAGAAGGAGAAGAAGTGCATTGTCCTGTAAAGCTACCAATACCGACCTCTCTTTCTAATGCGAACGGATTCTCTATGCTACGGCTCGTCTGGGTGATACGGTTGCTTCAGGATGGGACACGGTGCTTACAGACGCTGTGCATTGCTCCTCTTTCGACCTTGATCCATCATTCATGATACTCATGGACTCCCCCCAATCCTCGCAGAATTCATCCTACCTCATACAACAAAGCGTGCGACCTCTTCTTCGTCTCTCGGCTCGGACACATCTTGGCATGGAGGCTTATTCTCCGTGCTACGCTATTTCTTCTCTGTCTCTGTGAATGCGTTTTCCGGAAGATCTTTGTTTTTGTGCTGCATCTCCTTCTCTCCTGCGCTCAGAATGGATCTGAATCGTACTGCTGCGTCTGTTCT
The DNA here is from genome assembly GCA_021399465.1 of Hyaloscypha sp. PMI_1271. Classification (NCBI taxonomy): domain Eukaryota; kingdom Fungi; phylum Ascomycota; class Leotiomycetes; order Helotiales; family Hyaloscyphaceae; genus Hyaloscypha; species Hyaloscypha sp. PMI_1271. The sequence goes on along the minus strand of JAJTUS010000019.1, from coordinate 179,091 downwards.
TTGGGTGCGTCATCGTGGAGGGTTGGCAGGGAGACTGGATGCGCATTTTTGTACGGTGTAATAGCAATAGGGCGTAGTCTATCAAGAGATGCTTTTGAGAATTGGTGGGCAACTGCATGCTGGGTGTTGTATACGAGTAAACTATCGAGTTCTTTGTTGCTTTGGTGCTCTCACTATGGCTGGTCTTCTACGCTGACTTGCCCCCTTTCCCTTACGAAACAAGCCCAAGTCGGGCATCGATAAGTTCCTATGGCCTGCGATGCCCGGCCGCTGCAATATCTTTCACCTTTGCCAGCGAATTCACCGCGGAGAGAGCAATTCGTTTGCAGCAGTTGCACCACCTATGACATCGCGGCCTTGATTCAATTTTTCTCCACCACTGCCTATCTTTCCCTCCTTCCTTCAACGGCCACATCCAAACCACACAAAACGATTATTCCCTTGAACAAGATCTAGTGCTTGCCTGTCTTAGCTCTCGATCTGCTCTTCTCAGATACATTGTCCGTGGACTTGAGCAACCACCGATTCTCCTTTCACGCGCTGTGAGATCTAGCGTCCCCGCCTTCTTCCCGTAACAACCTTCGGACAGAGCAGCACGAATATTCTCAAATACACCAGTTGCAAAGCGAAGCTTCTCCCTCAATCTTCGATCTTCAGCTGAGCTTTGGAGAAACGTCGTTCTTGAACTTGGCGACCACCATCTGCTCACCCGTAGTAAGATCCCTGCTTCCCCTCCAACAATCACCCCCACATAACCAGCACCGCGCGATCTTCCTTACAGCAACAGCTTATACAGAGATTGAGAGCCTGTCTTCGATCCCCATTGAGCTTTACACAACCCTCGTCCACTTCTGAGCTCTGAGCAACTACCCAGTTTTATCCAGACAGTGAGAGCTTACTTCCGTCTCCCTCCGTCTCCCACTTCTACGCAACGCAAGACGATACCTTCTTTGAGAAACTTCAAGAACAGGGATTAGACAGATCATCATTGACCGCCATTTGCGCTTCACATAAAGGTCGCGACTGCTTTCGAGCAACAGTTCGACTTTCCTCACTAACTGAGAAGTCTCCTGTACCACACCATTCTCCGACAACCAACCTTCACGCAACATAAGGCGCTTGTTCCCTCGACTCGAGAAGAAGTACAGAGATCAAGTACTCTCTGTCTTCAAACTTCACTCCGGACCGGAATCGGCGCCCCTCCATTTTGAGCAATTGCCTAATTCCACATACTCTGTTCACTTCCTTCCACAACAAACATCTAGGAACAATGCAACGTGAAGTTTCTCTAAAATCAAGAATATCAACTGCAAAGATTCAGAAGTGCCTCTTCCACACCTGATCGATCATTTAGAGCCCTTGCCTCGAGCATTCAATTCTTGTGTAAGTCCCACCGCTACTTTTCCAGCCTCTGACAACCCCACGAGTCTTGAGCTGATCAAAAATCAGACCTTCTAGAACCTCGAGACCCTCCACCGCAATATCGTGATCATGTGCTTCGAGTCACGCGCTCTCTCTCCCTGTGATTGTCAAGAGACTCACTTCCACATCTGCATCGACCATATCCTACACACCCACAAGCAGTAAGTCATTCTTTCATCGCGCCCTCCTTTCAGACTTCAGCGGAAAGCTAGCTAACACCACGTTTCGTCTAGAATCGACAATAGCCCGTGCCCCAAGCTCCAGTCCACTACTCGTGCGAGTAAGAGGATGTGCGATGGTCCTTGCCAAAACCGCTCGGACGAGACCTACACGTTCGGGCAGCGCAGTGAGACTCTTTATGAGTCGATGAACCGTGCTAATAAGGAGTTGGAGGAGGAGCGACGAAAGGCAAAGGCAGCTTTTGCTGCAGAGCTTGTGGACGAGAATAGTTTTGATGGTGCCCAAAAGCGGGTTAAGAAGGAAGGGGATCAGGATAAAGACAAGGTGAAGCTGTAGATAGTTCGTTTTTCGTCCACCTTACGGTGGAGATGGAATACCCGCTTTATCTTTCCGCCCATCTCGTAGATGTCTTTGTCTTGATTTCCGCCCATCTTTCCTTGGAGATCAGACGTTTGCAAGTGTTGCTTACCTGTTTCCACCCAACTTTCTCACCAGAGTTGAGACGTTTATAAGTGTAGTGTACTTATTCTCCGCCCATCTTTTGTTAAAAAAAAGTTCTTACTCCCTTACTTTCCGCCAATCTTTCTTTCTAGACTTGAGGCGTTTATAAGTGTTACTTGTTTTCCGCCAGTGATTCTTCAGATAGACTTCAGGCGTTTGCTTTATTACTTTCTGCTTATATTTTTCTTTGAAGTTGAGACGTTTACAAGTGTAACGTACCTGTTTCGCGCCTATTTCTTTAAGTTCAGACCTTTACAATTCTTTTTCCTCAACTTTCTGCCTGTCTTTCTTTAGAGCTGAGGTCTATACCCTTTTATCTCTAATTATAATTTCTTGGACCCCAGACGTTTACAAGGTTGCTTATTCTCCCCCAACTTTCTTTGGAGTTGACAAATTTACTTTCTTGTTCCCACCTATCTCTTCTTAGATTTCAGACTTCCCTAAGATTCATCTTGAAGATTGCTCTAGGACACTGGTCTTGCGGCTTATGTCTCACTTGTAAGTTACGAGTTGTGACAGGGAACGGTAGCTATGGACTTTTGCGACAAAGAAGAATGGAATTGCGATAGGTAAGAGAAAGGAGTTGAAGAGTCGTTTTGACTTATGGAGTGTAGACGGTTTTGTTTGTTTTCTGTTTGCAAGTATAGAGTATTCCTCTGTCTGAGAGTGCGGATATCCACAAGCATGGACTAGTTCTCGGTTTTACACTTATCCCTCTCGTTAGCGTCACATGTCAAAACGTACCAAGATGTGGAGAAGTTTCACAGACGGACAAACTGTGCGTGATCGGAGTTGCAAATTACAGCGTGCTCTACTTGGAGGAGCTGTTGGGCCAAGTTTCCGTGGTGCCCAGAGTCAACCAGATCGAGAATCATCATTTCCTTCCCAGGCGTGAAATCGTTAGCTTTTGCAAGTGGAAATAACAATCGCATTACGGCCTACTCGCCCTCGGTAGTGTATGCTCACCATTTCTCGAGAAGTGGGGCGCCCAGAACATCGCGGATAAACATAAAGTGCTTCCGTCCAATGCTCTGCTTAGCCACCACGGTTGGTACCTTGTCTCTCTGTTAAGGTTTAAGAAATTGAGCCTTCCGAGATTTTAGCTATATTTAGTTTCATAGGGACGTCCAGTGCTTGCTAGATATGTGAATCCGGCACGGTTTGTTTCCAGCAAGCTCATTGTTGACCTCAATGCTGCCGACTTGGGTGACTTGGACAGCATAGCATCATGCTGGTTCAAGTCGCTCAAACTATGGGGAAATTATGACCGTATACTTCAGCTGGGAGCCTGGGACCAAGATAATATGTCTCAATGGAACTTCCACACCAGCTTGTAATTCTTCTAAATTGATGATTCTTCATTCTGTTTATAAAAGCAGTACTGCTTCACTCCTCCTTAGTTCATCCTGCGTGTATTCCCCCGTAACCAACCGGTCATTGCCAGTGTGGTATCCGCTCGCGCCACGTAGAAGATAATCGCAGGCTCCCTTCAGGTCTGTTCGATCACCCATTGGTCGCATTGGAAGCTCCGTGACAAAGATTTTGGCAACCCTTGGCCTGGTGTCCGAGATTGGAAGAGCCATATTGGTCACCATATATCCGCTTCAAGTTAGTACTTCACAACAAGTTGGCATGTGTGTCAGCTCGAGATTTTTTACCTTGGTGATATTGGATTAACTCGAATGTTTCGATCAGCTAGCTCTACACCCAGTTCTCCGGCCAAAGTGTAACGGCGCCCTTGCTTGAGCAATAATCGGCGAGGTATTGAGCTTTGCTTACTTGGTAGGCGGTGACCGAGGCAATAAGCACGATTGATCCATCGCTGAGCCCCACCTCTGTTTGCACTTGGCGAATCGTTGAGTTGTGCTGTATAGAAAACACCATGAACGTAGATAGCAAAGCATTTCTCCACCGACTTGGGGGTTCCCTCGAGGAAGGGACCGACTATGACAGATTCCTGCAGCAGCAACACTAGAAAATATCAATAAAAAAGGACTTTATGCAAATCTAATCTTTCTCGTGACAAACCGTCCGTTAATACGACCGAAATCTCTTACAATTCCAGCGAAACTGGCTTTCAAGGCATCAAACTTCGTGACATCAGTCCTGTAGAAGTGGAAGGAAATATCAGAGAGAGAGAGAGAGCACTACTAGAGGGGTGGGCAAATGCAGACTTGTAGATTTTGGCCTTTGTGCTGTAGTCAATCTGAGCTTCGCAAGGTGCTCGTGTGGCCTCTCCAGGACGTCAAGGATGGCAACATCAGCTCCAGCTTCGGCAAGAACAAGACCAAATGCCAGCCGATAGTCTTTCCTTTGAGATTAAAGAGAGACTGGACGGCACCCTTCAAGGACTCGTTATTTGATCGACCGAGATCGAAATCGAGAGCAGTGGCGGAGGTGGCTATGCTGTGAATGTCCGTTGGAATGATGATGTAAATTAGGCAACAACTTGAACTGGACAAAATGAACAAAGGTGTCCACATAAAACACAGCATAGTATTTCCTCGACGATCTGTTGGCACCAAATAGAGACATCCAGAAACAGTTCGCAGGCAAGGGGTTCGCCTAAATTCGCTTACCTAGTGTTTCCTCCGTCAGGGGTTGTAATCCCGTCTTCCATCCATCTATCCATGCTGACAAAGCTCTCTTGAAGAACTATTTTTGTAAATTGAAACGCAATTGCATAAACAACGCAGAGGTACACTCGAGTCTTTTAGCCTTTCCTATACAGATTAAGAAATTCGCCCGCTTCCACGCTCACAATGACTCACCCTTGGTGTTAACATTTACGTCAATAAGATTGTGTATCATGGACTAATTATCTCAAAACTGGGCATACCCTCGTCGAGTATTTCCGTGATCTCAAGAAACTTGCCTATTGAATTATCACCCCAAAGTCTGAATGTATAGCAGCTGGAATAAAGACAAGGTAAACCCTTCTCCTAGTCTCGTCACCGAAACGACAGCCTCGTTATCCAGATGGGGTTCTTAGATAATTTTACTTAAGGTACCCGGATATTAGCGTCTCTCAGCCTTCCTAGATGAAAAGTCAATAGAAGCAGCTTCTTTTTGCCCTCTTTCTTATTGATATCTTCTTCCGCTGTGTCACTTCTTGAAACTTCCTTTCTCCAGAAAATTTCTTCTCGCACCCAGAACGACTACGCAGCCTCACAGGTGTCTTCTTGTCCAAAGAGCTTTTAAGTGCATCAACAAATCTCCACAGATACCGGAGATCTGTTGCTACCTCCAAGGTCTACCAGAAAAACGATCTCGCCGCTGGCCCGCCGCTGGTGAATCGCCCTTGCAGGCCCCAACATTCATCGTGCAACTGCTGCTCCGTCTCAGCTCTCCTATTACAACGATCTTGCTACCGCCTCTGCCGTCGCACTTGTATCACCATCGCCGTGACAAGCACACTATCACACCCTCATATCCCTCTTACCGTTAAGATGTGCCTCGCCGTTGCCCAGAACTTCAACGGCTGCAACTGCTCCATTATCCGATATCTGATCTGCGAAGACCGTACGTACACTTGTGTCCTAGAGCCGTTGTTATATTTCTTTTCTTGGAAACGCGACCGCCACAGTCTCACAATCCCAAATCGCGAGACACTGCTGTCTGGACTCTACCACCTTACTATCACAATATCAGACCTCGCCCTCTTTTTGTCTGAACCGCTTCTTCTTTTCTATCTTTATTTCTACTTCAAACAATGAGACACCCTTATCCAATATACAAAAGAGTGCTTATTCCGCTTATAACTATTATATCGAAAGGCTCATCGGGTCTTGGTCAAGCCACATTGGTTTCGCTATAATCTGCTTTCCTTCGCTCGGGCAAATAAGCCAGCTCCGCTCCTATCTTCTAGGTTACGGGAAGTCGTTGTCTGGTATCTGGCAGAGTAGTGTCATTTCTCGTGTTTCTTCGGTTCCAACCTCCTATCTACTCTAGATGACGAGAAATGATAGGCTGGCACTTTCCCAAGCTCTTCAATTTCGAGTTAATCTTTCCTTCTAACTGCCCAATGCTTCGAGCTTATTCTCACACGCGATAGAGATAATAACTTTTATTGCTCGCATATTTCTCTCTGACTTCAGATGGCGAGAGGTCTCCTTCTGGTTTCGCTCTGATCTCTCCGAAACACCGACACTGACTATTACCTAGACGTTAACCATACTCGCAAGCAGATCGACAACAAGCCATGCTCTAAAGCCAAGAGCCGATTCGTCGAGATGGAGCGTGGCGGGTGTGGCTTTGGCAGTGCATGTGAGGAACGAGAGACGGAAGTCTGGGTTTTCGACCACTTCACTCCCGACCAGGCCGATTTCACATTCCTCGAACTGCCTGGCAAGGCTCTCAGTACCAGCGCTCGCCCCAAGTGCTTGGAGAAAGGTCACTTCACAAAGCACCACGACTGTGGCATTGGCAAGGCCGTGAATGTCCCCTGGCGTCATGTTGACGAAGTAGGTAGCCGCCAGACCGATTCAGAAGCAAGAAGCTAATTTTATGTAGTATGGCAACCTGTTCGGGGAAGTGACGGAGGGCGTCAAGAAGGAAGAAAAGGAGGGTGTCAAGATGGAAGAAGAGGACCAGGGCATGGAGGGAATACCAACCAATGAAGACATCGATGTTGAGATGGCAAATCTTGAGATCAAACAATAGAGTGTTTGTGAGGCACTACATACGTGGGGACGATGAGAAGTGTGGTAGTTTGGCGGGTATGGGCATCTGAACATTGTGTGCCTTGAGAGAATTGAGCCTTCTGGTGCCTTGATACCTCAAATCTCAATGTATTGCTTGAAACCAGAACTATCAAAGCCAATTCAGATAAACATCCAATCAGATTGGCATCAGATCAAGCCTGCACTGTTTCCAAGCCAAAACCGTGTGCGGGCCATCCCACTTTTGCTAGCTTAGTCAGATAAGAGAAACCTTATAGTACAGGCGTACACAAAGTCTTTTCAATTTTCCCGGTAAAGCATTCCTAGGCATCAATTTCATCATCTTTGTGGATCCCGCAGCCCGGTTTACCCCTTAAATCACGTGATACAATCAACAAACATGTCAAATAAAGCTAATGTTCTCCTCGTGGGTAGCGGTGGGGTTGGCACATTGGCGGCGTACAACCTCGAAGTCGGCGGTTTAGCATCAGTAACTTCGGTGTTGAGATCAAATTACGATGCTGTGTCACGCAACGGCTTTACCATTACCTCACTTGATCATGGCTACGTGAAAGGATGGAAGCCCTCCACCGGTAAGGAACCCCCAATCTTGATGAGACCTGCTAATTTTCCTCCCAGTTCGCAACTCAGTGCCAGATGTGGGCAAGGAAGGTCTCAGGCCATTCGATTTCATTGTCGTCACCACCAAGAATATTGCCGATGTCTCTCCCACGGTTACAGAGATCATTGCACCTGCAGTAACAGCAGGAGACACCACCATTGTGCTTCTTCAGAATGGTTTGAATATCGAGAAACCACTTCTCGTTGCATTCCCGATGAATCCAGTCCTCTCAGGTGTTTCTCTCATCGGAGCAACCGAGACATCACCAGGAGTGATCTTGCACGATGACCGAGACCGCCTCATCATCGGCGCCTTCACGAATCCTAACATCCCACTTTCCACTTCCATCACATCAGCACAAATGTTCGTCCAGCTTTACTCGGCATCAGAGAAAGTTTCCTGCACATACAACGAGAACGTCGGCTTCGTCCGCTGGAGGAAGCTAGTGTACAACGCATGCTACAACTCAGCTTGCGCCATTACACACATGGATACTTCCAGAATGAGGATATTGAAGTACCCAATCGATGATGTGGTGAGACCTTTGATGCTTGAGATTGTAGCTATTGCGAAGGCGGCTGGTCATGTATTGCCGGAGAGTATTGTAGAGGATATGATAAACTGTGATCCGGAGGACACTTATTTCAAGCCGAGTATGCAGCAGGATATTGAGAAGGTATCTTTCCCTTCTGGTTATTTGATATTGTAGGGGTGAGAAGAGTGCTAACTGCGAGCTAAATAGGGAAATTTTATGGAATTCGAGAACATCGTTGGTGAGCCACTGAGAGAAGCAGAGAAGCTGGCTGTCCCGGCCCCGAACTTAAAGATGGTATATGGACTGTTGAAGATTCTGCAGACTAATATCAAGGAAGCTAAGGGGCTTGTGAGCTTCCCGGCAGGCCCGATCCTGCTAGACCAAGTCTAGGAATGGTTCATGGAAGTGCTGGGCCTACCTAGGTAGACAGGCGACTGCCAGTTCTGCTTGATGTATCGAAGTTATGCAGATCTTAATTGAAAGACATGATTATCAATCGAAAGTTGATATTAGTGATCTGATCTAGAGTTTGGCTAAGATCCCGTCAGGCATCAGAATAGAGAGATGAGTTCTCGAGATATCTTTTACTGTCTTGCATCTGGAATTCTGTTAGCTCAAAAAGCCCTTCAAGTCAGAAACGGAGGCTCATCATGCACCCAGCCAACGCCATGGTGGTCTGAAACTCATCCATCAGCAATTTAATTGCCAAATCGACTCCCGCCTCGCCATTGTGCTGTCTTCGGTCAGCACATTACACAGAAATGTAACAAGACTATACGCACAGCCAGCCCCCAAATGGGCATCCTTCCCACGAAACAGAAGCAAGCTCCAAGAGTAAGTGCTTTGAATATATCAGTGCCTCTCCTAATCCCACCATCGATAGCAATGGGAATCTTCCCAGCTGCAACAGGAGCACATTCTCTCAATGCATCGAGAGTTGCTGGCGCACTATCCAGTTGTCTTCCTCCGTGGTTGGAGATAATAACACCATCAAGACCGTATTGGATTGCCAGTCTGACATCTTCAGGTGTATAGACTTCGAGAAAAAAAACTATATCAGTTTAAAGCCCAGAGATACGGAAAGAGCAGACCTAACACCTTTGACCCAAATTGGTAATTTTGTGTTACTTCTCAGCCAAGGAATGACGGTTTCCCAATCTGGAGTTGTATCTTCCTCATATTTAGCTTGGTGGGGTTCATTGCCGTTTCTGAGATATCTCACCGTAATTCAGGCCATCATCGCTTGCTCCAACAGACGCTGCATTGGTCTTGGATTCGATGTTGGGGAAAGTTATACCTTCTGGAATGTTGAAGGAGTTCCGGTGCTCATTTATTCTTTTCCCCAGTACCAAACCATCGACCGTCAGGAGGATTGCTTTGAACCCGCTCTCTGTGTATCTGTTAGTAAAACGTCAGAGAGTTCCTAACATCAGGAGGAACCCGTACTTTCAGCACGTTTCACCATCTTCAATGCGATATTCCTGTCCTTCAGGAGGGTGACTTGAAAACCATAAGGATTCCCTTTCCCCTCGGCGATTACATCCTCCATCGAAGTTGTGGACCAAGCTGAAAGACGCATCGCAATGCCATTCTTAGCAGCCGCACGAGAAGTGGCTACTTCCCCATCTGGATGAGCTAATTTGTGCATGGCTGCTGGAGCAAGCCCCAATAGGAAAGAAACCTGGAGAAGAGTCAGTGCAGATATTCTGGAAAAATGGGAAGATGCAACCTTTGTGCCGAAAATGGTAGTCAATATATCAATTATAGAGACATTGACGAGACTTCGAGGTCGTAGCTTATAGCGATTGTAAGCTTCCTCGTTATCTCAGAGGCTGGAAAAGCGTTAGCCACGAGCCAAGGATGGAAGAAGGCCATCAACGGACGTTATCATGTCCATAGACCCCTCGTTGAAGTATTCTGCTCTCTGTCAGTAAGTACTGTCGCAATGCTGACATAAATAAAACCTACCGCTGTACATCCTGGGCAATATCTTGGATGCAGATTCCTGCAGATCACGGATTGTGAGTATATGAGGATCGAGAGCAGCATGGCGATTTGCCATCTTGAAAGTCAAGGAAAGCAGGATGTTGAAGAAGATTTAGAATAGGAAATAGTTGAAATTCTCTTCGAAGTCAATAGTTAAATTAGAACAACAAAACAAACATGTTTCAAGAACCCACGGATATACGCTGTCACTTGATGCTGTCCTGCCAACCTCATGCAGGATACTTCAACGAACTGGTCCCCCCAAGCTCAGCTATTCGTAATTTATGGTTCTGATTGGTGCCATAAGAGTATCAAGGCCCGAAAGTGGGATGAGGAACCTCTTTATAACTTTCCAATTTCGGAATACTGTGCAATCATCGCGAAGCCCTGAGGGGTAGTGTGGAGGTACACGGAGCGAGATCATTGCTATCTTTTGTTCTTCTGAAGCGAAGTTTTCGACACTTAGATCTGGAAAAAGGAGGTGGCTGGAAACACGTGGCTTCCTGGCCCCTACCATGACGACCCTTGCCCATCTCTCCACCACTCCATCATGCATCAAGCTTGCATTGTCAAGGAGAGACACAACATTGGCACTTTGTAACTGCGCCACTGTATGCCAAGCTTCACCAATGAAAGAGAGAGATGTGCTGGACAGGAAGATGATGGTGATCGTAAGTACAGGAAGTATATGAAAGACTAAGAAGATCGTGACGGTTGCCAAGCCAGTGTGGCGAGTTGGTTGGAGGGCGGTAGGGAAGGGTGACGGGAAAGGAAGCGCGAGTAGGGCTATGATATTGAGTGACGGTGGAGGTAGTGAGGCAGCACATGTCAGAAAAAGATGGGAGGCGAAATAGTTTTAGGGGGTCTTACTTTGAAGGGAGCATTAGCATTGAATTCGGAATGTTTCATGGCATATGGCAGGTACTGGATTTTGGAATTTATAAAGCAGAACGGATATCACATGCGAAGAGAATGGAGGTTGAAATTTTGAATTTGATTCATAATGCTCATTACTCCATGGAGCAATCATTGAAGCATAAAGCCAACAGACAAACGGCACATATCTCCCCATAAACTCCTTCCAAATGCATGCAATCGGACCATTTGAGGCACAATGGACGTAAAGATATCTACTCAGAAACGAACTTGGCTTTCTTCTTCTTCTTATCATTATTCGGCCTGCTGGAAGACTCGTCGGCTGGCTCAACCTTGTCGTCCTCATCCTTCAAGGCCGGAGTTACGATCTCCTTCTTCTTCTTGGCTTTCTTCTCCTTCTTTGGCTTTTTGGCGGCCTCCGCGATCAAAGCAGTGACAGATTCCTCGACTTCCTCCTTGGAAGGTTTGACACCAGCGGAACTCTCCTCCTTTTCGGACTTGCTTGGCTCGTCAACAGCAGCTGCGCTCTCACCCTTTTTCTCAGCCTTGGACTTCTTCTTCTTCTTGGGCTTGCTTGACTCCTCCGTAATCGGTGCAGCCTCGGGGGCCTTCATATTGTCCTCAGCAGCTGGTGCAGCTTCGATAGCCTCAGTCTCGCCGTCGTTTTTTGTCGACTGCGGAACGGCCTTTGCCTTCTTGGAGAGACCTTTGGCAGATTGGAGCGCAGGAGCATCAAACTCATAGCCAATTGCCTTCATCTCATTAGCCTTAATCTCTCTTCGCTCCTGTTCATGTCGGTTGCGCTTTTCCCAAGCCTCCTCAGATGCACCCTGCTCCAGCTTGCGACCTTCCAGCTTGTTCCATGGGACCTTCTTGAACCGCTTATTGGCACCCTCGAATACCTTTGCCGGAACTTGCTCGTCGGGGACTAATTTGACCTTGAGAAGATGGCCGAACATGAGGTAGTTGTCCATTGTCTTAGCAACGATGTCCGCAACACTCCCATCCTGGAACTGGATGAATGCGTAATGTTTGCTAGCGCCAGTCTTCCTATTGCGTGACAGACGGAGCTTGAGAATCTTGCCGAACTGTCCGAAGTAGGCCTTCATCTCATGCTCGTAGAATCCATGGGGAATACGACCAACGAATACGACACCCGGCTTGCCCTGACCAGGAAACCCGGCGACTTTCTTGAGCTTTAGTTGTTTCTTATTGGAGAGGTTCTTGTTTTCTGTGATTGCCGGAATTGCAAGGCCTTCTTTGTAGATTTCCTCGACCTTGTCATCTTCTTCATCACCGTCACTCTCAAAACCTTTGAGAAGTGCTTCAGTCTGATCGTCGATTTCGTCCTCCGAGTCCTCATCTACTTCCTCGTCATCCTTGTCCTCGACGTTCTTCTTGGTAGCATTTTGCTTCTTCGAGGAGCTCTTGTCCGTCTTGGGAACGATAGGCGCGCTTACTCCACTGCTGGCCTCCTTCACGGGTTTCTCAGATGCCTTCGCAACTTTCTTGTCCTTCTTGTTGGCAAGCTTGTCGGAAACTTCAAACTTGTTTGCTGGTTTTGCCTCGGAACCCCCATTGGCAATTGTCTTAATGTTCTTCGCCTTCTTGACTTGGGCGGGTATCAGACCTTCGGTGGTAGTCGAGTCGGTGGGGGTCTTGGACTTCTTTGCCTTGATAGGAGCAGCATCCTCGTTGGCTGTTATATATTGTTAGCTGAAGACTACGGCAAGAGCAACAATGAGATTCGTACCTTTGCGCTTCTTTGCTGGAGCTTCTGAAGCATCGGTAACGACGTTCTTCACCTTCTTGGGCTTTTGGGCATCGTGCTCAGGCGTGGAAGCTGTGCTGAATCAGTACGTTTTCCAGGTGAAGACTGTTGGCCGTTATTGAAGGTATTCGTACCCTTACGCTTCTTTGCCTTCAGATCCTTTAATGCGGCGTCCTTTGCCATTGTGTGAAGACGTCAATGGTGGAGTCGGGTTGTGATTTTTGGGGAAGTTTTGGATCGTCAGTTCTATGTTAAACTTTTTTTGGGCAGGACTTTTTCTGCCGTCTGGGCGGTGAGCCTTGCTGGCCCCTACGAAATGAGCACTTAGCCTCGTCCCTTGGCTGCGGAGTTAGCTTCATGTTTCTCTGATATTTTACTTTCAAATAATGTGGGCTTATTCACTACGGTCGTACCATAACGCATACTTCGTTGACTGCTATGGGTAGGAGAGTTTCTCGATGAAAGCCAGCTTGTCAGCCACCACGGAGTTCATTAGTCCTCCGAAGCTCCGGCAGCGCTGGAAAATGGCGCAGTTGCGGGCTTCACTCATCTTCACTCGTTGACTTTCAATACCAGGGCCAGTTTTCTCGGAAGTTCACAGCGCAAGTGTGCTCACTCATTGCAAAATGCCAGACTCTCGAGCTTATATCAATCCGTCTCTTTTCTCTGCTCTTTTGACATATTTTACTTCAAGCATCACTTTTGAAACAGCCTGTTGTTCTTCCTGTTGTGTTGGCCACGCATAAATCTCATCGCACAATCACTTCATCGATATACTCCTTCTTTCTTAACACCAAGCCATGAGTCACTTCGGGAAGAAAGTATTTGACGTAGACTCTGATATTCCCGATCTTTCTGGGAAGGTAATTCTGGTCACTGGAGGTCAGGTTGATCCCCCTTCACGTAAATCAGACTCAAGTAACAGTTGGTAGGCAATTCCGGCATAGGCAGGCCAACATGTCTTTGCCTAGCCAAACATAATCCTGCTAAGATAATTGTCGCGGCTCGAAATCTGAAGACGGGTGAGACAATACTCGAGGAGATCCAAGAAGCGGCTCCAAAAGTGGAAGTAAGCTTCCAACTTCTCCTTAAATTAATTCACGAGTTGTGCCACCAGCTGTCGCACAATTAAACATGGTAGAATACCTTCTACCCTCGATGACTGGAGTGGTTCACTAGAGCGCTTTCATGAGGTAATACTGACTTTGTGAAGGTGACCTTCCTTGAGTGCAATCTTGGATCCCTTGCATCCGTCCGAGACGCCGCAAAAAACATTCTCTCCTCCACTCAACGTCTCGATGTCTTGTTTTGCAACGCTGGAATTCTTGACCCTCCTCTCGGCTTGTCTGAAGATGGATACGAAATCCATTTCGCAGTCAACTATCTCGGTCATGCCTTCTTAATAAAGTTGCTCCTTCCACTCCTACTCAAGACGACCGAGGTGCAGCCCGATGTTCGAGTTATTCTTCTTGGATCCACAGGGTATCGATTTCATGATCCACGGGGTATCGTATTTAAGGACCTCCGAACGACTCAGCAGAACCTCACACGGTTCGGCATGTTTGGGGGTATGCTTCGTTACTTTCAATCCAAACTAGCCATCGTCTTGTATACCGTTGAACTTGCACGTCGATACCCTATGATCAAGGTTGTTGCCGTTCATCCAGGTATTATCGATACGCCATTGACTCCGCATTGGATGAAAGCGAATGCTCTGACGAGATTCATAACCGCAGGTGGTGAGGGTGGTATAAAGAAACCCGAAGAAGGCTCCTGGAATCAGCTCTGGGCGGCGACGGGATCAGGGGTTATCAGTGGCGAATACTATGAGCCTGTTGGAACTCTGGGGACAAGGACGAAGAAGTCTAAGGACCCAGAGTTACGGAACGAATTATGGGAATGGACTGAGGAACAACTGAAAATTTGGGCTGTTTGAACTGGTGGTCTGGCAAACAACTCTCTATTCTAGACTAGAATACTCGATTTCTGCAATTGGCTCGCAACAGACGGAATCGTCAGTGTTCGTTCCATTGCTCATTTTGCTATCAATCACGTGACCGATTTCAACTTCCAAAAGTAAACTTCTGAGAGCTTGCCAAGATCTAATATCGCTGATGTATTTGACGATTATTAGAATCAAGTCGTTTTTTCCTTTCAAATTCGATGCTTAGAGATACACAGTGTACCTAGATATTCCCTCATTTTGCACATGACATTGAAGATGTGGACAACTCGCTTACTTGTTTAGGTCGGTCTTGTCCAAATACAACAAATCGACATCACCAAACTATGGCTCCATCAAACAGAAACAATTCGCACGAAGAGATCTGGGACGATTCAGCGCTTGTCGACTCTTGGAACGACGCTCTCGAGGAATACAAGGTGAGGGAGAGCGGCAAAGCCCAAGACGTCAACCGGAGAAAATCTGATCTCGAGGCAGAAATACCATAGCATCAAGGCTCGCGGCGAAGATGTAGAAGAAGTACTCAGAGCGGCTGAGAGGCGTCGTAATGGAGTGTCTGTTCAACAGTCCAAGCACAGATAGAATACTGACTGTGTTGAAGAAGTCAAGAGATCGATCACGAAGAGGAACAAGTGGACGATAGCAGGCTTGTCAATGATCCACGTGCCAAGAAGAACCTGCCCGAGGAAACGGGAGATCATGACACAAAATCTGCCAAGCATGAGGCTCCAGTATGCGTTCTCAGGCCCATTTTCTAAAGATAAACTCCTTGATTAGATCCCTTGGCACTCTTCATGCAAACTTTAACTGAATCTTATCTCTTTTTAGGTGGCACACACGCAGCCAGAGGTGGGCCAAGCACCAGGACGAACGCCACCAGCACTGCCTCAACATTTGATCGGCCAAGGTGAGACAAACATCCGGATCAAATTTTTTGATGGGTCACGCTAATGTGGGGCTCTCAATGCAGTTCAAGATGAGGGGTTGAAGAACTTACTGATGTCTTGGTACTACGCTGGGTACTACACAGGGTTGTACGAGGGTCAGCAACAGGGACAAGTGGCGGCTGCCAAGCATGAAGCGTAGTGGGAACGGTCGGGCTTCAACCGATCATCTGTGACAGGAAGAGTTTGGGCCGTCCGATAGTGTCCCTGTATCCGAGATCAGGTCCAAGCGACTGGCAGAAAGTTTGCTTGACATCTGTCAGCGGCGACATGGGATGCGTGCTGTGAATAGGAAACGCAACGTCACAATCACAGAAGCGGCTCGTTTCACGATCATATTATGATTGGGGTCTCTGGATTTTGTGTTTCTCCGATGTTTCGTCTTCTCCGAATCATACCTGAAGGTTAACCAACTTATGCGCCTGGGCCGCGGGCCACCTCCTGTCGGCGGCTCGATAGCCTTGATGTTGGCTGCGGGCCTCGGCCAGATGAGCTTCTATGGGACATCTGAAGGCCAGAATGGCAAATAACAGTGGTCGTGATGGGCGCGGGCAGAATTCGTGGACTCCTTCTGGAATTTCCGGGAGTCGGCGATGTTGTCTTTGGCGCCCCCTGCTGTCCGAATTGCTGCGCTCAGGAAACGGTTTTCCGCCGCCGCCGACTCCGCCTGCCATCCGTCCTCTTGATTAGATGGCATCGAATATCTGATCTTCCGGAACTTATTCTAGCCTTTTCCATCACAATCGGATCATTTTCTGCCATCTCAAGCCCAGCTGAGACGAAGCGACGTCAGGCACCCCTGACCGGAGCCGCCTGCATTCGGTTGTGAGACGAGCCTGGGACGAACTTTAAAACACAAGATGTCCGAGGCCGCTGCTAACACGCCTCGCTTCACTTGAGCCACCAACCTTTCCGTGGCCCGTGCCCCCCCTCCCCCTGAACATCCCTTCCCTTCGCCCAACTGCCACCCCAGGATCCAAGATCATCTGTGTATCGGATTTGACAACGATAGAATCGTCCCAAGCTCAATGCCGTTTAGGAAGGCTTCATCAGCTCCCTCTCCGGACGAAGGCCTCTCCGAGCCACAGCCTTCCTCTGTTTCGTGCTGGGGTCTGCCAGGGTAGCGCCCAAGAGGATTCCCCGTGGGTCCCTGCCACCAATTTCATGCTCGATTTAATATCTTACCCTCCCCAAGACTGTATCTTCACCTCTGTTCTTCTTCATCCGTCTTGCCGTGAACACATTCATTCACTTCCTTTCTATTTCATCCGAGCTTTTCATCATCACGAGCAGGCCCTCGCCATCTGGCTATACTCTCAAGCTTCACCCTCACGATCTTTACTGTTGAGCCAAGACAACTTTGATAGTTTAGCTATACCGCAGTGCGGCTTTCATCTTTGCACTACCTTCGATCCGATACCTGCTCGACAGTTCTAATATATCACCATGAGATTCTCAGCCGTTGTAGCACTTTGCGCCGCGCCACTGGCGTTTGCTGGTACTTTACAAGCAGACTTGGTTGCACGAGGCGCAGTCGGGATTAAAGCTGAAGGGGTATCAGTGGAGTCTTCTGCAGAGTCTCGGGGAAATGAAAAAAGCAAAGACTCTAGCAGCGGGGGCAATAAAAAAAGCGGTGGAAATGATGTGTCAAATTCAGTAACAGAGATCATCATCATTTGGGTCAACAATGGAGGTGGAGCACCTACTTCGACCATGAAATCTCAGTCTACTTTCTCCCTTCAACAAGGCGCTCCTGCGGCAGCTCAAACACACAACGTAAGTTGGGTCCGAATTATTCCATGGGTACAATACTGACAGTCTCCCAGGTCATGGTTGGTGGATCCGCAGGATTAGCATACACACCAGATTCTATCAATGCAGCAATTGGTGATATGGTAATTTTCACATTCATGCAACAAAACCACACCGCAACGCAATCTGCCTTTACCACACCCTGTGAAGCACTGGTTGGAGGAGTTGATTCTGGATTCATGCCAAACCCCAACAGCAGCGTCGTCCCACCACCGCAAATGGCCATGCAAGTTACTGTTGCAACACCGATTTGTAAGTCGACACATCTTGCTGAAGCCACCCAAAATTCTAACACGTCACAGGGTTTTACTGCAAGCAGAAAGGTCACTGTGGAAAGGGCATGACTTTCTCCATCAACCCCACTGCCGACAAGACACAAGCCATGTTTCAACAATTGGCCGTTGCTCAAAACGGTACCGGAACTACCCCGGTCATCGCCGGTGGCTCAGGTACAGGAGCGACGTCAAGCTCTGTTGCAGGCGCTGCCGCCACTTCATCAGCCAACAGTGGTACTCTGGCTCCCGGAACCGGAACAATCGACGGCACTGGAGCTTGCCAATGCTCATGTCTCTGCGGCGTAGCATCATTCCCTAACGCTGCCATTCAAGGTGTCAACGGTTTCGGCGGTCTTCCAGGTAAGCTACTCCCGCTTGTTGGCATTTCAGAATTTAATTTTTAACAGCAAAATTTTAGGTGCGATGCCTTCGAGCGCGCTTATGGCATAAGAGCATCTACAAAAAAAGAGCGGCTTTTGCAGTCGTGTACCTTAGATCTGGTGTTGGAGCGTCGCCGTTGAAAGGCTTGACGCATGTATTCCGTGGTATATATGACAGGATCGTATTCGAGAATGCGCTTTAATAGTCCGCTGAATGGATACAATTTATTGCATTCCGTCACGACGTTCAAATAACTTTTTTCATTTACCTCTTGCGGTTCATAGATGGCAGCACAATTACCCTTCAATGTTTACTCTTACCAGAAGTC
Source organism: Hyaloscypha sp. PMI_1271 (assembly GCA_021399465.1). Lineage (NCBI taxonomy): Eukaryota > Fungi > Ascomycota > Leotiomycetes > Helotiales > Hyaloscyphaceae > Hyaloscypha > Hyaloscypha sp. PMI_1271. The sequence continues at coordinate 160,834 of JAJTUS010000019.1, read as the reverse complement.
TTCTTGAAAATCGAACCAATGTGAAGCCTGTGAAAAAATCGGTCAAGGAGTACTTGAAGCTCGTTTCCTCATCTCAAGAGGGATCGACAGACGAAACTGTATCCCAAGCAGCAGCATAGGCTGCATAACCACAGTCTTTCATGCATAGAAGCGCATCATATCATCCGGCCAAAAGCGACCAAAGCCCCACAAAGCACACTGAGAGCTTGAATTTCCATAATTCGAGAAGTATTACTGCAATTCAAGATACCACGTGGTTCTTGTCTCCATTTCGAGGACCATTTCAAGTTGATCGTCCTGCATTGACAAGCCTTATCCACATCCTTCTCTCTTCCTCATGCCAGAGATCTGTCGATGCAAGAGGATGCATAGAAAAGTGGCAGCGCTTTTGAATTCCAGAGTTTTAGCCAACTTCAGAATATATCGAAAACAATCCATTCCCTGCCATCTTCGCAGTTCATTGAGCAAGCATGAGGCTTCTTTCCAGCACTTTTGGGCCAAACCTCATTCACTATGGTCCCGAGAAACAAACATTGACGTAACTGAAGATATAGATGTAGAATTGGACTGGGAGAGAAACCAACCCTTAAATTATTATTCTTCAAATTCCGAAAGGTATATCTCTTTTCCCCTGTCGCAACTGATTTACCAATTCTACCCTCCTCATCGATTGTAAAAGTAACCAAGATCGAATTCTTTCAACGCTCATTTAAAATGACCCAAAATAAGTTCTTATAGCACCCAAGCATTCGATTAAGTAACATTTGAGGTCACATTACAGAGAGAATTGTGATAGTAAACACTGCTTTGCTACCTCCATAAATTTGTCAGCCTTGCATTGGGATTCTCAGCCTCGCGACGCGGTCTCGTGTTTCACTTAGTTCGTCCTAACTTTCTCACCACCATCCACCTCCATTTCCGTCCTTCTTCAAAACGACAATGAATGGCACTCACTCTCCCCACAACCCTCAAGCTCTCCCAATTGAAGCTATTAGCCTTCCAATGCGGCATCTCAACCTCGGGCACAAAGCCCGTCCTCAGGTCGCGCCTCCAAGATGAAATCACTCTCACTCCGCGCCAGCGACCCACTCCTCTCCGAATCCTAAGCATTGACATGGGAATCCGAAATCTAGCTTACTGTATCCTCGATGTCCCGAAATCGTCCCCGTCGAAGCTCCCTGCAATAAGAGCATGGCATCGGCTAGCTGTGTCTACCACGCCTGAAGTGCGAGAAGTCAAACCGGGCGAAGGTGCCGAGATGGCACCGGTGAAAGAGGTCTTCAACCCAGCTACACTTTCTGCCGCTGCGTATACGTTATTGAAGAAGAAGCTGTTGTTGGAGGAACCAACACATATCTTGATTGAGAGACAAAGGTTCCGGTCTATGGGATCGAGGAATATTTTGGAGTGGACGGTGAGGGTTAATATGTTTGAGTCCATTCTTTATGCTGTTTTATGCACTCTTAAAGGAGAGGGAGTATGGAGTGGAGAGGTTCAGGCGATTGCGCCGGGGAAGGTGGGACCGTTTTGGCTGGGTGAAGAGACGGATGGAGTAGGGAGTAAGAAGGTGAGGACGAGCAAGAGTGTGAAAATAAGGAACAAGGGGGCGAAGATTGATTTGGTGAGGGGATGGCTTGAGGGTGGTGAGATGGTCGGGTTGGGGAATGAAATTGTGGAAGGTATGGCGAGGAGGTATAGGGAGAAGTGGAACAGAAGTCCTGGAGGGAGGAAGAAGGGGGAAGGGGATGGAGAGAAGAAGATGGGGAAGTTGGATGATTTGGCGGATTGCTTGCTGCAAGGGATGGCGTGGATACAGTGGGAAGAGAACAAGAGGACGGCGCTGAAGCATGGTGTTGAGGCTTTGTTAGAGAAGATGACTGCCTCAATCGCAAGGAATAACTCGAAGACCTCCAAGATCTCATCCGGACCTACCAAGGATGGCAAGAGCAAGAGGCAAGAGGATGATGATGATTCATATTAGGCTGAAAATTAATTTTGAGCATCATTTGGGACACCGAAGAGAGCCTGGATGTTTTCTTAAAAGAGAGTCGTTGGAAGGAGACCTTTGAAATGATCAATGGTTCCATTGCCTAATCTAGCGAACAACTCCCCACCTCGATTTCCGAATGCGGCTTAGCCAGGAACCGCAACGTATCCCTGTCTAACCTTGTTCGTATCACGTGGAGCTCCTCCAAATATCTGGCAAAGTTCGTCCGATGTATCTGCTAGCTGAAAAGAGCTTCTATAGCACTTAGCTAGATGCTGAAAACTCCCTTAAGACCTTGTGAGGTGTTTTTGAGCCAGCAGCGTTGATGCAAATCCCCAACAACATTCTTCTTCTAACCACCAGTTGCCTCTCGGTAGAAAGAGATACTTCGGTTTGCACCAGCAGTAGCAAAGGCTTCACTCTTCCCAGTCTTTGGCAACCACTTGACACACCATAGAGTCTTGTCCGTTTCGCTGTGGGTCGCCACACATGCCCTTCTGTCGATAGACCACACCTTGCACTTTCCATCAAAAGACCCACTGAGAAGATACTCGCCAGTATCACTCCAGTCCACCGAAAAGATCCATGCTGAGTGGCCTGTGAGATTTGCAACTTGCTCTCCGTGCTGGACATCATACAGAGCAATTACCCTCGCGTCTCCTGCAGCAGCGAGACGAGTACCAACAGGTGAGAATGCAACCGCCCGTACTGGCTTCACCAAACCTGATTTCCTTAATAAGCTCCAATAAAACAGATTCAAAGGAATGACCTTACCTGGCAACGAATACAGCATCCTGCCCGTATCATTATTAAACACATAAACCCCACCATTCTCATGCCCACTGGCCGTAAATCTCCCATCCCGGCTCATATCAATACACATCCCAAAGCTACCTTTCGTCTCATATTCTCTAATCTTCTTCCGTCCAGCAACGAGATCCCACACATTTATCCGCCCATCATACGTAGTGCTCGCCAAGAACTGTCCATCCTCGCTCAGCGCAACGGCCCATATCTCTCCCGCCTTGTTGCCATCCTCAATCTTGCCTTCTCCCGCCCATTCTCCAGATTCAGAAATGCTCCATATCTTCACCTCGCCGCCGAAACCTGCGCTGGCTGCTATTCGTCCGTTGCGGGAGGTTACGATGTGATGGCAGCCGAGCTTGTGTGCGCCGGAAAGGGTTTGCGTGAGAGGGATATCGGGGGAGGTGGTGGAGTGTACTTTGATTGATGACGCGCCAGATACGGAGAGGATCTGAGTGCGTGTCACAGCGAAGGAGAAGATATCGGTGATGTGAGCTGAAAGATATTAGCTTGCGCGGAAGGAGGGGCAGCTTGAATCACCATCGTCTATTGTGTGCGTTGTGAGGTATTGTTTGGACTGGGAAGGATTAGCCTGGATCAGAAAAACGGTCAGGGGCTAGGCACCATTATCACCAAAGATTTGAGGGCATGTCAAGTTGAGGAGTGGGTGTGAAGGCTCTGCTGCTGAATCTTGTAAAAGTTTGGTGGGGTTTGATGTCGAAGCAAATCAACATAACATGACGCGAACATTTAGATTGATGAAAACACCAACATGCAATATTTGATCAAGCTTTGCATGAAGTCTTTTGATTGCAATATCTTCTTACACCTTAAGTACAGTATTTGTACATTCTTTACCTCGCATTGAAGCCTAGCCTACAACCACTTCCCATTCCCAAAACGCCAAATGCTATGCCACAACCCAACTTCACGTCCTCCATCCCAAATGTTATCCCTCATTATTCATCCGTTGGCTTGTCTGATGTGGTTTTGTTCGTCTTCCCCCTGAACATATCCTGGATCTCTGTTCTACATCAGTAATTGCGCCACAAATTCTGCTTGAAGAGCTTACCTCGAACGCAATACGGACAGAGAAAGTGCGCCTTCTTTACATGCCCACAAGCAGAGCACTTGTTCAGAGCGGTCACGTCATTCATTCCTTTTCCTGCCATTTGTCTGTGCCTCTTCTTCATATGTGATGTCTTCTTCTTCGGCACAGCCCGGAGTATCGATTCCCATATCCCTCCCAGTAGTCCCGGAACATTGAGCTGTATGGCAGAAGGGATTGCGAATGCTAGTGAGGGCAATAACGGGTGTGAGAGCTGCCGTGAATATAAGGTGGTGTATCTCGAAGCTCCGGTCACTGTGGATACGGAGAATCGAGGGAGGAAGGAGGACAGTATCGACGAGGTTGCAGTATAAATGGCGGCCATGGTGATGGACGACAATGGCAATGATGATTCTTGCCTTGTCAATTCGAAAAAGCTCGCAATTGCTCTCGCACAGGATCAGCGTTCGACTTCGGCAATTTTGAAGCTTTTCGGAAGTTGCTGCAGGGGATGGAGGTCCCTAATCTAATATGAGCCTAGCTCGCTCCTTCTCCTTTTTGAGAACGCGACACTTTATTTTGCGGAGGAAGGTAACCCCCTTCTCGACCAATATCCGCTGCAAACCACCAACGAAGAGGAATTGTTCAATCCTAAAGTGCCGAATATCCATCTTTGGTCTCGACGAACATTATCGCAGTAAATGGCAACCATGGATAGACATGCTCCCCAACAGTCGGTGTACCCGCGCAGCCACGTCGGTTTCGACAGCATCACTTCTCAGATTGAGCGCAAGCTGTTGAAGCGTGGTTTCCAGTTCAATGTCATCTGCGTTGGTAAGTAGAGCTCTTGAAGCTTCTTATTCCTATTATCTGCTTCTGCGCACTGGCTAACTGTTACTGTTCTCAGGTCAAACTGGTCTGGGGAAATCCACCCTAATTAACACTATCTTTGCGTCGCACCTAATCGACTCGAAAGGAAGACTCACCCCCGATGAGCCTGTACGATCTACAACCGAAATCCAAACCGTCTCACACATCATCGAGGAAAATGGTGTTCGTCTGCGGTTGAACATTGTCGATACCCCGGGTTATGGCGATCAAGTCAATAACGACAGATGCTGGGATCCAATCGTCAAGTACATCAAGGACCAGCACTCCGCATACCTCCGAAAGGAGCTCACAGCTCAGCGTGAGCGATATATCCAAGATACCCGTATCCACTGCTGCCTGTTCTTCATCCAGCCATCCGGACATGCTTTGAAGCCAATCGACATTGTGGTCTTGAAGAAGCTCTCGGATGTTGTCAATGTCGTCCCAGTCATTGCCAAGTCTGATTCCTTAACACTGGAGGAGCGAGCCGCTTTCAAGGAGCGCATAAAGGAGGAGTTTGCATTCCACAGCTTGAAGATGTTCCCTTATGACAATGATGAGTTCGATGAAGAGGAGCGTGCTCTGAATGCTCAGATCAAGGTTTGTCACAAGTGCCGAGCTACCCAAAAAATAGCTAACATATCATCAGAACATCATTCCCTTCGCCGTTGTTGGATCTGAGAAGTCGATCATCGTTGGCGGCAAGCAAGTCCGTGGACGTCAAAACCGATGGGGAGTCATCAACGTCGAGGACGAGAACCACTGCGAATTCGTCTACCTCCGAAACTTCCTCACCCGCACCCATCTCCAAGACTTGATCGAGACAACATCTCAAATCCACTACGAGACGTTCCGTGCCAAGCAACTTTTGGCACTTAAGGAGAGCAGCGCAGCTGGAGGACATGCTGGCAGCCGACCGATCAGCCCAGCAGCTGAGCGAGAATTGAGCAGAAACTCTCAGAGAATGACCATGAACGGCTACTAGGAGATTCAAGCCTTCGGGGGACTCGGTGAATAGGGTGGTTCTTTATGATTGTATCTGAGCAAAAGCGACTTAGGGATTTCCTTAAGCAGGCCAAGGATAGCGTTTGATGGCCGCTTAAGCTGGGCTTTACTTTGACTCCGAAATTTCCCTTTGCTTAATTAGCCTTCTCTAATATCGAGAATTCATTTCATTAGTAGTAAAGTCTGTCGGTGTTTCTTTGTCCAATTATGAGTAGGGTAGAATGAAGCTCGAGCTTTAAAGACAGAAGCCATGTGTGAGAATCTCGTGATGCTTCTGTTCAACATCTTCTATGTGCAATGACTGAACTCGACATCGAGATGCAATCTATCGACGAAGTAAAACATTCTATTCACAAATAGAGAACTTTTGGCTACCCATGCATTTAACACCCTCGCAGCCAGTTTCTCCAAATGCTCACAGCAAATCAAATGGTCTTTCCAACTTTCAATCCTCAACACTCACGTCCGCAGCTCCCTCGTCCTTGGCATCCTGCTCCTGAGTCCGCTTCTTGAACACAAACTGCTCCAATTCAGTATACGCGTTCTCAAGATCATCGTTAACGATGATCAGGTCATGTGCCCCAGGCGTCTTGGAGTACTCGAGCTCGAGCCGCGCTTGAGCGAGACGCTTCTGGATCGACTCTTCTTTCTCGGTGCCTCGGCCGCGGAGACGCTTTTCGAGGACGGTCATGGATGGGGGCGCGATGAAGACGTAGCGTGCTTCGATGTGGGAGTTTTTGATTTGCTTGACGCCCTGACGAATCCTTATTAGGCCCCATAATGTAATTTCAAATACACACTTATCCTGTGAAACTCGTAGAACGGCAGAAATCGAGAAGGTAACATGGCGGAACAAACCTCCATCTCAATATCCAACACCACAACCGTCCCGCGCGCCGTCAGCTCCCCAATCGTCCTCTTACTCGTCCCATACCGGTTCCCGCCAAACTTCGCATTCTCCACAAACGCCTTCTCCTCGATCATCTGCTCAAACTCCGCCATGCTGATGTAATAGTAGTCTACATCGCGCGTCTCGCCGGGTCGCGGGTCGCGGGTGGTATGCGAGATGGAGGTTGCGAAGATGGTGGGGTGCCGCTCGAGCAGGAGCTTGTAGAGTGTCCCTTTGCCTACGCCTGAGGGCCCGGAAATCACGATCGGACGGAGGTCGGTGGGGACTGTGAGGTGAGGTGTAGTTAGTATAAAGAAAGGCGGAGAAGAGTTAGGGATTGTGGAGGGGCGGGTGGGGCGGTGGGGAATGAGATGGGGATTCGAGGACGTACCTGGTGCCATTGTGTATGCGTGATAGGTTTGTCTGAATCGCGGGGTCTGGGAGAGGATTTTGGAGGATCTTGTAACACGGGAGAAAAGCATGTGGAGTTTTGGAGATAAATTTATGCATGAAGGTCGAGGCTAGAAAGTGTGGAGCCTAGCTTTATCGCCCCTTATCGTCGGACTAAGTTTGATTCATGGTGGTTCACATTTCGGACTGGACGGGGTGGAAATTATAATGATTTATTGGAATTTTCATTTGAATTTGAGACACATGTGAGATGGAAATTGTGTGCCCGTTGTGCGCCATAACTCCCTCGAAATGTGAAAATGTGCTTCGTAAAGAGCGGGTATTTTGAGGGAACAAAAGGGGGCAACAAAACTCCACGAACGCCTCTTGAGAAATCTCCTTCTATGATTATCTAGAATCTAGTCATGTTGCTGACCTCGCTGTATCGTGATGAGGCTGGGGCTGGAACAGGAGGGGGAGCTAGATAGGAATCTCCTCCCTTGTACGCTGGGTGGAGTGAAGTTGAGGGACGTTGGATTTCTGGAATGACTGGGGAGCTTCTGTCATTCCAGGCATTGAAACGCTCAGGGTCTTGGACGACGGGCCTCGAGATACTGATGGGCCACTTCATGCCGAACTTAGACTTTCGTCGATCTTCAGAGTAGCTGCGCAAGATTTAGCACTGTGAAATTCCGAAGATTGACGGAGCTGAGAGCTTACCTGGGGAGAACAGGAGTAGCAGGACGGCGAATAGAGCCACTGGAGACGCTGAAGGCAGATTTTCCGGAGGGATCCTTGGGAATCGCGGCACCCTCCGCGCGGACCTGGCGGCCAGTGATGCCAAGCTTAGAGTCGCAGAATACGTACGTCTAGGAGCCTGTCAGTGACCCCTTCTTGCGCCGGCAGCAGCAGAGGCATGGAAACAAGTAGATACTTACTGCGATGATATTGAAAAGCCCAAACAGCGAGTTGAGGATCCCCGATGATATGACAACTCGCCACATAGGCAAGCCTAGGTTCTCCACGCTGGTAGCGACCTTGTTGAGATTTCCGAGGGTGATGAAGCCCAGACAGATCATTGAAATGCCGAGGGCGACGAAGCCAGACTCATCGCAGAATGAGGGCCAGCAGCGCGCGAACCACTTCTTGAAGAATCCTGACTCGGAGACGATGAGGAAGATGCCGAGGGCACTGATTACGAAGTGAGCGGCTCCGTCGAAGAAGAAGAAATTCGATGTCTTGACTGTCATGACAAGCATAATCCAGCTAGCAACCACGAGTAGGAACAGGACGATGATGTTGAAGAATCGAAGGATGTTCAGCGTGATGTAGCCGGGACCCATCTTGGATTCGGAAAACATATTGAATTGTGTATTAGAAGTCTGCAAAGGCTGGAGTTAGCAGATTTCAAGTGCGTGAGTAGATTCGGAGACTCACGATTTTGTGGGTGGCTGGAGTAGCTGTAGAATTCGACTGCCTGCAGTAGAAAGATTCGGTGACGGTGGTTCGAAAGATCGAGGGAATGTATGAGATGGAAAGTAGAAAGGGTTCGAGGAGAAAAAAAATTATAAATGCAGAAAGAAAGACTATTGACCTGAACACCTCATTGTTTGCCGAGCGCAATGCCTAGAATGATTGTTCATTGACAGTAGGGGGACAATGGGGAAGTATATGAATGAAAGTGTACAATGGGAGAGCAGGACTTGAAGACCTGATTCACAACCGCCTAATCTGCAAGCTATTGTGGGGAAACCGTACCTTTGTCCCTGAACGTAGCGCGAGTCACTTCGAACGAATAGTATCGAAGTCCAAGGGAAGTTCTTTGACCAGACGGGAGGGCCGCGACAAAGGGACCTCGAGTTTCGAAAGAAACAACTGGATGAAATCCCCTCGTCTGGTCGAAAAGCCGCTGGAAACTTTTCAAGCCTCAGAACAAGACTGCCGCTAGTGTTCGTAGCGTTGCAGGGAACAGACATGGAGGCTTCCGTGTGCGAAGTCCATGGACGACAGGATCATCCAGGGCCAGACCTTTCAGACCGGCCCAATGAGGCCTGTAACAAGCGCTTGCATTGGTGCCAAGTATATATTCTCCTGCGGCAAGCATAAAGGGACGTTTCGAAGACCGTTTCTAGCACCGTGGCAATTGGACGAACGCGCTTAAGGAGTTGGTTTCAAGATCCCCTCCTGGATGCCAGTACATCGTGCATCACGGAAGATCGCGTGAAAAAGCTCCGATACCAGTTGCCGCTTAGGCTATTCATGAAAGTGATTCGACAATTATATGACCGTTCTTTGTGAATCACCAAAGAATGATGGTGCTCGAGGGTTTGAGGTTTGAGCGTGTATCACGTGCGTTGTCTCGTTCGAGCCTTCCCGAAAGCGGGAAGGCGCCTAGCGAGATTAAAAATAATCTCGCTCCATTCTCAGCCTCAACTCCATCAACATCTGGCCACGCAGGCAAAGAAAACTTCAACGAATCTCCAATAGAATCGTGGACACTCAACATCATTCAAGATGGCCAGAGGCAATCAAAGAGACAAGGCTCGTGAGGCCAATCAGAAGAAAATGGCCGACCAAGTAAGAGCTTTCATGTCCTAGAAACTTGCGATTCGTGTTCCAGAAACGTGTTGCTGACCGCATACTCTGTCCATAGAAGAAATCCAACAACATGTCCGGCTCTGAGATGCAGCGTGAGAAGGAGAAGGTTGCACAAAAGATGAGGGAGAAGCAGGCTGCTGGTGAGTCTTTCGCAATCGACTTTCCGCCGGAAGCTGATTGCTAACTCCACTCTAAGCCGATGCGAAGAAGGCTGCTGAAGCCGCTGGTGGAGCGAAGAAGTAGTAGACGACATCGATAATTTCCCGCCGAAGTCTTCGACGATGCGAGGAGGTATATGCCGAGTAATGACGGAGTTTCGGTACGGATTGCATAACATGGGCATTGAGCATTGGTTACATGTGATGAAGAGTTTAGAATGCGTGGTTGGGGCAATCGACACTTTGATTTCTTTCCAATATTCTTTCTGTGCTTGGTCTCTTCAGTGATGGAACGGAGGATGTTGTACCTCGCTGTTTACCACTCGAAGGACTTTCTCGTTATGCTAAACTTCGTTCCCCTTCTTCCACCAACAGTCGGAGGAACAATATGTGGTCCTTGTGTCCTTCAGAGAAGACATGCCTATGTTTTCACTAGAAAATACCCCAACCAAAACCGGCAAGTATGGAAAAGGGGGGCTATCTACTGCCTTAATAATCTTTCTCTCGAAGGCAATTCGAGGGGCATTGCGGTGGGCAGGAGAGAATACCTCAGCAAGGCACAACACCCTGCGCCATTTGACGTCCTTCCACGCAAGCTCTAAGACGTTGCCGAGGTGGCTCGGCGACCCAGCTTAATCTGTGATGAAATATGATCCAAAAGAGTTGGCTGACTGAGCAGTTCTTCCTTTGTCGGAAATTCTCGAAGCCACGAGGTTTTGTCAGGAATGAACATCTCGCTCATAATTAGTGCTTGAAGTGATCTGCGAATATAGTCCCAAGTGGCGCAGTACCCTGGTGATTCCCAATTTTCTGTTTTCAAAGAGTTTTAGCTTGTCAAGTTGACACCTAAAGATGTACAAAGAAGGGGAACTGACTCCTAATTCATGGAAAACTCTCATCTCTCTCAACATCCTTCATTTCCCCAGCAATATATAGTCATTTGTACTTTATGCTCGCCCTTTTTTTTTTGGCCGTCAAGTCTCAGTATTTGAGCTGTCCATTATTAGGCCCAGACTATCCCATTCCTACCAATTTGAAGCATGGTGCTTCAATTCTTTCTGCGTCTCAAAACTTGAGCAGCCAACTGGATGCATTTGTTCAAAACTCAACAGTATTCGATCAACGGACATCTTTTCGCGATACAGTGGCTTGCAGCTGAATCCAACGAATCTCTGTTTCAATATTACTACAACTGGTCCTGTGGTGGCTCAGAGTTCAGCGGCTGTCACAAATATCACCGAGGATTCGATCTACCGTACTGGCTACATTTCCAAGCTGTACACGATGTATTTTGGTCATGGCTGAAGCTAGAGAAAGCTACTTCTAACGACCAATCACGGACTTCGTGCCGGAGCTTGCACAAGCAGTCAACGCAAGTATAGCGGGTGATGAAATCAACACCACCCAGTGAGAGGATATTTCCATTGGAGCATTGGCTAGTCACATGGCGGCTATAGCTCGAAATGGTAAGACAACCGCTCTCCTCTTCGATGTCGCGGAAGCTAACGATTGTCAATCTAGATGGTCAAACTGGCCTCCTCTCCATTACTTTGCCGTGGACCAGCTTGCGACGTCCAGAATTCGCCGCGTCAGAACTACCTTCTTGCAAGTTCAATAGCTCTGCTCCTTCCTACACGCGAGCAAGTAAACCTTGCAAGGTATATCCGTTAACAGATGCTAATGAGTTTGTAGTATTTCTGCAACATCTCATCTGGTGAAATGTAGATTGCTGCCTAAGGGTTCGCTACTCGTCAAAAATCGGCAGGAATTAGTTCTCTATTATGTGATAGAAACAAACCTTCTGCCTAGGGGCCAATTCTTCACAAAGGCTCCAATTCTGCGCACGGGCCACAGTGAGAATGTGCCACCTCTCCTCGTCGACGAAAGCGGCTCGCTCGAGGTCCTGGTCCGCAGGCGACTACGCGTGACAGCAGATAAGTGGGGGAGAAGATATTGTATTGAGAGAGCGGGTGTGCGCGGAGCGATATATGTACAGCTTGTCCTCGCTGAGGAAGGCACATCCACGACAGCACATTTCCATTCCTAACCCGTGGCCAGCCTAAGTCTGCCTAGCGCAAAATTTAGCCTTGTGGAGGCTGAGTGCAGCCAACTTCCTGCGGAGCCAGCGAGGCAGACCTATTTTATCCTCTACTTTCTCTCAACATATTTCTTCTCAGCCTACTTTCTCCGGTGCTGACCATCACGATGAGCTTTAGCTTCAGCTTTAGCGACTTTGTCGCTGTCCTTCAGCTTGCAAACAATATTCGCAAGCAGTTTGTTGATGCTCCAAGCCAATTTAAGGCAATCTCCGGAGAGTGAGCGTTTTATATAAAATCGATAAATAAATGCTGATTTAGTTTTAATAGGGTTAAAAGTCTTTCAAGTGTGCTTCAAGATATTGACGATATCTTGACGGCACGTGACCTCACGAACCACCAGCAGACGGAATTAGGCAATGTCATTAAGAATTGCCAAAGTGTACTACAAGAACTTGATGAAATATTAATCAAGTTTAAGGAGCTAGATCCTGTCGCAAAAGGCGTAGATGGAAAGCCTCGAAGGGTGTGGAAAAGATTCAGATGGGGTCAAAAGGACATTGATGAGTTACGTAGCCGGATTGTGTCAAATATTCTACTATTGAATACGTTCTTCGCACGAGTGAACAGGTAAAGCAAAAATGAATTCCTTCTTTAAATGAGCCTATTGAGCTAAATTTGTCTAGCCAAGCAGTATTCGCGACTAAAGATGGCGTAGAGCGGTTACATGAGCGCCAGGACGCTCAAGAACGTCAACAAGAGACTCGAGAGCAACAACGAGAGTATGAGACCATTCTCAATTGGCTCACCCCAATCGATTTTGTCTCCCAGCAAAACGACATCATTTCTCGGCGACAAAAAGGAACTGGCACGTGGCTCCTTGGCTCCATGGAATATCAATCTTGGCGAGAGATAAAAGGACAGAGGTTGTTTTGTCCAGGAATTCCTGGGGCTGGGAAGACAATTCTCACATCGATTGTAGTAGAAGAGCTCACTACACGGTTTTCCACTGACCCGACTGTTGGCATTGCGTATATCTACTGCAACTTCCGGCGTCAAGATGAGCAGAAGATCGACGACTTGCTCACAAGCCTGCTAAAGCAATTATCTGAGAGCCAGCCGTCTCTGCCAGGTACTGTGAAAGATCTTTATGATCGACATAAGACTAAACGGACACCGCCATCCCTTGACGAAGTTTCTAGATCTCTCCAGACCGTGGCTACCTTACATTCTCGAGTCTTTATTATCATTGATGCACTTGATGAGTGCCAAGCATCTCATGGCTGCCGCGAGAAGTTCCTATCAGAGATATTTAACCTCCAAATCAAGACTGGAGCAAACCTTTTTACGACCTCGAGGTTTATTCCAGAAATTACTGAAAAGTTCGAAGAAGGCTTGCGGTTAGAGATCCGGGCAAGCAATCAAGACGTACAAAGGTATCTAGATGGTTATATGTCACAGTTTCCCGGATATGTGCTTCGCAGTTCAGACCTGCAAGACGAAATCAAGACTAATATTATTAAGGCAGTTGATGGAATGTGTGTAATCCCTAATGTCTTATTGACTAACGCTTACACCCCGTAGGTTCTTACTTGTACAGCTTTATCTTGATTCGTTAAAAGGGAAAAAATCCCCGAAGGCTATCCGTACCGCTTTGAAAAAGCTCCCAACGGGATCCGAAGCATATGACCACGCATATAAGGATGCTATGGAGAGAATTGAAGGTCAGCTGATGGACGAAGAAGAGCTTGCGAAACAAGTCCTCTCATGGATTACCTGTGCAAAAAGGCCGCTGACTACCTCTGAACTTGAGCACGCCCTTGCTGTGGAGCCTGAAGAGTCGCAACTTGATGAAGAGAATCTATGTCGAGCAGAAGACATGGTCTCAGTGTGTGCTGGCTTAGTTACTATTGATGAAGAAAGCGGGATTATCCGGTTAGTTCACTACACAACGCAAGAATACTTCGAGCGAACGCAAAGTCAATGGTTCCCACAAGCAAAGAGCGAGATAACGACAACCTGCATTACATACCTTTCGTTTAACGTATTCGAGAGCGGCTTATGTCAAACAGATGACGAGTTTGAGAAGCGGCTTCAATTATATAAGCTATACGATTACGCCTCTAATAACTGGGGACATCATGCTCGAGCGGCTTCTATATTAATCCCCGAAGTCAGTAGCTTTCTTGAGAGAAAAGCTCAAGTAGAGGCATCGAGCCAAGCATTATTTGCCGTGAAAAATTACTCAGCAAATCCGAGGTATAGCCAAGGATCCCCAAGGGAGATGATAGGATTACATTTGGCAGCATATTTTGGGATTGAGACTATTGTCCAGCTACTGCTCGAGAAGGGGGCTGATGTGAATGCGGCCGATCAGGGCGGATGGACGCCACTATACCGGGCCTCTGGGATGGGGCATATCGACGTCGTCAAGCTACTGCTCGAGAAGGGGGCCCATATAGAGGCGGCTGATCGGGGCGGACAGACGCCATTATACCGGGCCTCTGGGATCGGGCATATCGACGTCGTCAAGCTGCTGCTCGAGAAGGGGGCCCATATAGAGGCGGCTAATCGTGGCGGACAGACGCCATTACACTGGGCCTCTGCGAGCGGGCATATCGACGTCGTTAACCTGTTGCTCGAGAAGGGGGCCCATATAGAGGCGGCTGATCGGGTCGGACAGACGCCATTACACTGGGCCTCTGCGAGCGGGCATATCGACGTCGTCAGCCTGTTGCTCGAAAAAGGGGCCGATGTGAGTGCTGCTGATCAAAGCGGATGGATGCCAATAGACGATGCCTCTGGGAACGGGCACATGGACGTATTTAAGCTACTAGCTGCTGCTCAAGAAGGGGCTTGATATAGTAATTGGTAACGGACATGTCAAAGTTGTCAAGTAATTCCTATTTTGTATATTTTTGTAACTTGAATGAAGAGGGGCTTGGGGGAATTAATTATTATTTATTATAACCTAATACTAAAATTGCTACTGTGTGATTTGTAAACGCACTAGATTAGCAAATCTAGAATATTCTAGCAGCCTTGCCTAATATTCCCATAGCCACATATTTCTATTAGTAGATCTCAGCGAGCCATTGGCGTGTGCCAGAATCTTGAGTCCTTACCTCAAGCAGAAGATAACATCTCACATACTACAAGAGTTAACGTCGATGTTTGCTGGATGCGGAGGAATCCTCAGACAATGACATACATTTCATGTGTAACGCTCCAGAGCAGTAAAACTGATGCAAGGGATTAGGAGGGTTCACAAGCCAAACGCCCAAACCACCTCAACCGCCCACTTATACCCCTGTTGGAACATCAAATTATGGATTTTCCAAAGTGCCTAGAAAATTCTCGAAAATTCTCGAAAATTTTCAGAATATGGAAAATGCCCCAAAAAGTCCGATTCTGACGTTAGTTTTTCGAAATTGGAGTGCTGATTCAGGTTTGAGCGGTCAAGTGGTGTGGGCGTTTGGCATTCAGCTAGCGCGCAGAAATTATGGGGCCCAACAATTATTGAGTTTCCGACTGATATTCCGTACCGATTCCGATTCTACAGTACTGTATTACTTATTTGTTTATCGTTACGGTCGATGAGATAGATCAAATCGTGGAAGTGAGCATTCCGGCATTGCAGACTACTCTCAAGAGCGCAGCTTAATTATTGCTTGGTTGGACGGCATGTAAAGAGGGGAGGGCTGGCTCTGCAAGGCTGAGAGGCTGTGATCACGATGCGGGAAAAGGGCTCCAAACCTTGGCAGGGTTTTGCAGGGATGAAAACACCGCCAAAGCTTACAAATGTATCCTACATTGAAACAATCCGGAATCCTCCCCAAAATGGTGCTGAAAGCTCATGCAAGAGTGAGACGGAAATCCTAGACTTTTTGAATCCGCAATTCAAATCGCTCTTTATCCGTTCATTATCTCCGAAAAGTTCTAGGCCCTGCCATTGCATAATCGCAGCTTCCCCACACCAGCAACGGTCTCTAATAGTCAGAGTGCGTGCCTCTCGAGCACGTCACCTCAGCCCGATCTGATAAATAGCATCTATCATCACTCTTTCCTTCCTCTCTTCATGCAAAATCTTACATTCCTTGCCCGCTCAACGGTCGCAGCTTCAAAGACGGCGAATTCTAGACTCTCTTCTCTGTCCCGCCAGTTTTCATCCTCGGCATCCAGCATGGCCCCCGTACCGAAAGAATGCGATTACCTTGTCATTGGCGGCGGCAGTGGTGGTCTGGCTTCTGCGAGAAGAGCCAGTGGGTACTATGGAGCGAAAACAATTGCAGTTGAGAGCAACCGTCTGGGAGGAACCTGCGTCAATGTTGGGTAGGAATACCCCCCTTCGAAATTGTGCCGCAGCTGACTTGTACCGCAGATGCGTTCCCAAAAAGGTCACATTCAACGCAGCTTCAATTGCTGAGTCGATACACGAAGCAAAAGCATACGGATTCTCAGTCCAACAGACGGCGCCTTTCGACTGGCCATACTTCAAGAAGAAGCGGGATGCATATGTCAAACGCCTGAACGGAATCTATGAGAAGAACTTGGTCAACGACAAGGTGGAATATATTCACGGCAGGGCACACTTAATTGGAAAGCACGAAGCGGAGGTCGTTCTGGATGACGGAACAAAGCAAACTATCAAGGCGAAGAAAATACTGTTAGCAGTTGGAGGGCACCCCACGATCCCACAAGGTATTCCTGGAGCAGAATATGGCACAAACAGTGATGGATTCTTCGACATTGAAAAGCAGCCGAAGAAGGTGGCACTGGTTGGAGCTGGTTATATTGCTGTTGAATTCGCAGGAATGTTCAATGCTTTAGGAACGGAGACGCATTTATTCATTCGACATGACAAATTTTTGAGAAGTTTTGATCCAATGGTTCAAGAAGCAATCACCAATGAATACGAACGCCTCGGCGTGCACCTGCACAAGAACTCGAGTCAAAGCAAAGTTGAGAAGGATGAGAAGACTGGCAAGCTTACAATCCACTATAAGGATGCCAACGGAGAGGGAAAGCTAGAGGCAGTAGACAACTTAATCTGGGCTATTGGGCGTTCTCCAGAGGTCGAGGACCTTGGATTGAAAAAGGCTGGTGTCAAGCAAAACGAGAAGGGCCAGATCATTGCGGACGAATATCAGAACACCAACATTGAGAATATCTACTCCCTCGGCGACGTTGTTGGAAAGGTCGAGCTGACGCCTGTGGCCATTGCAGCTGGCCGAAAGCTCAGTGATCGTCTGTTTGGGCCAGCGAAGTTTAAGGCTTCAAAGCTAGACTATAACCTCATCCCTTCAGTCGTCTTCGCACACCCAGAAGTCGGCAGCATCGGCTTGACAGAACCAGAAGCAATCGAGAAGTACGGCAAGGAGAATATCAAAGTGTACAACACCAGCTTCACAGCCATGTACTATGCAATGATGGAGCCAGACGAGAAAGGACCCACGAAATACAAGCTCATCTGCCAGGGACCAAACGAGAAGGTCGTTGGCCTGCATATATTGGGTCTAGGAAGTGGAGAGATGCTCCAAGGATTCGGCGTTGCCATCAAGATGGGTGCTACAAAGGCAGACTTCGATAGCTGTGTGGCTATCCACCCCACCAGTGCAGAGGAGTTGGTCACATTGAAGTAAAGATTCATGGATAGATCGCATGTCCTTCCCCCCAATAGAGCTGTACACATATTTCTTACTTTGCTTTGCTTGTTTTGATGTCGTCCCGTATTCTCCGGTCGTGATAATCATAATGCTGCAAGTGTGTGATGCTTCCAGTATTCCTACCCTTGCAAAGATGCAGACGCCAGGCTTCCTCTTAGCCGAAAGCGGATATCTGTCAACACCAGCTCTTGAATCTTCACCACCCTTCCTTGGATTGCTTCTGTTCCCTATTTATGGTGACCTTGACTCTGCAAGTGTGCGGTTTTCCTCGTATTGCAGCTCATAGATGAAGTCGGCAATTTGCTGCTTCTAAGCCAGATTAGGAAATTTGTCAACACCAGCTCTTGAATTGAGGTCTCCACCGTTGTGTGCTTTCCCTGTTATTGTTCCTACTTTCAGACTTTGATGGCCATGGCTTTGCAATCGAGTCACTATCCTCATATTCCTGCTCATAGAAGAGTTCGGCAATGTGGCGCCCTGTGGCCGAAATAGGAAAATTGTCAATACCACCTCCTCATCTGAGATCTCACTACTTAGCCCCCTTTTAGCCGAAGGCGTTTGTTCAAATAATGTTATCCTTATAATGCTTGTGAAGGCGGTGGTGCTATCGTCTAGTACGGTGCTGAAGGCGGTGAACATGTGTCGAAGTAGTCCCGGGCAAAAGTGAAAGGCGATCCGATGTGTTAGTAGAACACGGAGATAACTTCGCTTGGTTGTTCACCGCCTTCATTAGCGCTTCGGTAAATAAAGGGCTGCTTGGACAGGTTTGTAGGATATGAGGACAGCTTCGCTTCGTTGTTCACCGCCTTCATTAGCGCTTCGGTAAATAAAGGGGAGGCTTGGACAGGTTTGTAGGATATGAGGACAGCTTCGCTTCGTTGTTCACCGCCTTCATTAGCGCTTCGGTAAATAAAGGGGAGGCTTGGACACATCAGTACGCCGCCTTTATGAGCTCTTCGGTGAAAGCGAAAGGAAGCACCGACAAGGCGGTAACAGGCGGCGATGGAATCTACACATGGTTCACCTCCGTCAGTAGTAGATCCTCTATATTGTGAAAACATGGAGTTGAACTTAGCACATTGCGAAATATAAAGAAAAAGGCCAAATCCAACATGTCATATGAGACTCCAAGAGTTTCATGTTGGTGTAAAGCTGAGCTCCTGAAAGCAAAGCGGACTTATGTGCTTCTGCCTGCCTCACTAAGCGCGGCGGCGGCTCACTTTTCCATCACAGTATGGCCAATCCTTTCCCAATCTTAGAAGACGAAATATTTTCGGGATGAGTACTGGTCTCAGAAGCCCTTACTCGTCCGGAAATGCCTGCAATGACGTAAATATACTCATTTTCTACGACGTCTGCACGGGAGAACGAGGATATCTTGGGCCGTAGGGGGAGATAATGGCTATCGCTTCCCCTCCCAGTGCTGCTTTTTGTATACTATTAAGCACGCTAAACTAGCGTCCACACTCTCGCTTGATTCTGCCGGTTTTATTTTGCAAATTTAGGTCTATTCAGTAGATCGTGTTTACCTACTTCAACCTCTTCCTCCAATAGCCCTCACATCCCTGCAACCCCTACACGCCCTTACTTTTGCCCTTACCCTTGCATAGACTCTTACTGGGTTGGTCAGGATGGAAATTCCATGGACAGACGGTCCACATGTGACCATTTTCCGGTCAACCCTCAAATGCCTCCCTCTCCGTTCCCGCCACGAGACCGCATCCGGAATGGTTCCCTGCGGAATCAACTGTGAGTTTAATATTGAGGTCGTACGAGAAGATGCCTCCATTGTTGCAACAGACTATGATGGTCCGCGCAGAGATATTGGATACACTGTCAAAGTCAATGATGTCGACGTCACCAGGAGAGACTGGGATTCCGTTCCGACTCTTGCGCATGTTATCCACTCGCCGAAATCCAAATTCGAGCAGATTAGAGAGTCCATTCAACAATCCGAGCCTTTCAAGAACCTCGACGAGATGCTTAAGCAGTCTAAGGAGTCGATTCAACACTCGAAGGCTGTCAAGAATATGGATAGGATTCTTCAACAATCTATGGAGAAGGTTGATGAGGTCTTCCAAGAGCCAAAACAGAATCTTGGCAACATGTTAAGTCGGGCACAAAACACAATTGCCAAAGTCAGTCTTCGGAAGACGAGCTGTGGCAACATTCGCGAGATTTCGAAGCCAATTCCACAAACTCCTCGAAGCGATCGTACCGATAATCATGCAGTGTCTGCTCCGTCCAAACTGAAGAGACAAGCATCGATGTTCTTGACAACTTCGCAGTCAATTTCCAACAACCTTAGCAACTTCGTCAATATTCGATTTCCACGAGCCGCATCCCCTGATCCTGTGTACTATCCCATTGTCACGTACGACATGCCGGAAGAACAAATGGAAGACATTTCTCGTTGGATCAGCAACGCACACGAAGGTGAAGAAGACCCAACCAACCGCGATCTCTTCAACGTTATCACCACTGAGCAACTTCTCAAGATGAAGGGCGCTGATATGGACACAATTGAACGTCTCCGCCGCCGCCGCTACCGTGTCCCCCCTCCCACTCCCGTCCCTTCAGAGGATCTTGAAGCCGATAGAGAGGAACAACTTGATGGAGAGGAGCCATATCCCGAGGAACTCGAGGAAGAGTATAAAACCCCGCCCAAGCGCAAGGACTTAATCAAATACCTCGGCTTTGAATCAACTAGTCTTCACATCATGAAGGATCCCACCTATGCGTACGACGACCCTGCCAATCTCTCCGACTACTACAAGATTCCACTCAACTGCTCTGACGAGGATTTGCTGGAAGAACTCGAGGATCTGAAGACTCCTAGCTGGGAGGGACCCGAGGCTGACCCAGACTACGACCCGCGCGACCTCGACCGCCCTGCTCGAACGGATTGGATGCCAGCCCCTCGAACCCACAAGCCATCCCACAGCATCATCCTCTGGCTGAGGAGCCGATGTCACAGCAACCTCAAGATCGCACAGACGATCAAACTCCTGGATTCGGGCTTCCTCAACAACTTCTCTGGTCATGTCTGGAAGGGCTTATTCATTCCGGAGTACACTGAGATGACCGACCAGATTATCGAAGAGCTGCGCAAACTGGCTCCCGCCTCGCTGCACGAATGGGAGGTTCCAGGAGCATTGGATAGACACGGCAAGGAGTTCACCGATACTTACAAGGATCTGAGAAACCGACAGTGCATTAGAAATCTCACGGTATTCACTGAAAAGGTTATCACAAACCACTTCTTCTACCGCATTCGCAGGGGCTATATTCCGTTTGGCGACATCACCATTCAACATGCTGGGACTACATGGACCAGAGATCTTGGGCGCTGAACGTGCTGTATCTGGCTTTGGAGGTGAACTTGCTTGGCCCGTCTTTAGATGGGGCGAACTTGGTTGGAGATATGGAGGTTGGATTGTCGGTGGATGCGACAGACTGCAACTTTACGCGACTTGGAGAGTTTTCTGATGGCATTACCAATCACTTGGTTGGAGCATCGTGTTGGATTGAGTTTCATTTTTCTCTGTTTCCTTGCGGTGGAGTTCATGGGCGACTGATAATTATGAAGAGCGCGGTGATACCCCTGATGTTTTTTTTTCATTTGATCGCGACGGAGTTCATTACTGATTCATTCTGAATCCTGCGTTGATACCCCAGATGATTTCTTTTCCTTTTTTCTTAACGATGGAGATGTTTTATGGCTGATGATTATGGAAGTGCGCGATGCCCCGCTGGTATTGGCATTTGACTTCATGTACCCCACTTGGGACCTGCACTACTAGGTGCCACCTCAATTTTCCTTTCCAAAAGCAAGCACTTCTACATCAAGATGGTGCTTTTCCTATTCAAAGCTGGCGGCAAACTATGAGGATGGGTGGGATGTTTGTAGCCAGTCAGCACCATAGCGAAAATAAAATCACAACACAAAAAAGATTCACGTAAGCATTGGGATGTGAGACAAATGACAAAAGGATGCCATTGAAGCGTTCTGGTTGCTAGTTTACATGATGGTGCAAAATGAGTGTGCTGATCCCTCCTGTTGGTCATGTATCGTACATTTCAATTCTCTCCTTCCAATGCAATGCGAAGCAAGGTGTATGTGGGGGACAAATGTCAAAAACTCCTATCGCTGCCATTCCTGATGTCTTGCCAATCATTCGGCCTCCGTCAATAGTGCCAATTACTTCTATCAGACCTATCCTCCTTGGGTTTGATGACGACGTTCAAGGTGGGCAATCCATGCATTCTCTCCATCAAAGCAAGAGTACTCTTGCAGTTCTCCCAATCAACCCTGACTCCTCCCATACCAGGTTCGGTGACAGAATTGTCCCAAGCATCTGGCTCCAAGATAGCATTGATCGCATGTACCTCGTGCTCGTTGGACCAATAAGCACCCAGGTGGAAGTTACCGGCAAGTTGAGCCTTCCTATGTCTCTCCTCGCTTTCGCGGATATGCATCTTGAGCTTTTCCTCGAGGTCACCATAGGTAGAGTCGAGCTTGATCCGCAAAGCCTCCTGGCCGCCGGAGATTGGAAAATCCTCACCGATCTTGTTCCAAAGCTTGACATAAATATCAACCTCGTTCAGCTTAGGCTTGACAGGGTTGGCAGGATTCTGAGCGGGTTGAGCTCTATCAGCACTGGTGGGTTGGATATTGGGGTTTTGCGGGCGAGGGTTTTGGGCATCTCCAGGGATCGCACCGTTTGTAGCAGCGCCTCCATCACGGTTTGTAGTAGCTTTTGCAGCAGGATTTGCGGAAGCTGCTGCGCAGATCGTAGCCCAACTCTTACCCGTGAGTCCGGGAAATGCTTGATAAACCAACGACATGTTACGGTCGAGGATCTCGAGGCTCTCGAGGGGGTCTTTCTCGCTGGGGACCTCCTCTTCCTCGGGGCCGATTTCACTATGATTGTTCTCCTCGTTCTCATTACCCATGCTGGGCTTCTTTCGAGGTGTATCGTTTCGGTGGGATAGAGCGTTGGAAGCCTTACGGCTCTCTCCAAGGGGGGCCATGATACCGTACCCGAAGAGGGAAGAGGGGAGAGCTCCCGTGGTTGTGATTGTGCTTTGTGTTTCTCTGATATGAAGATTGGAAGATGCTCTGAGTGTTGTGCTGAGCTGATGATCAATCTGGGAGGGGAGAAGCCTTCATTATATCCTCAATTCCGTCCCACAAATCTTCGGAGAGCCAGGTAACCATAATCTACAAATAAAGGCGCACTACATGCCTTCTTTGATGGGATTTTGTTTTCTGTGCAGGGAGGCAGAAGAGGCTTCTTCATATTCAAAGGTGGTCAGGACACAGGTAAAAGGGTGGACCGAACCATGCATACTCTCAGCTTTCAGAGTAGATGAGAGCAATGCTGATTGCTTTCCACAGCACCGATAAAATTCATACATTAGTTGGTGAACTTACACCACTTCTTTGGGGTATCAATTTCCAGCAAAATTCTGCAATGTCCATGCATGCCCAATGCCACCATGCTCAGTCATAGCCATCGTACCCGCCGTCATATCGTCCCATCTCTCTTTGAGTGCTGACCCATTCTTCACTCTGTAAGCCATTTTGCTTTGCTCTTTTGAGCTTGGCTACATCTTTGTGCCAGTCACAAGCGTATTCGCATTCTGGGACGTCCTTTTCTCCAAAGTATCTGGAATGGTAAGCAAACGTATACCACATTCAAGCCTGAGAAAGAAGAAGAAAAGAGTATTTCTCCACCAAAAGGGAAAACGGAAGCTTGCCTGCATATCATCCGATGTCGACATGTCTCCACATCCTCGCAGTACGCTACCAAAGAATTCAGGCTCTTTACTCTCGCTTCAAGATTCGATTTCTCTTTGCTGTCCTTGCTCATCCGATTGTATGCCCGGTCCCGGTCTTCCCGGCTGTAGTACATTATGCAGATACTAGCTTTGCCGTCCCGACCTGCTCGTCCGGCTTCTTGGTAAAAGCCCTCAAACGATTTTGGCAATTGCCAATGAGCCACAAAACGAACGTCCTCTTTATCGATACCCATGCCGAATGCCGTGGTTGCCACTATCACGTCATAGCCTTTGTCGTTATTTACCCATCGCTGCAAAGTTTCGTTCTTCTCATTGTTGGGGAGACCCGCATGGTAAGGCTTAGCACCAATGCCGCAGTGGCGGAGGCGGGCTGCCAGAGTCTCGCAGTCTTGTCGAAAAATGGTGTAGATGATCCCAGACACGTTGTCCAGCCGTTCCCCCTCCTTTTCAAGTTCGGCTCGCCGCGCCATATTCTCTGAACGGCGCCTGTGAGCCCCTTTCAACCAGCCCAGAAAGTTGTCAAAGTGGTCCTCTTCATCGCTCTTGAATCTTACTTCATAGTGCAGGTTCTTTCGGCTCGTAGACATAGTGAAGACCTTCAACTTGGTGGGCGACAATCCTAAGATATTGATACAATCGTTCCGAACCTGCTCTGTTGCGGTTGCAGTAAGGCAGATGATAGGGACCTCTGGAAAGTTGTCTCTGAACCACCGCAGTTCTTTGAAGGAAGGGCGGAAGTCGTGGCCCCATTCTGATATGCAATGAGCCTCGTCAACCGCAATCCTTGCCAATTCCTTTTGCTCGTACACAACTTTCAGGTGCTTTCGAAAGCCTTCTGAAGCACACTGCTCCGGCGTGACGTAGAGAAGCCGGGTAAGTGGGTGGCCGGTTGCAAGATCTTGAAGCAGACGCTGTTTTTCTTCATATGGCGTATTTCCGTTGATAGTGCCAGCTGCAATGTCGGCAACTCGCAGAGCATTTACTTGGTCCGTCTTGGAAATCAATTAGCAATCATTCTCAACATCCATTGTTTCCGGACTCTCAGAGGCTGCATACCATCAAAGCTAGAAGTGGAGATATGACGATAGTGACTTGATGAGATTAGATAAGCCATCGAGAAAAGGAGGTCGAAAGGAAGCTCACTGCCATGATCTATGAGTGCAGGTAATTGGAAGCATAAGCTTTTGCCAAAGCCTGTAGCTGCTTGGACGAAGACATCGTCTCCTGCCAGAGCTGCAACGATGACATCTCGCTGAAGAGGTCTGTAGAGATTATCAGCATTGAAAATTGGAAAAGCCAATCAATTTACCTGAAAGAAGTTCTCTTGAATTTGCGACGGAGTGTGAAGTCAATGTCAACACAAGAATTCGACCTCTGAAGAGGCATGGTGACACGTGACCTTGATCTGGATTTGATGTTCTGGTCGAGGACGATAATCAAGCACGAACGCTACCTCGTCTGTCGTCTGACTTGATTTCATTCTCGAGCAAGGATCTGAAGACTTTTGGAATCAAATCATAGGTAACTCGTTGTTTCCTTGCCGGGTGTGTTTGTCAGGAGGAAGGGGTGACGCGACTCGACGTGAAAGGGGAATCGCTACGGAGAGCGATGCCGGCCAGGAGCGCGTAGAAGGGGTCACCCACCAACCGCCCAAACCCCCTTCCCGCCCACACCAACCACACCAATTTTTCTTCTTCGATTTTTCAAAGTCTTTGGAAAATTCTAAAACCCTTCCAGATTATAGAGAATACTCGAAATTGTGAATCTCGTGTTAATTCTTCGAACTTGTAGCGTTAAGGTCTCCAAACTTCAAGTTGATTGGGAAGGGGGTGTGGGCGATTACTGAGTGACACCTTCTAACTGGCAAGATCTCTTGCTCAGGTCCATCGTCTCTTCTCAAAATTGACACACATTTCGTTGAAGTACTGTGCTACCAGTGAAGTCACCCGAATCTCCCCTACCCTTTTCACATTATAGCTGGCCGTCAGCGTGGTAGAAAATATGTGCCTGGTTTAGTCTTGAATTCGTATCTTCCATCCGTTAACCTTACTGTAGATTCTCCGAGTATGGATTCGCTCTCATTCCACGTGCCCCATGAGCTTCAAATCTCAAGATCGCGATGAATCGTTCAAAACGATTTGCTTTGCATCCTCCAAAACATACTTGTTGAATCAAGAAGCTTAGATCGTTCATGTTCCTACTCCAGACAACATCAAAAGGATCACTGCTCAGAAGGACCAGCTGCACGTAACGTTATGTGCCAGTTACAATAAGCGGCGCATAACAACCGGGTCAAGGCACACTTGCATATCAGCGCTCAGGGCTAAGCTCAACCTCCGCAAATTACGGACGTATCGTTTAGTACCTACGGTCAGCATTTGCCAGGGGGTGTTTGGAACCATACTGAATCATACCGGTGAGCAAGTACAAGTACTTGAAAATTCTCCAGCTTAATATTAGAACAGATAAAGAGTTCATAATTACTTATCATCATCCCGAGTGACTGCATAATACAACTTTCTATAGATTTGAAACAATGGCATCCACTCCTGTGATTCAAGTACTTTCAAAGAACAATTACGAGGACCAATATCTTATCTCGCTTCCCAATGCTTACCCACTTCCGCCCTTGGGCCCGTCCTCGATTCGAATCAAGTCAACCATTTTGTCCCTGACCACCAACAATCTCTCGTATGCACGGGATGGACATCTGCTCGGCTGGTGGGATGTGCATCCACTTCCGCCCTCCATCCCAGCTCGATATTCAGATCCAACTAAGTTTGGTCGCATCTCAGCTTGGGGATACGCAGAAGTAATTGAGAGCAATGTTTCTGGTCTACAAATTGGAACACAGTTCTATGGATATCTCCCAATTGGCACACTACCGTTGGATATGGAGGTCAAGCTCAACAATGTCCCAGGGCAATTTCTTGAGGTCAGCAAGCACCGAGAGAAACAGCTACCGATTTACAATCGATACTTTTTCTACCCACCGAATTCCAAAGAACTTGGAGATAAGGAAAGCTTGGGTTATGATTCCCTAATGTTGGTGCTGTTTCAAACGGGTTACATGCTAAATCGCTACGTCTTCGCATGGGAACCTTCTGAGCTTGTGCAGCCCAGTGGAGATCTAAGAGATGGTTGGACAGTTCAGCACGGAGCACTCCGAGAAAAGTCGATTGTTCTCATTTTTGCAGCAAGTGGCAAAACAGCATTGGGACTAGCGTATTGCCTGAAGCATGGTCGTCCTGCTGGAGAAAAGCCTCGAATGGTGATCGGCGTAGGCTCTAACAAGTCCAAGCCTTTCACTGAAGGCACAGGTCTCTACGACAAAGTTCTCACATATGATGCCGATTCTGGTGACCTTAGACAACATCTCGGCTTGGAACCAGATAACAAGATCGCTGTGATTGACTTTGGATCAAGAGATTTAGCTGGTGACAGGTGGGCAGTGAAGCTACGGAAGATCTACAACGATGTTGTCCAGCTCCAAGGTGCAGGAGAATGCAAGACCCAGACACCGGAAGAGGCAACAGCAGGATTACTTGCAAGGATGAAAAAGGTGGAAGGATACAAAGCACTCATTAATGCATGCGAGGTGAGGACACAGGCCATGGACAAGACCGGCGGGAGGAAGTTTTTTGACGATTTCACGAAGGTGTGGAATTCGGTTAAAAAGGGGGGCTATATAAATGGTATGCGATTAGTCTGGGGAGAAGGAATGGAGGATTTTGGAAGAGGATGGGAGAAGCTTTACAAGGGGGAATTCAGCCCTGACGAAGGATTGGTCTTCTCGCTGGTCGAGCATCCAACCGGCGAGCTCTGAGGTAGTTGTGCGTCGTGACCGCAATACTTCTTCTGACTCGGGCCATCTAGGTGCTTGGAAACATTGACTGCAGAAACGCAATGTAATTCTGAGGTATCTTCAGCACTAAATTTGAGCTGAGTTCTCTCTCTTGCATGTGTTGGCGCCACACAGCCTCTGCTAGGATGCGGTGAGCCAACGTGTTGTGTGACACGGTATTTGCAGCATTTAGAGGAGTTTTTTCGTCACTGTTTTATGCTAATGTAGCGATGACACAATCGTGCTGAGGGAACTTTCTAGAGATAAGACCGATATGGACCCTGGGATACTGTAACAAAGGATGGGTATTCAAACATGCAAATGGGAGGATGTGAAGACTTAGGTCCTCAGTGCCACAGCGTGCATTCAGCGCTCTGTCGATGAACCTGCAAACACTGAAGACAGACGCTGGTTGTCCCAGGCCCTTATGTAGCTTTTCTGCTGGCTTGTGACTGTTAGTCCCGTCCACTTCGATAATCCATACCGAGTTGCAGTCCCAGGTGCTGCGCCTGTACGTCCTTCCGCCCTATATCTACTCTCCTTGAGATTGATCTTTTGACGATACCTAAAATAGGTGGTGCCTGGGCTTGAGTTTGGTGGTGTCGGTGCCTCGACGCTGATTGGCCCATTCATCGTTAGCGAACCCCGCCCAGTCGTTCCTGCATTTTGTGACCGCTGAGTCGTGACGCTAACGCGAGGGCTAACTGCACAGTATGCAATCTGAGCTGATCTGTTACTCCGTACTCGTTGCGATATCGCGACCTTCACCCCTCGAGATCAGACTGATCCTTGAGCTTGCGCCCGGCGACGGTGCAACATACAACACTCAGCGATGCACTCGCTGTCCTGTGGCTGCACCCAAACCCAACTTCACTGTCGCGACACCTCGCCCTGACCGAGCGCTGATCTATCGACAAGCGCTCCTTTTCGCATCAAGCAGGTTGAAACATTGACCGCCCCAACTCGCAAGCCAGCACAACTTCACTCAACTCGAGGTCCACCAGCAAGCTGTTGTAATGGAGCGACCATCTGGTCCGCTGGGAACGGCCACCCAGTCGACTGGCCGACCACTGGACAGCAATGGTTTCCCAAGGCCACCTCCCCTGAACACTGTTCGAAGGCTCCCGAATGCCACCACCGTACGACATGCAGCATCAAACTCTTCGCTATCCTCGCAGATCCCTATCTCTGCGGCGCAGGTGGTAGCACTTGCCCGCGAAGCAATGAAAAATGCCCTCGATGAGAACCAGACGAAAGCTGCCGAGGCTAGCGGTGTGAGTAATGAGCTGAAGCCAGGCGTGACTATCGACTTGAGCCACAAGCAAATCCAGAGGTTCCCGGAGGAAGTCGTTGATATAATTAAGAATGAACTTGAAAGGTATCCTCTAGCTTGTCCCACTGTCCTCGATGCAAGGGATTCTGCTGACTCTTTTATAGACTTGCGCTGTCACACAACCTAATATCCACATTCCCTTCCAGATTCGCGGAATGTACCTCCTTAAGATACCTAAACGTTCGCAACAACGTCATCCGCGAATTCCCTCAATCTGTAAGTAGCATTGTGGTCGAAGATTGAGAATGTGCGGAAAATTGATCCCTGCCGCAGATATGCCAGTTGACCTCCCTCGAAATTCTCGACCTCAAAGGGAATAAGCTTAAGATCTTGCCTCCCGAACTGATCAAGTTGGCTTCACTCAAAGTCTTGTCTGTCCAGAAAAACCGAATAGAGACACTACCTCTCTGCCTCGCGGATATGGCCTCTCTCCAAGTACTAAAGTTGGATGGCAACCCTGTTCGGTTCCCTCCCAAGGAAATTCTTCAACCTCAAGCATCGAGCCCCCCGAACGGCGCATTACAAGAGAACGAGATAGATGAGATTTCGGTTACATCCCAGATTAAGAGATATCTGAGACAAAAAGCTATATTCGATCGTTCAGAGACTGAGTCTGGCGGTGAAGAATCTAGCGAGGGTACCGAGACTCCTCGGCCCATAAAGCGGGTTATGAGTGGCAGATTTCCGATCAAGGTCAATGGGGCTGAGGTCCCTGATCTGCGGTCACCGGCACTCCCACGACCACCTCCAATTCCCTCGCGTTCTCACTATAGAGGACTTTCTCAGCAAAATGCGGCTCTTCGGCGGCCAGGCGTCATGCCTCTCACCATCAACAACGCGAATGAACGGCTTCGGAGTAATAGCGAGTCTTTATTGCAAGCGAACCGAGATCGCTCTGCTGACCGCTCGAGACGAATGGGTATAGTCTCAAAGAAGTCGGCAGAACTAGATACTGTTGAAGAAGCAAAAACCAATCGATATAGCCATTACAGAGGTCTCAGTCATGGATCCGCCATGCAGGCCGGTACCAATGGCACAAATGGCACCAATGGAACTATTAACTCCAGGAGTCCTGCTAGTCCAGCTGACTCGGCAGCTCAAAGAGCAACCTACGTGCGACGTCTGTCGAGCCTTCCCGAACGCAAGCGAGAATCCCTATCACCTGATCCTGTTGTTGAAGCAGCGAAGGGAATATTGTATGCATTATTTCAGGTTCACCCCTTAATTCAAAGCCTCCTGGGTGTAGCTCGGGATGGCACAAACAAACGAACCAGCCTCGAGAGGGTCTTCTACAATGCTACAACACACGTCGAGGAGCTTGATCGGCACATCCAGAATTACATTACATACTCGGAGGAAGATGAAGAGGTATCGCCTCGCTCGAATGAGAATGTTCGTCGAGCAACTTTGACCTGTGTCAGTGCTTACATGCATGTCTGTGGTCTTCTCTCAAGAAACGTCGAAACCTTACTCGAAAATGGAGACCCTCGCTATATTCGTACGTTGTTGCTTCTCGTTTATGGCACAACGGCGGAAGTGCGGAATGCGGGCTCGAGTGTCTTTTCAGAGGAGAGTAGGGAGACATCAAGAACATTGGAATCGGTTGATGAAAACACCAGGTTCCAGCCACGAGATAAATCCATCACCCCAACTCGTGAGAGGCCAGGCACAGCTTCGAGGATCAGGAGTGCTACGGTCGTTCAACATCCCAGCAACCTTCAAATAACCACAAATGCCCCACCTCCTTTCATGAACGGTGCCTTGCGGTCTGCAACCATGACAAGTGCCACTCCGCGGTCTGGAGAGTCATTTGCATCTTCAGCTAGCAGCAAAACGGGCGGAGACTTCACTGAAGAAGATAGAATCTTTGAGAAGATCTTCTTGCGCCTGCAACAGTCTTCTGAGATGGCTCTCAAGACACTTCCAAGCGTCAGCAGTAATTTCTTTACGGCGATGAAGATCAACAGTCAGCAGTCAAATCCAGATCAGCCTAAACAATTCTGGCAGGTGCTGATCCAGAAGTGTTCCATCTCATTACAGAATGCGGAAGCCCTGAAAGCTCGACTGTCAACGATCAAGCTGAAAGAACCCGGAATCAGAACCCAAGGAGCATTCTGGGAACTTTGCAATGCTTTTATTCATGTAATTTGATCAAAGTCTTCCTCTTGAGCATGAGGCTAATTCTAGTAGGCGTACACCGAACTGGTCTTCAAAGTTAAGGAGGCCAAGAGTTTAACCGCACTTTTCCCGATAGATGTGATTATGCTTCTCCGGCCTCTCCAGAAGGCTGTCAAGGAGACGAGTCAGCTCATCCAGACTTCACCATGGTCCTACATGGCTGCCCTCCCTCAATCAAACAATGGCGTCAATGGTCCTTACGGAGTCCAATCGCCAGCTGTCCAAATGGCACTGCCAATGACTCCTCAGAGTGCCGCACTTGGCCCTGCTGTTCAAGCCACTGTACCTTCAACGCCACAAAGCGCAACTTTCAATGGCATGTTCAGTGGCAATGTCTTCGAACGGGCCGATGCCTTGATGTCGATGAATGGCTCCTCGGTTGCCTCCTCACGAGCCGGAACGATGACCTCATCAATGGGATCGAATGACGGTTCAATGACTCCTGCCTCAATGCTGAGCCCTATGAACTCATTCGGATCAAGATATAATAGTGGAAAGGTCACCTTCTGAAATCCACGTGTACCCTTTTCCTTCGCTCCTGCATTTTGTTTTAGTATATGTATGACTGTCTGTAGCGAGAGGGATGGACTAAAAGGTTTCAATTATGGAGTCAAAGGCGTTGGGAGGTTCGAGGCATTGCGTTTGGCGTTGGGATATGCGCTTTTCCCTGTTCTGTAGGATTATCAGCCGAAGATGAATGATGCGAGGTGTGCCGCTGGGCACCCAGGCCGCCATGCAAGATGGGGAAGGAATAATGATAAAATGGGTTTTCTTGATGAGGAACGAAAATAGATTCATTTGAAGAGGTTATGATGTTGAAAATTGTACTTCGTGCAAAAATCGAAGATGACTATCAGATCGATGCCGTGATGTCAACTAAAGTTACGTTAGGCAAGAGGACGACTTGCTTGGTTTGAGACTCGAGAGTGTGTGTCCTCGAGGCGGCCGATAGTCGGTTAGCTTCTAATCTGCACAATATGGACGCCACTTGGGCATCCCGTCCATATCACAAAAACAAAAAAAGACTTCCTTCCTTCGGTACAGAATGCTCCAACCCTGGTGAGTCCGGCTCATTTTCTCCTCCTCTCATCTCCCCCTATCACAAGTTCAAAAGCTTCCTGTCTGTCCATTGTCAACTCGGTTCCCTCCCTTAGACAAACACTACAAATACCACCTTTATAGCTTTTTTTCAAAAGCATGCTCAAGCATCAACCTCAACATTCAATCACCCATTTGCACGTGAGGATGAAATCACAGTCTACTCAAAACATGTTTGCATTCACATTCCTATTTCAATTTTCCCCCCTCCCAACTTCGCTCCCTCCAATAACGGACCAGAAACCGCGCCACTCAAAAAAGCTTCTTTTTTCCCGACTCCTGAAAGTCATCTCTCGTTCTATAAAGGCGCTAGCTATACATACAAAAACAAGCTAAAGCCGCCCCCCAAAAAATCAATGCATCCAATCCGGTAAACCCCCTAATCTCTAATAAAAACACCCCGGGGCAAATTCCAAAATGGGGTTTGAAAGCAGGGGGCCCAACCATTTTTCGTTGCTCCCCAATGCAAAAAGCCCGCTCACGCACGCAGAAAGGAAATGCCAGTAGTAAATCTATATTACACCAGAAGGTAGTCGAACTCCGGGCGCTGGGTATCAAATGTAAGTCTGGGTGGGCCTTGATTGAATGCTGATTCGATCCGTAACAAAAGAAATCCTCAAATATGCAATTCTGATAAAAAGGAAATACGAGCCGTGGAAGGGCAAGGTGTGTGACGATTCTTCTTCTTCGACACGTTCACAATTTGTGGCTGCCATTGAGCGATGGCATTCTGAACTCCGTATCAAGACTTATGGCCCAATCTGTATGGCTGGTCTGATACGCCATCAAAGGCTGATCGAGCAAAATAAGATCTGCTGCTTTGTTCTCCCCGGAACCTCGAATCGACATTGTTCGACTCGAGTTTGCTGAAGCCCCTCTTCTCTATAAACCGCTCAAGGCTTGTTCTTTGCTCGTTCTGACTGAGCCTCGGGGTCTTCCTCTACATCAGGATCGACAAGGTATGCCAACGGAGCCCAAACCCTCCAGTGTAGGATTCCGATGTGTGCAATTCTCGTAGCAATCTCGGTGATCTCTTCCTTGACTCCATTTACCTGAGGAACAGCGGTTCCAGGTAGAGTTCTCGGGGTGGTAGCTCCTTCGAAAATTTGCAGGCTAGTGAGGGGCGTGTAAGTCTCGATGAGCTTCAGCAAACTGGGGGCGAGTTGACTAAGAACACGTGCTTCTGCATCCTGGTAAACTCTAGACCGAGAGTTCGAGAGGTGGAAGGCCAGGTGAGATTCGAATTGTGGGAGATGGGACAGAGGTGTTGTCGTCGAGCGGAGGATTTGAAGGCCCAAAGCTGGTGCAAGAGTCGCCCATTTGTCATTGGTTGTCGAGGATGAAAGTATGTCAAGGAGAGATGTTCGGACTTGGGAAGCAGAATCGGTGAAAGATTGGGACAGGGAGAACGCGGTAGGAGGAGAGGTGTCTGGCGTAGAAGCGGTGGATGAGGGCGACGATCGCGGACTTGAAGTCGCTGATGAGACAATATGGCTTTCTTTAACCC
Organism: Hyaloscypha sp. PMI_1271; assembly: GCA_021399465.1. Taxonomy (NCBI): domain Eukaryota; kingdom Fungi; phylum Ascomycota; class Leotiomycetes; order Helotiales; family Hyaloscyphaceae; genus Hyaloscypha; species Hyaloscypha sp. PMI_1271. The sequence continues at coordinate 127,618 of JAJTUS010000019.1, read as the reverse complement.
TTGGAACCCAGACTTGTCTACCACCCGGGTCGCGAATGAATTGGCCTCGTTCTTGGGAGAGATGCTTTGTTCGGGAATCGGAAAAGTGGCGTGTTTCAGGGAGTGTAGCTAAAGATAAAATCGAGTCATAAGTAGGTGATGCTGGCCTGGAAGTGACCAGGGATGATGTCGTTGGGGTATCATCTGGTATGCTGTTAAGACTCTCCTGTAACCTGCACTGCGCGTCCAAGTTTCGGAAAAGGTACATGCAGATTTCGAGGTTGATCAAATCTAACATATCTGAACGAAGCTTAATCAGGCGCTCTTCGTCGAACAGAAATGTGTGTGGCACCATTTCAGAAGATCTTGACGGGAGGATAAGATGGACGAGTGCTTTAATGAAATCCCACGTGTTTCCTTGAGTATGAGCTGTGCCCTCTATCGATAAGATGTCAGGCAAGCTGCTAGCTCGACGGAACCATGCGTGAGCTCCTGCAATGTCAACTCTTCCGAGAGCGATTTTTTTCATAAAAAATTTCTGCTCAAAATGAACGGTGTCCTCGATTAAAAGAGGTCGTAGACACCGTATCTGATGATTGGCCACATCCTGATTATGAGTTAGTACTGAGGAAGGCTCTCTTTCAATAGTAAACTTACAAGCTTCATTGCTTCCAATACTCCAAGCAAATTTTGCATGCCAGCAACCAGTAGTTGCACGTCCCCATTTCGATCTCCATTACTAAGTTGGGTCACCATTTCGTCGACCCAGTTATCACGCATTGGTGCGCAATGGCATTTGAGGAGTTGGGATAGCCACAGAGCCAGCTTCTCGAGATCAGCTACTCCTTTTCGAAATTGCTGCATCAGCAAATCAACATTGAATGTATCTTCAACGGATGCGCGGTCTCGTTGGGGAACGAGAGTTTCCAGGATCCCTCGAATTGCCTTTAGTGTAGAAGGTAAGCACCACTCCCCATCAATTGGAAGCTCCTTTTCGAATTGATCTCGGTTCATGATGTAGCTTCGAAGCTGCGCTTTCATTGTGTTCCAGAAATCGTTTGCCCGTTGTGTTTTCCTTCGGCCCTTTTCGCCGTCAAGATTCGGCCTAAAGTGTAAATCTGGGTCGAAGTTGATATCGTGCCGTAGCTTTGGATTGTTAACAATCTTGTTGACATCGAGTTCGCTGAGGGTTGTTTTCGTCACTGGGGGCTCCACTGCAGGACTGTGCTCCCTTGTGCTCGAGCTTACAGACCTGTCCGCCGTATTCGAGTTGAAGTTATGATTCCGTGGGCCGGAAATACCACCTCCAGACTTGTTCTTGTGTGGGTCGAGGCCATACTGAGAATCCATACTCTCAATATTTTGGGTATCTGCTACCTGCTGCGTCCTCAATGCTCCTCCATCATTGTTCGGAGGGCTCGGATGCCCATTCGGCGTTGCGATGCTGTTCGACCGATCCCTCTTGCTGGCGTCCGCCATGGTGATTATCCTCCCAGCCCAGCCGTGGACCCCTTTCACCACGAAATCTCGTGTTCAGTTCGTTTTGGGGCTGTGCGAGCCAATACCCAGAAAATAGGTGCTGATCGCTTCGACAGCGCAAATGAGTGTATCTACCAGCCATTGATATCAGCATCCGACGGTTCAACGAGGGTATATCTTAGGGCAAACAAGGAGCGGAGCCTGTGTGATCTTCGATGGTCCTCGTGGGTGGGAGAAGCGCGGGTAGGTACAGATTGTACGACTTCGTTCTTCGACCTTGAAAGACCGTCTCGAGGCACGCACGGCTTCTTCGCCAATGGTCAAAGGGTTTAAGTGTTTGCACTTCTGCAAAGCGGACGCGCACATACCTGATTCTGTGCTTCGTGATAGGTAGCTATTCTTTTTCTATTCAAAAGCCAAGGTTTTGTCTATGGACGATCTACAACCAATTGAAATGACTGGAAGGGCCGAGTGTCGCCACCCACGATGTGGAAATGAAAACAAAGAGCCGCCGCAAAAGGTTGGGAAATGAAGGAGAGGTGAGGAAAGCAGTATTAAAGGCAGGGCGTCCGAAATATGCGCAGATAGGGAAGTGTATTTACAAAAAAGGGTAGCGAGACGAGACAGGACAGGAATGGAAGGAGCGCAGGGCGGCTGAACCGCAATCCAAAATGACTGGGAGCAGTCGCAAGTACGGACTGCTCGAGAGACTCCGAGATGGTGTAAACTTATATTACATTTGCGAGAAGACACGGGCCACAAACCGCCATGGGGCGAGGATTTCGGGGGGGAGGGGGGGGGACCCAGGGCTTGCCAACAAGATAAGGGTCAGACTGAGGGTCAGAGAGAGGCTCAGCGTTGTGCAAAACAAATTACAAGTAAAAGAGACTGGCCAAAGGCAGGGCTCAGCGAGGCCGAGGGCGAGGACGATGTGGTTTGCTTTGTGTGCGCAGCGCTCCAGCGCGGCGGACGAGGCCATCCCGACTATTTAAATAGTGCGCGAGTGGCTGCCAGGTGGGAGGGGCGGGATTATTGGGATTGGGATTGGGATTGAGATCCCTTGCAATCGTCATTACTGTATTATTGTCGCCTACTCGCCTTCTCTTCGCCCCCCTTCTTCCTCGCTCTCCGTGGCCTCCAGCTCACCTCAGCAAAACGTTCCAGTCTTCCAGAAGAAACACCGGCTGCATCGCGGCCTGCATATGCAGCAGAGCCACTCTTCTCGTAACGGTTGTTGCCTCGTCGCCGTCATGGCTTCATCCAATGCTTGCGTGGTGAGGCCACGGCGAAGCCGGACGACAACGAGCGTTGAGTCAGCCAGCATGAGCCAGCATCAGCGTTCAACCGTTGAACGCGAGCATGAGCATGAGCATGAGCATGAAGCACGAAGCATGACGCATGAAGCATGAAGCATCACCCACGAGCCAATCCTCAATTCCTCGCTCCCACGATCGATCCTTGATGTCCGGCCTGTCCCTGATACCCTTGGCGTCATCCTTGCCGACATGCATCTGCTTCCCACACCGGGGGCACTGACAGTGCGCCCAGCTCGCTCGCTACCGACAAAGTATCCTGCAGAATCCTGCTGCTGCATGGCCACCCTGCTCCTGGCCCCTGGCCCCTGGCCGTTTCCCCGACGCCTGTTTGCCCGGCTGAGACCGCGCGGACCGCAGTCCCCTCAACGTGCGGGCAATCTCAAATAATCCTTGAATCCTGGATTCAACAGAATATGCCGCCTCGAAATCAAACTCCTCCTGCCAGGTTTTTGGTCGACATATAAATAAATATAAAGTCAACGATACCCCCCCCCGCTCTCGAGTTGTCTCCTCCCAGCCAGAGGAATTCGAAGGCTTCCCGATCTGCGCTAAGGCAACGGCAACAACACTTCACCTCGCACCGAGCCAGCTTTTCCTCTGGCCGTCCAGTCTGCACCTACACGTCTCCTCTGCAAGCACCCTCCGAATCCCGGAGCGATCGCGCTTTTTGGCCAGCACACTGTGACCGGGCGTACTCATGCCATATTGCTTCTCTACGGAGTATGTTGAGCCTTCCTGCACACCCTCAGCGAAAAGGTGATCTCTTGGTTGGGCTAAGTGGCGTGTCCTCACCCGCGCCCCCAACGACGCCATTCACAACCCAGATTTCCGAAAACCCCATTTATCCCGCGGGTTAAACATTGATTTTGCACAGAATGGGAGTCCTCGATGCCCATCCTGGGACCTTTGGGCGTGCTACTCCGGAAGTCCGTATCACCGCAGACTGTCAAACGACCCCCTCAACTCCCACGGACGGCTGGCCATTGGCATTCGCCAAACGGTCTGTCGCATCCAGGCGCCCGACTTGTGTTCCTTACCTCCGTTGGTGGAATGGAGCCGCAAAGCGCAAACGGACTTTTGTTTGATCACATTCTCGGATTGTATCGCCCTCGAGTGTGCTGGGTTTGGAACATTCTGAGTTGTAATTTCTTAAGCGCGGCATTTGGATTGGTTCTAGATCCTCATTGACATCTCACAATATTTGTTCTGAAACCAATGAAAGGGCTCAAGCGAGCAATCTTCTTCACATCACGAAATTGAGCTGTCGTGAGTCGTCAGGTAGCCTCATTTTTCTTCTCGAGGCGAATTGAACAGGTACGTTCCATGCGCCACACGTGAAATAAGTTTGAATTTAACCATCCCATGTAGACATGGATCGGACGAATGTACAGTGCACGAAAGGTTCAAAACGGCAAAGGCCTTTGCCTCAGTTGCCGATCGCTTTGAAGTATTAGAGCCGAGCACAAAAGTTCCTCTTGCATTGAGCAAAACTTGGAACTTTGGCTAATGATCTGCATCAAGCGAGGATCCCCCTTTTTCTCGGGAGCCAACCGAATTAGCCCTATTCACGCCTCACCCGAATGCGATCGTCCCTTACTTCTGTCTTATGGTCAAGTCTCCCGATTTCTCCAATCGATTGTTGAATGGCGACGAGATTTCGAGTGCTCGGATGTCAAGTTCCGAGTCAGAATAAAAGGGGCTCGCTCGCGGAGCCGCTCTGAGGCCCCAGCGGGCCAGACGAGCCGAGCGGTTAAACTACTTGGGCGCAGGAGATTCAATATGTCCAGGATCGACGAGTCAGGATGCTTAATGGGCCCGGTTTCTCTGCTTCAAATTAACTAGCGCTGACCAAATTCGGAGAAGACACCTTGGTGTGAATATGGACGATCTCCCGCGCGGTAGACGATTCGGTAAGTAGCTGGCCAGTGTTGACTTCACGGCTATGCATGTCTCTAGTATTTTCAATTATGAGGCTGTCTCTTGACTGAATGTGCAGTGTCAATATCGGGAAGCTACTGCACCCTCAACGCCTCAACAATCAACCTTTGGATTTGCTTGTTGCCAGTGCATCATTACTCGGCCGCTCTATAATGGATCGGCGGCATTAGAAGCCAGTCATGAGCTACAACAACCTTGCCATCTCGCCTCATTCCAAACGTTTGCCTTTCCTCCAGGCCAGCTAGGATGCTTCCAGGAAGAACCCTTCCGTGCAAAATCCAGAAGCCTCAACTTTTTCGTACGCTTGGAGACTTCTGGACACCGGAGTACCTATCGCAGCCTGCTGGATTATGTCCAGGCGATCAGATGATGATCAATACCCTCTTGTCCGGAGGGGCTGCGGCTTCAAAAATCGAAGATGGTTGTCTCGATTGTTTTGCTTAGATTACCTTCAGACATCCGTTGATTGCTGCAAGTGTGGATGCAATGACTTCTGCTTGGCTGCGAGCCGTATATCGATACGTAACAAAGTCGAGTGTAGGCTTTGAACAAGCAAATCGAGGGTCAGGAGGTCTCCATACCGAGCAAAGTTCACTAACCATGTTTCAACCCCCACCAACACGATTTCAAAGCTTCCGCTTTTCAAATTTCTCATAAATGGTTATTGAATTATAAATCACGAGGTAATTCTTCTGCGGGAGGAGATGCTCCAACTCCGCTCTATCCGATACCAAAGACTAAGTCTTATGACCGACATCCAAAACGCCCTCAAAACACCTTACAAATGCCTCATACGACAATTCCCTTACAAGGCTGAATTGTGTTTCAGCCCCGCGAAAAATTTCCTTTGCCCTCACGCGGTACTGTTACCCCGCGGAGGAAAATCACGCAATTCGACCTCCACGCGGGTCCCCGCCCCCTGTTCTTCCACTTCCTCATCATCCAAGTCCGCTCCCCCACCCAACATCGCCATCTCCTCCTCTCCCCCACCACTTCCCGCCTCCTCATCCCTCCCCCTAACACCCGCATTCGTCTCGCCTGCCTGCCCCTTTTTGACAGCAACAAACACCGCACTCCCGAGAATCAATCCGCTTCCCCCTAAACTCCACCACCCGGGACTCTGCCCAAAAACAATCTTGTCCAGCGCCAGCGCAAACAACATGTTCGTATAAATCATGTTCGTGGCGCGCGCACCATTCCCTCTCCCGCCTACCGCCAGGCCTCTCGTCAGTAAATACTGCATGATGAACCCACAGCTGCCCAGGAACAGGATGAGGAACCACTGGCGCGGGCCGTTGGGCAGCACGAAGGAGAGGGAGTCGGAGAGCTGGAGCGGCTTCGAGAGGGAGAGCACGGCGCCGGAGACGATGGTGCAGAAGATGGAGAAGTAGTTCACGGAAATGAGCGGGTGCGCTTGGTTGCCTATCCAGCGGATGGAGGTGAATGCTCCTGCTGCTCCGAGGACCCCGACCATGGCTACTGCGACGGCGGAGAGGCGCTGTCCTGAAGTCGGGACGGGGAAGGAGGAGTCGTAGGCTTCTTGTCCTTCTGCTGTGATTGTTGAGTTGGAAGGCAGGGGAAGGGGGGAGGAGTGAGCGGAGAAGAAGGATGTAGGGCGCGCGATGAGAACCACGCCGATGAGCGAGATCAGGGAGGCGTATTGTGCTGATCTGGGGAAGGGCTCGCGCAGGAAGAGGTAGCAGCCGTAGCTTGCCACGGACGGAGCCAGGAACGTGATAACCACTGCGTCGGCGACGGGGAGGTATTGCAGTGAGTCTGAAGAAGAAAAATATTGTATTAGCCCTTTTTCCCCTTTTCAAAGTCTCGGGTCGACGGGAATGGGATGGGGACGACGGGAAGAGAGACGGCTTTGGCTTACAATACATCCCATAAATCCCAAAGAACCCCGAGCACGCCCGAGCAACAAGCAGCCTCCTCAACCCTTTCGCACCCAACGGGAAATCAGGAACCCGAGCCCACCACATATACACCGTACACAGTACCGTCGTTAACCCTTGTCTCACGAATAGGAGTTGGATGGGCCGCATGCCGTCGCCTTCTAGCTCTAGGAGGCGGGCTGCTACGTTCATGGAAGCGCCGAAGAGCTGGGAGAAGGTTACGTAGAAGAGGCCTTGGTTTTGGTGCCAGAAGGTGTTGAGGGTTTGCTTGGTGCGGGAGAGGAAGGTGGTTGGTTTGGAGGAGAGCGGGGTGGTGTATGGGTAGGGGGATACACTTCGTGGGCGACCCATGGAGGAGATAGTGCTTATCGATAGCCTTCTAAAGGACTCCGGGTCGAGGAGGGAGTTGTCCCCTGCTTTGCGGGTTGTGCTTCCATTCAGGGCGAGATCGAGGTTAGAGGGGGTGTTGTGGAGGGTGTCTTCTTCGTCATCGAAGGCGTGCTTGGAGGTTGGTGTTTGGGGCAGCGGGGTGTATGGTGACATAGTTGCTTGGATTCATTGCAAGCAAGAGTACGTATGTAGTCACAGATAGATGAGAATAGCTAACAAGACATATAACAATATGAGACGGAAGTCTTGAGAGAACAGAAGTGGGGATAGTGGTGCAGCCTGATTCAGGTACGTACATCTGTCTGCAGTCTCTGCAGAAATCGGAGGTAGCAGGCAAAACTTACGGTGGCCCGCCTATTGAAATACAGACTGCAAGACCCAGTCCAGAATGGTGGGATGTCCGGGAGCAAGCAAGAGTCTTGCCCGCAGTGGGGCACTTGACCCTTAGTCAAGACCTAAAGATGACGCTGGCCGGCCATGTCAAAGTGGCGTGCAGCCTGAAATCCTTGGGACCGTTACAGACACAAATACGGAACCGAATAGAGAAACGGATAACTCACGGGCCTTGCCTCGTTGTCTTTGTGTTACGGTGTTTTGGATCGTTGGACCAATTGTTGATTATGGAGAGAGAGTTGGAGGGCTGAAGGGGCTGAAGGATTGCGTTGGCACATGACCTTCAGTGAAGTGTGCTGCAGGGTCTGGGTGCATGATGGGGTTCCGATCATAGGTGCGGATAGAGGGGAAGGCTTACCGATTGGGCGAGGGCACAGGTCATTTTCGGGGTTAAAGATGTCTTCTGCTCGTCGGAAAATTCGAGATCGAGATGTTTGAACAGCTTTGGCTGTCGGTGACTAGGGTCGACGGCTGAGACCGCTTGGGAAACGTGGATCCGCTGCCCCAGGATGTCACGTCAAACCTGGGGTTCTCCTTCGGTCTGGAATTTCTTCTGAATTCATCGAATTTTGTGATGAATGCTGCCTACAGCTGGGTATCAAAGCAAATTTCCCACGCCCAAACGCCTCCATAATGCTTATCCCCCCAATACGCCTTGAAATGTAACACACGCTCTTTGTGCCCAATAGTGCCGTCCCATAATCTCCTTCATCGCGTGATTTCGGAAATCGAATTATGATGGGTAGCTCCAGGAAATGTTGAGATCCGTCGTCTGGATCCTACGTAGGGTAATCCAACAAGGTGATCACCTACGTGAACCGGCTCCCTGTCCTCCTTTGCCAAAGCTCTTGCCCAGCTTACCACCCAAATGCATATCAACATCATCATCAGCTTCGTTCAACTCCTCCTCCATCGCCTTTACAGCCGACTTCGCAAGTTTGTCATCATCAGGATTCACAATCTTTCTCGTTGAATCGATATCCTTCTTCTTCTCCAACATCTCCTCAATCCTACCCAGATAGATCGGATTCTTCCGGCACGCAAATCTAATGTCGTCGAGCTTGATCTTTTGACGGCCGGCGAGACTTGCGGATCTGTGGGCTTCGAAGCACAGTTCGGTGATGAAGTCGGTGATTAGCTCGTCGAGGACTTTTTTGGTGCCGTCGAGGGACTGGGGGACATCGCCGTGAGCGAAAAGGAAGTGCTGGACTGGAGAGTATTAGACTTGGAAAGCAGGAGAGAGCAGATAACGCACGCTCTAGATCTGTGAAGCTCTGCTGTCCTCGATTCTTTCCGACTCGCGCTCTGGGTTCCATGGTGGTTGTGGTGATGCGCTGAAATGAGGGAGGGTGACTTCAAGAAGATGGTCTGGTCAGGCAGACCAAGGCCAGCGTGTGCTGAAAATGTGAAATAAGGCAAGTCAGCCAAGGAAGAGCTAGAGATCGAGCAGCTCAAATGTTGAAGTGTGACAATGTCTCAGATGTAGTTGTAGATTTGTGGTACCTGAAATGTCCCTGGGGCTTTCAAGACATTGACGGCAAAACCTCGGCTCGGAGACACTTTCTTCCATTTGGCACTAGCAAGGCGGCCGCGACTTCCAAAATGTCAATCTGGTAACTAGACCTTGACAGTTTTCACTTTGGCATTATTCTATTGTGTGGTCAACGACCAGAAAGCAAACATGGTGTGTAAAAGCCGGGACAAATCCAACGATGATTATCCCAGAAAGCTAACTTTCTTGTAGTCTGCACTCTTCAACTTCCAGTCAGCCCTGTTGGTGCTGCTTCTCCTCATCTGCACCAGCGCATACTGCCATCAACTCTTCCCTGCGTTTATGGACCGGAAAAAGGGCTCGTACGTGAAAATAACTTTACTGTGAAGTCTTGGCGATAATTGCTGATGATTGCAGAGCGATGTGGGGTATATTCTGGAAATGCGCGAGGATAGGGGAACGATTGAGTCTGTACATAAGTATTTGTTGTGTGATCTTTGCTGTAAGTCTTACTTCCTATCTTACCTTTGGTTCTCAAAAGGCTGATTAATGAAGGTCCGGTTGTTCATTGGCGCATAAGGACATGATTTCGGGCGGGAGTTCAGGGCATTGGAATTTTATACCACACTTCACGAGGCAAACGGTGAAGCAAGAGCACGGAAGGGCGTGCTGATACGGAATGCATTAAGAAGTGCGTGCTTCATGCACATATAATACATCAAAAACATCAAATCTTTTGGTATCAATCGCTGAACGCCAACGCAATGCTGAATGCAAACGAGATCTCACTCATGAAGGCTCGTCCTGGCACTCTCGTTCTCTCCCCAGATATCCCTGCTCTCTTGCTCCACTGCCTTCATAGCATTAGCCACTTCCTCCAGCTTGGCAACGACATCCAACACCCCCTCATTAACCCTCTGGAAATACCTATCATTAGCTTCTCTCCTTTTCCTGGCCAGGATAATATCAGCCTCTGTCTCCTTCTCCAGCTCACTCCCAAGTCTCTCAGCCACTCCAACAGGAGCACCACTACTCCCCGGCCTCCCGCTCCCGCTAGGGACCGTACTCCCCACCGTATCCAAGACGCTCTTCCCGCCCTCACTCCCCAATGGCATCGCCTTCTCCACACTCAACCCTTTGCTCTCCTTATCCGCATTCTCAACCGCATCATCTGCCTCACTCCTCGCCCAAGCCTGCGCCAATTCAATCTGAGCAGCCCGTAGCCCCTCCAATGCCTTCCCATGATCCGGGCCAAATACATGCGTCCCATTCACAGCACTGAGCTCCACCTCCTCCAGCGTGCTCTGCATCTCCGCCCATAACGCATCCGTTCTATCAGCTTGCTTCTTCCCTTCTGAATCCTGCTGCTGTCGGGGGAGTGCGGTTCTGGGGAGAGAGGATCCGGGAGCTGCGTCTGCAGGGCCATCGCGCTGGGCTAAACGCTGGGAGCGTTGGCGGATGAGAGGTGCTCTTGTGGGGTTTAGGTTGGAGGGGTTAGGAGGAGGGGGAGCTGGAACTACGCCTGGGAGGGAGACGTGAGAGGCATTTTGAGAGGGAGGACCGAGGAATAGGGACGGTGGCGGCTCGCGGAGTTGTTTGGCTTTTGTTTTCGGCGAGGAAGACATGATAACATGGCGTTCTTACAGGGAGACGCGAAATGCGAAATGCACGATTTCACGATCGGCTTCTCAACCTCCATCGGCGAAACGAAATTCCGGTGTCATGTGATGTCTTCGCTTAAGCCCGCACCACTTGGAGGAAACTCCAAAATTCGAGCCGATTTCTCCCACCTCGACGACAACGCCAACTTCAAACCTTTCAGCACCCATATCGCCATAAACCGGTATGCCGTCCCCTCACCCCTCAATCCCGTCCGGTATCCTCTCTAACGTGACATTTGGCAGCAATCATGGGTAAAGGAAAGCCCCGTGGACTCAACGCCGCCCGCAAGCTGCAAAACCACCGTCGCGAGCAGCGCTGGGCCGATCTCTCGTACAAGAAGCGGGCGCTGGGAACGGCATTCAAGTCTTCGCCCTTCGGAGGCTCGTCTCACGCCAAGGGAATAGTTCTTGAGAAGGTCGGTGTCGAGGCCAAGCAGCCCAATTCTGCGATTCGGAAGTGTGTGCGTGTGCAATTGATTAAGAATGGAAAGAAGGTTACTGCTTTCGGTGAGTTCGGCACAAAAATTTCCCCAGGATTTTAAGAATGGATTGGGAATTTGGGGAGCTGAGGATGAGATGGGATGGATGAGGACAATGGCTGATGAGATATAGTTCCCAACGATGGTTGTCTCAACTTCGTAGACGAGAACGACGAGGTCCTGCTCGCTGGATTCGGTCGTAAGGGTAAGGCGAAGGGTGATATCCCCGGTGTTCGATTCAAGGTCGTCAAGGTCTCTGGTGTTGGTCTGTCTGCGCTGTGGAAGGAGAAGAAGGAGAAGCCTAGATCGTAGAGGACAGCAGCATGGGGCAGATGGATTGAGATTTGGGGCACATGGGAATGGTGTTACATTTGCAGGGTGCATGGCTCGTCAGATAAGGGTCTAGCATTTTCGAAATGATCGTGGAATAAGAACATCGATCATTGCCTACGAAAGGGTGCTTGTTTCGTGAAGTGCTGAAAGTGGTGGGGGGTGATATGGCCCGCTGCTCGATTGTGCACTATCTTCCTTCAAATCGATCATTTTGTCTGAACGGGCATGTTTTGGAGGAGTCTCCGTCCTTGGAGTGTCAAGGGAAGATTATTCGTTCCTAAAATCTTCCTGCCCATGTCCCAAGCACATTACCCCAGAAAGACATTACTGCAAGCACATTCTACATTGGAAAGCCCTTATACACAACGTTCAAAGTTTCGGTGTCCTTGTAGTCTTCTCAATTCCCCGTCAATTATGTACGGATAATAAATCCATGTCGGAAGATACTCTCTCCGAAATGAATATGCATGTTCCCCTCCACATGTTCCCCACCAAATATCTCTTTGAATGGTTTTAGAGAATGACAAGAAAATTAACAAGCCTTCTATGTATTCGTTACACCCATCAACTTCCCTCCCCCTGGATAAGTTGCTGCTTTGGATTCCCAGGACCTCTTCCTAGAGCCGCCTTCGGAGTCATAACTCCGTGCACCGACATCCCATGAGGCACCGCATAAAGCGGATACCCGTAATTCCCAATCTCCATGCCCACAATATTCTCCTTATCCCTCACAATCGTCCCGTTCGCAGCTTCCACACTCCTATAATACAGCTCAGTATCTGTGACGCCGTTGCTGGTATCGATGCCGCTGAAGGTGAAGTCCTGGGCGGTGCTTCCGTGCGTGAAACTGACATTCGCGCTCGGACTGGCAAAGTAGTACGCAGAGCCATTTTGCATCGTTTTGAGCGAGGTGCCCGAGAAGCCTGAGACGAGCGGGGCGCTGCGGTCGATGTGCTGGAAGGGCTGCAGACCGGTGGGGAAGACAGGCGTGCCTTGAATGTCTAGATTTAGACCACGGATGAGCGTTGCTTGAAGGGTGAAGTTGCCGCTGGGTTCCACGATGAAGCTCGAGTTAGCCCACAAGGGGTATGAATAGGAGGCCTTGTAAAAGGTCCCTCCTTGGGATTGGTCAACGCCCATGGTGTTTTGCCGGTTCGTTTGCACGGCGCCGGCGTCTGTGTATTGGCCCCAATTTGTCACGGTGAGGTTTTGCGTCCAGGAGGCGAGGCGAGGTGGGCCGTGTTGAGTTTGGACGTAAGATGAGATGGAAAGGTACCGGTTCACGTTGGTTGTGTAAGTGAGAGTCTGGTTGGCACCGGTGACGTTCTGCGTGTATGATTGGGAGAGGCTGATCAGGGGCGCTGGTTCGTAAACGTTGGGTTTGTATCCCGTGGTGATGGAGTGCTCTCCGTCGAGCCAAAGGAAGATCTTTCCCGTCACGTACCAGCTGCTGCCGACGGTTGGTGTGAGATAGCCACTCCTCTTTCCATCGTCAATGATACCTGCTACTCGGATCTCAAAAGTGTGTTGCTCTCCATCAGAGAGAAGCGGGAGCCAGGGCGTGATGTCAATCTCGTGTTCTCTCAGGTCGAAAGCATCGATACCGACAATGGGTCTCCACAATCCAGGCACTACTCCACCAGTGAAAACGATTGGGAATGGCCACTGTACTCCAGCAAGTTGTCCATCGATCAATACCTGCACTTCACGGAACGGAGAGTAGCCGTAAAGAGTGCCATCGTAGGGAACGAACGTGTTGATATTCGATTGCAAGACATTGCTCCACCAGAATTCCTCCGTAGATTGTCCGCAAGCAGATACTGAGAAGACTGCACGGTTGGCATTCCGGGGAAAGCTTATAGTATTGCTTGCATTGAAGCTTGGCAGCATGAAGACACTCGCTGCGTTTGCTGAGCCTTGCCTTGCTGAGATCGGAAGAATCAGATCCGCAGTGTCGACTGTCTCTTGAGCAGTAAAGAATGTGGCTGTCAGTGTGGTGTTGAAAGGGCCAGTATAAGTGGCGTCAATAAGATTTCCAAGGTCGAAAATCAGCTTCTGGGGTGATTCCCAGAAATACATGAACTCGGTCATGTCCTTGATGTATTCCCAGCGGATACCACTAGCTGTTGGTTCGGCGGTGGAAGTACGCCACACTTCAGTGTCATTGAAATACATCAACGCCAATCTGTCAAATTGACGACCTTTGGAGGTAACTGTAAAATTCATTGTGACCCTGTTGAACTTGCATTTGGGTGGTGTGTAGGCTCCTATCAAGAATGTTAGGCAAGTCAAATAAACAATGTGTCACCACTAACCAACAAATGGGATCCCATAGCTAAACGCAAAGGTGTGCTGCATCAATAGAACCTGACAGGAACTGGTAGCACTCGTTTGAGCGACTACTGTGGTATTTTCTGATCCATTGGCCTGAGTGGTCTCGGCTGTTGCTCCAGAGGGAGTATATACTGGTTGGTAGACTTGGAAATCCACGGTGACGCCCGAAGTCGAAGCTGAGACTGCATCTTTGACAAGAAGAAAAGTTGAAGACACCAGATTTTGGTGAGGTGAACTTTTGGATGGCAAGCAATCGTGGAGTATCCAGGCCAGAGCAATACACGATGCCGCAACGACAGCAAACAAGGTCTTAGAAATGCATTCACAAGCGAAGTATTTTCGATAAAAAGCTGGCCTCTTCTCTGTAGTAATTAGAAGCCGTTCCTTTTCCGCTCCCATATCCATGAAGCCAGCGGTTGTTATGTCCTCGACGTCATCAATTTCAAAGAATTTGGATTCGTCAAACTTGTAATCGTTTGGCGGAGGCATCGTGGGAACCCTGAGGCGTTATTGCTTGTACTGTTCGATATGAACAGAGACACTGGCGCAGCTCGTGCCGCGATTGCTTTCCAAGTACTTGCGCCGGGTTACTGTCCGTGTTAAAGTTCCAGATTATCCCAGTATCGTTTTCGCGCTGCTGCGGCCAATTCCTGCCCTGCAAACCGGCCCTGGAAATAATTGAATACAGCGAATTCGTCTCGTGTCATCACATAAGACGTTGGGCGGGCTTCAATCTTCTTCCATATGTCCGTCAGTGCGATTTCTAGAAGGCTTATAACTGTAGGATCTCGCGCGCCCTCGGGGCTGTCCCTCGCAATTTCAAGTGCTTGCGCAACAGTTGTGATCGCCGGGGATGGCTGGGTTCTTGTACCCCCATTGCTGACACCCATACTTATTGAAGATAAGGATAAAGTAGCGTGACTAGGGATGAATATAGTGTTGATGTCGTTAAAGTTCAAGGGCTTCGAAACGAGAAGGTTTGAAATATATTTGAAATGCATTGCGGGGAAGGGGTATTTAAAGAAGCGGTCAATATGTGCCCGAGTAAGGAATAATAAGCAACAGACGAGCAGGGAAGGGATGGTAATGGCCGAGCTGAATGGTGGTTGTGTGCCCTGGACGAGACGGCTGCAGCAGATAATATAACTGGGTTGCCAAGTACAACTCTGCACCTGGGAGGAGGAACGCCGCATATTTGTTTTCTTTCTTCGCAAGAGATGAAAGATCGCCACAGGAACCCACAGGCAACGGAGAAAATCCCAGACTCACCGGGTCAGCCAACTACAGTAGTGGGCCGTATGCACCCGTGTCTACTGTAAGTGGCAACAGTGGGCTCAATCAATGACGATAGCCGCGCCGGGAAGGCAACTTGAGACTTCGGGAATAGGGCGACGACGCACGACCTTCCTGAAGTGCGGAGCAAACAGATGCAACGCTGCACTTGGGATCAAACGCTCTGTGGAAGCTGCTGCTTTCTGAGTGGGCGTTATGGGAAAGTCAGGGGTCGAGCATATGGGGCAGCTTCCATACCTCGGTGATGGCTTCGGCGATAGTCTGGCCAAGAGGAGGGGGGGCCGTATCAGAGTCAACTGCAAAACTGGTCTTCGGGTTCAGCACGCTCGCGCTCAGGCCCGTATCCCTCCCCGATCCAAACAAAATTGTCGGCACGGTGTTGTCCCTCGACGTCGACATCGACAGAGCATGAACACGGAGTAAGGGACGTCAGGAGCTGGCCCGCTAGCGAGGCTGGCCAAGCCAAGCCTTGGAAGCGCTACTGCAGGCAGCGGAGGCCCTGTACGAAGCGCCAAATCGCATCTCAAGGCGCCTGAAGTCAATGCAGATCAGGCTGAAGGAGGAGCCCAACCGACTGGTTGGGGCTTCGGCAGCATTACAGGAGCAGCCACTGCAGGCTGCAGCACCTGCAGGCCGTTGTCTTCCACAGTCCTGTGTCTGCAGTTGTCGTGCTTCACTCACTGTGGCTAGTGTGTGCCGCTGCAAGCACACAAGACAGTGTTCAGACGGACTCTCCTCGGCAAGATCCACCCTTACTGCGGTACCCTTCCATCCACAAACATCCACGCCGCCGCCTCCTCCTCCTCCTCCTCCTCCTCCTCCACCGAACAGAGTTCCGGCACGCATTTTCCGCGGCTGTCATGCAATCCCTCTGACTTTGCAAAAGCTGGAGGCTGAAGCTCAATTCCTTTGGCAGGCGGCTGGCCTCAGAAATCTCTCTCTTCGCGGCTCAATTATCCCAGATGTCCCTCCAATCTCGTCTTTAGCCGCGATCCAGCATGCCGGGAATGCCTCTGTTTAGCACAATTCAGTTTCCACGTACGCTTGACCTCGTGAGATCGATTATTATTATTATTAGCCTACGGCGTGCTCAATTTCGAAGCCTGCGATCCAAGCACAGCTATTCTTCTACCGCATTTGTCCGCACCCGCCGCGCTTGTCTGAAGCTACAATCCCTTGCCTACTCCCCTAGCCCGCGCACCTGCAATATCGTGGGCCTCTGCTGCGACCATCAAGGCCATGAATGTCCGGGGAATTTAGGATCTACATGCGCCACAAGTCTCCATATCTTTGCTTCGCTGCACCCCACCTCCCCTCATCTTTCTGGGGCAGCACGAAGTTTTTCAAGGAAAACAAAATTCTATCCTGCCACTTCTCCACCAGACCACTTTTCGGGAATTTTCGTCATCCGCGTCCAATGTCCGGCCATTATTGCTCCAAAAGAAGTATTTTAGTTGTTACAGCGGCTCTTACAAAAAGCCTCCCGGCGATGCTCTCCCAAGCAATTCTCCGATGCCCCGCTATGCATGACCTACAACTGTATACATAGTAGATAAGCCACACCTATTCCCAAAATCGACATATCTCCGCGTCCAAGCATCCAAATTCTGAGTCGTTTGTTTGACCAGCAAGACGGAAACCTCGGGTATGCTGTATCATTTTCCGCCAGATGTGCGTCTCACATCACCGGTGATGAACTGGCTTCATACAGATCCAGGTAGCAGTCCTCGGTCAAATAGGTTGACCTCGTTCACCCGCGAGCAGGCTGATGCAACCCGGCATTGAGCACACCGAATATCATGCGAGCCCAAGACTACCGATCTTACGAATCACTCGGAGCTGAATACCAAGAGAGCCCGCCACCGATCAAGGATGGGTTTGAAAATTCTCAGAAAGGCGCTTGTGCGGAAAGTATCTTTGAGTTTTGATAAGGCCAAGAGAGGCACCGCCCTCTTGCCTGACTTGACAGATTGAGAATCAAGTTCAATCATGAGATCAATTAGACCCAGAACCTGGGAAGCAAGTGGAACGACTTTGCCTCCCGGGGAGGGATAGAGACGATCAAAGTCAAATGAAACTAAATGATCACAAAACAATGTTCTCGGAGGGAAGGTCCGAAGGTCCTGTGGATGAAAACATCAGGCACGATTTAGAAAGGCTCCAGAAATAAGTCTCGTGGCGGACTGAAATGACTCGACATCCGGGAACCGCTCCTTTTTCGGTTTAAGGTTGCTTGTCGGCTGAAGTTAAAACTGCCTTGTTTTGCTTCTTAGTCAAAAGTCAAAATTGGAGGCCAGTGCCTCTCCGAGCAGGGGGTCCGAGTCAGGAGTTCAAGATATTGAGCGTGACTAGAGTATGGATTTACTCCAGTTGATCGTCCAACATTGTCTTTAACTTGTACCCACCCTCGCTGTCAACGACGAATGGAGTTCCCTGCCAGGTGTCGTTGCAGTCACGTGATCCATGGGGTACTGTTTCCTGGACTTGACAAAAATGAATCATGTTGCAGTACGATCATTTGATTGGGCGTGGCGCGATCGCTCCGCTTAGTCAGGTTCTATGCACCAATATTCCAGAGCTTCCACACTTCACTTGAAACTCTTTTCTAGCTAGCTTTCATCAACTCTTTTACCCTCAATCCAACTCCCTGATCTGCTCGATTTACGGGCATTAAATTATTTTACGGTCGATAAAAAAATTTGCCTTTGTCGTTGGATGCCGCAGTGGTATTCTTCTGGTGAAAGAGTTCTTGCTCTCTTTGGGGTTTTCCCTCGATGACTTCATTTCTGAACTACACGGCGCCAGCCCCAATGTATAGTCTTCATGGACTTGCCCACCTAGGACAGCATAATACCACTTTGAAACGATATAGTTTTTCTAGTAAGGCTAGAAATAGAATCTTGGCTCAAAAGATCGAAGCCATTTTTGAGAAGATCTAGGTCGTGCCGGCCAATGCCGCAGCGTACCAGATTTGAATATGGACCAGAACACTGCACGTCGAATTCGTAACTTCACAAATTAAGCGATAGGAAATTTGAAATGCGACTGGGGAATTTGGTATGGATGAGGACTCGCTTTGCTCTTGCATGACTATGATCATTCCGCAATGGAGAGCCAAAGTTCTTTCAGATGGTTTTAATATCTGGTTTTTATATCTGCAGTCTAACTGCAAGTGGAATACAACCTTTAGATTCAGTTTGGTTTAAGGCTCTTCCTCGCTTTAGCTTGTTGATCCAGAATTGTTCTTGGAGCCTTGTTCTTTCAAAACTGACTGACTAGGCCGACTTTTTTGCCTTTGGCTTCGTCATAGTATCTGGTTGTATCAAAACGGACTGGCCAGGTTGGTACTTCGTCCAATTCTATTCTTGACTGCCCTCTCAATATTCTACTTTGTTCTCACTGAATTTCTTTCTCACTGCAAAGAAATTCAACCGCGATCAGTCTATTGTTCTCGCGAACTCTTTATCTTCAAGCACAATATCTTTGTTCTCCCTACCTACTTCTTCAATCAAGCAACCCCTCACAGACGCCAACTCATTCTTCCAAAAGTGCTTCGCCATATCCGATTCCTGGGGAATTGTATTGCACCATGCATTTCCGAAACGAAGTTGTTTTTCTTCTCCTCGGTGTCAGTACCCTCTTGCCTTTGGTGGCAGCTGGCCCTGGTGGCTATGTGACCCTCATCAATGCTTCGCCGTACGACTGGAAATTAACATACTCCCACTCTTATCAGATGGACTGGCAACCGGCAGCACTCATCCCAGCCGGGGAGAGCCATGAACAGTACCTTGAGTGGTGGTACCATCGTGGAGACATCGGCGATTGTGCAGCAGAGGCAACCTACGAACTAGTGGGAAGCCCTAGGAAAGAAGCGTTCCAACTGAAGGCAACACAATCGGCAGGAAAGGATCTCCAGATTCAATATCTAGACAATCTCTCTTCTCTTAACAATCCGGAAAACTCGCTCATCCCCCTTGGCTTTGAGCATGATGGAGGTGTGTCTTTCATTCTCTCCGGAGATGGAACCAAACCATACGTCTCGTCCAATCCTCCACCTGGTTGGATGCAGGCTACACTTTCAACGATCGGACCAAAGACATTGAGAGAGATTTCACTTCCCGCCAGCCACGACGCTGGGATGTCTGAAATCACCCAAGAGTGGGGCGGGATAAAACACAATACACAAACGCAGTCGAAACCCATAGGCGGGCAATTGATAGACGGCGCGAGATGGTTCGACATTCGCCCAGTTCATTCAGATGGCGGCTTCCACACCGGGCATTTCAGCGAAACTTGGAGTAACTGGTTTATGAAACTGATCGGTGCTGATGTTGTCGGCGCCAAGGGTCGTAAGATCGCGGACATTGTTGCTGACATCAATAGCTTCACATCCAAACACGAGGGCGAGCTCATTATCCTCGATTTAAGCCACGAAATGGGCGACATTAAGTACTGGGGAACCGAGTGGAAACTCTCAATAGAAAAGTGGGAGTATTTGTATGAAGCTTTGGCCGAGATCAACGACCTTTGGACGGTGGGCAACCCACCTCAGGACTACACCTCTGTCCCCCTCTCGACCTTCATCCAACCTGGCTCCAAATCCGCCGTCTTGGTCCGAATTCCTGGTCACGCTCCCCTCCCACGCCAAACAATCAGCGAGTACAAAGTCATCCCTCTCTCCGCCTTCATCCAAGATTCCCGTCTCCCTTTTGAAGGCACCTACTCCGACACCGATAACCCGGACCACCTGGCCACCGACCAAGTTTCTAAGCTGCACAGCATGCGCGTTGCAAGCCAATCCATGATGCAACGCAGCACCTGGACCATCACTGTCGGCCTTGCGAAGAACCTCGATATTGCCAACAAGGGGAACAGCATCATTGGACAAGCGGTGCGCGCGCACCGCAAGCTATTCTCAACTTTGTGGCCCGCGATGAGCAAGACTTCGTACCCGAATTTGATCGAGGTGGATGATATCAATAGCCAGGTTACGGCGTTGTGTATGGGTATCAACGATCGCTTTGCTTCGAGTAATCCAAAGGCGAAGGCGAGACAGCTTCAAGAGAGGAAGCTATCTTCAACGGGTACTATTGAGCCCATTGCAAACCTTACGACGGCTTCGAGCACATTGCCTCCACGACCAACGCTCACTCCTACTCCTTCTCCCTCGATAGTCAGAATCAAGGGTCGCCCATTTGTGATGCTCATGTGAGCTCGCATTACTTATTTTACTTAGGGAATTACGGATTCGAGAGAAATTCAGAGGGGGTGCATCGACATCTTTACCCCTGAGAATTAAGCGAGGCCCGAGGGCATTCGCTTACAGAGTCGCTCAAGTCTGTCCTCTGACGAGTCGAGGACAAGCACAAGTCGACTCAAGTTGTAACATTGTATAAATTTCTTTTGGGAAATACCGAGTTCTGGGTAGCCATTTGCCCTATCATGGGTTCTTGGGTTCTGGATATGTTTATGGATTTTTAGAGCGGAGAATTCAGTGGTACGCAATTACAAAAAAAATGGTTGGCGGGAGTCATTTGGAAAGGCTTTTTGGTTATATTGTATAATCAGTAGCTTGATTTGGTATTACTAAATGGATACCAAGATTCTCATAACTATAAATGTCTGAAATGTGACTTCTTGTTCTTGCACAGTAAGGTTGGTGATGCGATGTTTCTCGCCTCTTGATGAAATATTCCCTGATAGATTTTGTAATAATACTTAAATTTCACCCAATATATTGTACAGCCCCCCGAATAGCCATTTGACAGAAAGAAGCCTTCGAATCTCATTAAAGCCTCTTGCGCGCCAGCCTACTCTCCAGGTGGACAGAAAAAGCTCAATTTGAATGTCCTAAGCTAAATGGGAGCATTTGATTAGAGAGGAGGGGAGCTAGAATTAATTTTCTGGAATTTCCGAGATGTTTACAGGGAGTAGACTTTCGATGTACAATATCGCATGCGTATATTCAGAGAGGTAATACTTGCAATGCCCAGCTTTCACTTGGCACATTGAAGGTGGGTGCCGCTTTCGCCCGCAAGCCACTGCGCGGCAAGCTCATTGCAGACCGCCTTTGAAATTCTGCCGCCAAGCTCCACTTCCGAACGACATCCTTCACTACCACTCAATTCCTCACACCAGCACCCCTCACAATGGCGGCCAAAGCAGCTATTTCAGGAGCAGCAGCTACGCAAATCCTCTTCCTCCTCCGATTTATCCAACAGGGTGCTCTAGTACTGGCCGGCTTCGTCGCGTGTTACTTCGTGTACTGGCATAATGCTCTCCGGGATCCGGTTCCGCTGCCGCTCATTGGATTGATCACCGCCGTTCGTACCCCTACCCCTCCCTTTCTCCAATCTTGAGATGTATACTAATGATCGATTCAGTGTACACTATCCTACCTCGAAAGCGGCATCTCCTCTGCGCTCTCCCTTGCCCAGGCTAGCGGCAACGCGAAGTCGACGCCCAACTACACCTTGCTGCTTAAAACCAGCACGCCGTGCTCCCTTTTTCTAGCCATCGGCTATTATGCGCTTCGTCAAATGCCATTTGTGAGAGAGTGGTGTGAAGGCGACAATTGGTTCAAACCGAGTAGAGAGAGTAACGGGTACACGCTGGCACCTGCGGGCATAGAGGAGCATCAGTGTGCGCTTACGTGTGTGCTGATTGGGGCGGGGATGGCTGCGGTAGTGGTGAGTGTAGTGATTTCAGTGGTGGCAGGGATGGGGGTAGTTATAGAACAGAGGGGGGTGGGGTTGGGGTTGGGGTTGGGAATGGGGAGGAGGAGGGGTGGTTATGCGGCTTTGGATCTGTATGAAACTGGGGATGATTATGATGGGAGTACTGTTTGTTCTGTTGAGGAGGTTGAATAAGGTGCAAGGAGATAGATTGCCGGTTTGGGAATTATATATAAGTTCAACTGTGGACACCATTGATAGATGTTTGTTAAGGTGAAGTTATACAATCAGATAATGGATCTGAGACCTTCTAAAGCAGAGTGCATTTTGCAATATGGTGCCTCTTACAACTGAAAAGCCTTATCCAACTTGCAACATCAGGTAATTGACCATTATTCTCATGCCGCAGCCCACGCTAATACACACACTAGATTGAGGCATTGATTTACCTGAATATTGGATCAATGGGGTTGGCCGCTGCTGCATTGAAACATCTCCCAGACAGCGAGCTCAAGGACACCTTGATGAATGCACAGCAGACTCTGGAGTATCCGTTCAATGCAATCCTGCGCCAAAGCGGTAAGGAACAATTGGAGGGGGACTGGCAAACAATCGTCACCCCCTTTTCGAGAGTCTGAGATGGTTCTTGTCTTTGTTTTGATAGGTTTCTGCACTCTATGATAACACTACAAATGGTATGAAGAGGCCAGATGGATTAGATTTGTGCAATATGGTCAATCCCAGTAATACCACCGCCAATTATGACCCCTTCATCACCACCCGAATTTAGATCTTCTTTGCGTCCCGGAGTCACCCACTAGCCCAGCCATATTATCCCAAGCCGCCGTAGTGTAATAAACTCACGATCCTAAGCATCTGGCCATATATTGCATCTCCTGTGTTCTATCTCCTTTTCGATCATTCTTTCCCTCCCTTGGCCCTTAGATTCATTCTGCATCTGGGGATTCATGTAACAATATAACATTCCGTTTCAGGTCCCACTCCTCACTGCCAGTAAATTCTCTCCCAGGCTCCTTCGAAAACATTGAGCTCCCGCAGCATTATCTCAGAACCGAAGATGACGAAGTTATGCGTTGGAGCAAGATTAAGAAACAATGCGACTGCAGTGTCTGTGTGATGCGTGAGGGTGTTGCGGATGATGATCAGGTTCGAGACCGCATGTCTCAGCGCCACTTGCATGGGGAACATGCATTGATACCCCAAACCTGCCTCCTCTCTTTTCATGTGGTTGAGCGAAATACCGTCTTTGCTCTCTGATGGCTGATAGGTGCTGTCGCGCCCACCGAATCTGGTCAGACAAGACTCCAGCTTGAGACTAAATGTCGATGGCATCAGAAGATCCGAACCTTTCGACAGCTGAATATAACTAAATGATTGATGACTGGGCGGAGCGATAGGATAACGATTTACGAGGGAGGGAGTGGTAGTGTTAGCATTACGGAGGGATGGAGGAGGGGGAGGTGGGGTGAAAATAATTGAACGTGGTTGAGGAGGTTGTGGAGGTTATGGAGGCCTACTCTTGTAGAAATTGAGAGGAAGCGAGGTGTCGAGTATGAAAGGTGAAAACCTTCTATCCCCTCTCGGGTGAATATACATCTTCTGAGAGAATTACTAGAAGTGAATTCAAGATAAAATGTCCGATCTCCATACTGAATAGCTAAAAAAAAATCAATACACTCTCGCAGATGAGAAAATACTTAACCTTTATTCTCCTAACTCCAAGTCTTCTCTAATATCCCTAACCTCACAACGTCGATTACTAGTAGGTGACGTTATCCAAGTCCAGAGTTTGTATGCTCGTAATAATCATATTATCTCTATCTTCAGGGTTGACGAGACCTCTTTCAATACAGTCGAGATTCCTCAGCACGATACCACGTCGGTTGTTCATTAATACTAACAATGTTTGTATCCCCAGAGTCGGTATACACTACTCAGTCCTTTATGGCTAACGAATAGGATAGGTCTTGGAACAACGAGAATCCAGCCAGCGATCGTCGATCTGTTTAACCTGAACGTGACGCTGATGTACCGCCCCAAGCTCAGCTCCATGCCATGGGAGCAGCTGGCGCTCTCGGCCACCAGCACCTAGCTATTCTTGGCATGAATATGAACGCCCACTAGCACCCCGCTGCGCTTGGTATGAACATGAACGCCCACTAGCACCCCGCTGCTCTTGGTATGAACATGTATTATCCGGCCGGCTTCCACCCTTCATACATGCAATACATGCAATACAATGGTAATCCTGGCCACGGAATATTCGTATCTCCTTTCGGAATGTTCAACTAGTTTGGACAGGATCCGCATGGAGCACTATTCGGCGCACAAATGCCCCAGAACGCTGCCCAAGGAGAACAAAACTTCGTGGTCAGAGGCGCGGTGGATAAGCAGGGTTTCGTTCTGGAGTAACCACGCGTCGAGCGCCGACCTGTACACCAACAGCTAGCAGTCACTGGACTGAATCACTAACCTATAGTGATTGACGACGAAGATGATGTCGTCATGACGGCTGCCGAAACAAAGTCCGAGGGCGAACGTAAGGAAGTCAAGGAGAGAAAGACGCGGACCAAAGAGGCCACTGCCTCCCGCTTTGGCCGCACCATCGCCAGGAATGTCGCTACATCTGCCAAGAGTGCATCCAAGGTGAAGGATGCGAAGAAAAAACCAATGAGGATTCATGACGGCAAGTCAAAGGTGACGAATGAGGCCAAAATTTTGGCGGCATCCAACGTCGAGTTGAATGCTCTAAGATTTTGGCTAGAAGCGAATTCTTCAGATGCATACTGGAATAAAGAACCCTCTGGTTTAGGAGAGGTGTGTTCTCCCTTGTGTCAGGATCTTGACCGAACATATTGATACGAGCATGCTAAAGAGGAGTACGGTGTGCATAAAAGCAGATTATAGAACGAAATCAGCTGGAACTGAAAGTGGTGTCAGTACGTAGGCGAAGAATGGAGTAAGCTTAAAGCTTAAAGCTTAGCTCTTTCTTTGAGGGGGGCGCTGTCATTGACCAGGCGTAATGCAACAAAAATCTTTGAATTGAGCTAAACAGGGACGGAGAGCTGTGAGTGGCCGGGACGAAGTGCAACGAAATCTAGTAGAGAGCTGTGGATTTGAAAAGATGATCTCATTGGCTACTGCGTCTTGCAACGAAACATGTGTATTACCCTTTGGATGGCAGAGAGGGCAAAGTTGAGGACGTACGTCTTGCAACGAAACTCTTTGAGTCGAGCTAAGTTAGGGACTAAGAGGAGCAGGGTGTTGTCATTGGCCGGTGCGTAGTGCAACGAATATGTTTGAGTTGAGGGTGAATATAAGATGGCGGCAGAAACAGGAAAGTATCTAGGAGGGACAGTTCTCAAAGGTGAGTAATGTAATAGAACGAGGCAACAAAGCTTGCTTTCATCACACATCGCTTTGACACAACAGCACTTGCTTTTCAACCTATCACACCCACCCACCATCGTTCCTAATCCAAGGCGTGGACAACCTCAATAACTTCCCAAAATCCGGTGTCCCCAACCCCGTCACCGCATCCCATCCAATACTTGCGTTCCAGCCCGCCCCAGGCAACACAGGACTCCCATTCTCTATCCTATGAAAATTGCTATACCCATCACACCCGCTACTCCACCCTTTCGTAATATCATTTAGTCCCTCCCTGCCAACACCATACAACCACGGATTCAGAAACCCCAACGTCGGCAACCCACTATCAATCCTGGCTGAATTCAGCAGCGCAATAATCGCATTAAAAGTAGGAGCAGCACAACTAGTTCCCTTATAGCCTTTATCAGCCCCCCTATCAATAACCCTATAATTCGCCGCCTGCGCCGCCACATCCGGGAATGCTCTCCCTCGCTTATTATACCACCCTTTATTCTTGTCCCCTATCTTCTTAAGATATTCATCGACGGCCCCGGCTTGATACGCTGGTCGGGGCCAGATGTCGGAGAAGCCGCCGGAGGAGAAGGAGACTGCTACTTCTGGTTCGACATGAGCCGTTCCGCCGACGGCTGTTACCCAGGGACAGGTTGCGGGAAAGGTTGGCTGGAATTTTGTGCGATTGTGCCCGTCGTTTGAGAGGCAGAAATCTCCCGTCCCGGAATCGCCTGAGGAGAAGAGGATGGACTTTCCTCGTGCTCCGAGCTGAGCGAAGAGGTTGCAGACTTGTGTTGCGTAGGAGATGGGGATCTCTTGCTCGTTTTCGCCGTAGGAAATAGAGATGGAGTTGGGGATGTCCCTGTTGTCGAGCTTTGTGAGAGCGAGGAGGAAGTCGAGGTAGGGTTCGTTGGTGTTGTCTGCTTGGGTCGGGGAGTCGCCGTCTGGGATGAGGAGGCCGCGCCCCCCGGTTGAGAATTCGGTTACGGGGGTTGGGTAGGAGACTGACAGGATGTATTGGCTGTCAAGGTTTGCTTCGCCGGAGTCGTTGACCGAAGTTTGGTTGTTGAGGCCGCCGTGGTACTGGATGACTGTGAACTGTTACTCCGTTAGTGGAGTCGTTTTGTGGGGGAAGAGAGGATTCACGTTTTGACCAACAGCGTATGGAGCATACACCTTCTCAAACGTAGCGAGGTCGTCGTATCTCGCATATTCCTCCAAGAACGAGGCATAGCCAACCGTATTCCCGTTATGCGGATCCGCGCCGTAGTGCACATTGTACAGGTTTAGGAGGCATTCAGGGGTAATAGTTTTGTTGCACGTGATGTTGACTTTAGGTGCATCTCCTCCCCACCACTTAGACTGACCGTCTGATTTGACACCTTCATCGGAAATTCTCGCCATGGAGGACAGTCGCTGCAATCCCCCGAACCGGGTGGTGGGTTGTACGAAGTTGATGTGCTCTCGAATTTCGTCTGGGACGGAGTATTGACGTGTTCGGAGAACCTGCTGCTTGGTGTCCCTGCCTTGGTACCAGCCGAACTCAGTCCTGAGCATTCTGTTCGCAGTATAGACATCTGTTGAAAATAAAAGGTAGTCACCCTCGTCCTTGGTTGCCGTGATGTTGTTGTCAGATAGCCAATTATATGTTGTGCTAAAAGTTTCTTTGGTAGGCTGGAGGAGACTTCGAAGCTCGTGGCCTTCGAAATGCATCCCATAATTCGGATGCTCTGGAGCCGATATTTCCAGTAGCTTGTCATAGAAGTGATCTACATTTTGCTGCTTGAGAGACAGACGGAGCTTGATGGGCTCGTTTCCATTAGCTGTGCGAACGAAGCTCCATCCACGAGGAAGTTCGCGGATTGATTCGAAGACTTTGCTGGTGGGAGTAGCTTGTACGAGAATTAAGAAAGAGAGGCATGGGAAGACCAATTGAAAGGCAAACATCTTGTTCGCTGAAGGGAAACAACGACGACGGGAGTTCCGGGAAACCTGGGACGAAATGGGATATTTATTTCTCAAACTGACTTCCGAGACATCATGCTTTTGCGGGGTTGTTGATGGTCTCGGCATGCATCACCAACACGGTGCCGTTAGATGTGATGACTGCCAGGTGCCCATGTCGTGCTCGAGCGAGCCTACCATGGTTGCTAAGGAGCCGAATGTTTGTGGTACTTCCTTGCATGAGTAGTGTCTTATCTTCACTGGAGTAGCCATCAGGCTCCAATTAAGATCCACAAACTTTCCAGGTCAATCTATGGATAATAAAAGTAACGGTGACTTAAACTACATATTTGTGATCGAGTGGTTTACAGTTTATTGTTCCCGGCGGAGCAATCTATCCTGGAGGCTATAAGCTCTGAATGGCAGCGTTGGTCGTACGGGCAGCCGGCCTAATTACGGGCAGCCGGTAAAATGACCCTCCCTGTTTCTGTAACGTCAAACTTCAAAAATGATAAATTATCCAGACTCGATTATGAAAGGATGTTGATGCAAGGGGGTGAGGGAAGTGAGGGGTTGGCAGCCTCGTGTGACACCAACGTCATTGGACCAATAAAGTCCGAGTAACGGAACTTACTTCACTTGAAAACCTCGAGTAACTTAGGTTCCATGATTAAGATGATATTTCAAACATTACTCATATACAAATCTAGATGTGTACAAACATTTTATGTCCCGCTCTCCCTAAACGCCATGCCAATGTGTATCCAACCATCTATGCTCCTTGAATCATTTCCAAATCATATCTCATGACAGATCACGGACATAGTAAGAATATCTCCTCATCACAATAGTAACAAACTAACACCAACCAAACAAATCGCCAACAACATGGTGCTCCGCCCAATAACCTCATGGAGATCTGACGCAGCGCTGACTGCCTTCCCACAACAAGCCCTGTTATACGTGACATTGTTGTATTTCGCAGCTACTTCGAACACTGATCCATTTCCAACGTTGTAATAATCAACGTTCAAGAACTTCGGTGGATAGTTCCACGTATCATTGCATTGCTGTGTGCTGAGCCCGAGACTTCCAAATTCAGTTCCGTTATCATTAGTGATATTCAATAGTGGAATGTTTGGTACGAGGAGACTGTTTCCAAGGATGTTGATATTATAGTTCAGGTTGTGGTTTGTCATGTAGAGGCGGAATTTGGCGTCTTTTGGCAGAAGCGCCGGGGGTCGTTGGATCGTACAGGGGAAGGAGCGGTTCGTAGGGTCGAAAGGCGTTTCCCACATTTGTGAGAACTCATCGAGGATATAAGGAACAGCCGTCTGATTTGCCTCGTAATCCATAAAGAAGATAACTCGTTTACCAGTCAGAATCATAGAGCCCAAAGTTGGCCAGTCGGTAATAGTCATTGGGATTTTAGGTGGCTGATATGCGTACTGGACTAACCCGGTCTGTTCGAGGAAAGGAACGTATTTCGTGACGGGACTGTAATCTCCATTTCCAAGAAGAATGGTTACAATATCGTAGGGGTGAGTGCTAACCCAGTCGTAGACTTTACCAAGGAAGTCCGTGATCGGGCCTGCATCAAGGATATCGCAGGAGGAATGGCAGAAATGTGGTATGCTGCCATTGAAATGCACCTGTCCTTGGAGAAGGCGAATGCCGTCATTTAGTTGGGTTGTGACGTCCAAAGCTTGATTGGAAGCCGCATTTCCAGTCTTCACAAATGGTGAGTTGTGGGCTGCAACCTCGGTGATGTTGCCATATGGTCGAGAGCAGAATTCGGGGTAGTTATTGCAAGGGGTGGTATTCGTGGGTTCGGCGGAAGAGGAGGTGGAAGATGATGTCGAATTCGCCGTCCCGTTAATAGCTGTGGTGGTGCGAGGACGCCCTGAAAGGATGACTTGTGAGTCTGTAGTTTGGGTTGAAGCCCCTGACCGAGTAGCATTGCTGGCCATCACATTCCCAATTCCAAATATTGTCATCGTCCCCAGAGTAGTAGTTCGTGTCGTGGATCCGCTGGTAATTGTTGAGACAATAACAGATGTACTAATTGCTGAAGAAGTTGTTATAGTAGGTACTGTAAGAGTAGAAGCATATGACAGGTATGATCCCGTCGGTGTCGTGTCCGTTGCTCCAGTCAGGATAATAACACTTTCACTCGAATCTTGTGCATTCGCAGCAACGGCAAAGAGGCAGCCAAGTGCGAGGAGACTTGAACAGAACATGATTGCGGTCTTGACCTCCGTACTTCGGTGTTGAGAGCACTCCAACAGCCAGCAGCTCAAGCGAATGTATACGGGCGGTATGGCTTGGAGGTACGTATAAAGGGGGATGGGGTCATTGAAAAGTCTCGCGGAGTCGAGCTTGGGCGACGCCAATATAATCCTGGCTAATGCTTAGTCCAGCTCGTAAGGATATCGGTCTCAAAAAAGTGGACTTTTTTGTCAATGACGTCGAGCGCATGGGCAAAATCGGAGCTATTTCGAGGATCAATGCCACTAGAAGAGGGCTTAACTTTGTTCCTCCAGCCCCTCCAGATCCAGAACCATGGGTCAAGAGTAGCCCAAGAAGACATCACACAAAAAAGAATCGAGACAAAAATCTTGACAAATGCTGACATGCCAACACTTGTCGGCGACTCGGCTTCTCGAGCGAGATCGTCATTTGTGAGGCTGAGTCGACCCAATCCAGCAGGGCGAGAGAGACATTTGGAAACTGCCCTACAGAAAGTGTTGAGAAGTGTGCCGATGATCCACTAATCGCGCAGGCAACAGACTCGTAAGTGAACGTCTCAGGGATCTTTCCACCACTCTCTGAAGATGAGGTTGGAGCTTTTTCGGATCACCACAGGGAATATACGGGTTGGTGATTTTCGAAGGTCAGCGGCTTCAGCGGGTGGTAAGCATTGGCTCAAAGCTCTGCAGTCCCCGGCAGTGGTGCGGGACGCCGGAGCACCGCCCGACTGTGGCGTTCTTCCAGCGAAGAACCGCTAAGCGAGGCCCCTTTCCCAGAAAATGGGGAGGAATAACTACCGTCAAAAGCTATCAAGTTGCAAAATACAAAAGGCAGTCGCTCGTACAGCCATATTCGGTTGTGTTGAATCTTTTGATAGAAGTCCGGAATGCGCGCTGAGTGGAGCAAACGCATCAGTGGCTGGAAGTCTCCTCCTCCCCTGGCACACTAAAACATTGAAATCCCGCGTCGAAGTGGGCCTAACGACGATCGAGAGGCTTACGCGCAAGGGGGCTGCGATCCCTGGTCCATCGGTGATGTCGTTGCACCTCTTCAAACACTCTAACCCGGCTGCTGTTGATATACACTACTCTCCCTCTCCCTTGGACTGTGCTTGCCGTCGTCGGATTTTGACATTTCTCACCACTTTCGTTTGCCGTGACCATTGGCTGTAAGCCAAGTATCCAACCATGGCCCTCCCGACATTCAGATCACTTGCTGCCCGGAGACAGAGGAAGAAAGAGGAGCAACCAACAGGAGTAACCGGTGCAGAAGACAATTCAGAACGAACCCTAACACCAAATGGAACATATACATCCGGCATCAACATCAAACTCGCAACCAAAACAAGAAAAAACTGGATTCTCCTCTCCAGCCTCTTCTTCTTCATCTCCGTCATATTCCTAATTCTCGTACACCCCCACTCCATCCCAAATCCAAACACAACTAACAAGACCAGGTTGAGATCGGGAATATCAATGATAAGGCGGTAATCCGCAATACCTATTTCTTCACTCTCAACCTCACAAACATTATTCCCTCCTCAGCAGGAGAAATCACGCTCGTCAACTCCCTCGCCCGCTCCCTGGGCCTGCACGACTTCTACCAAGTCGGCCTCTGGAACTTCTGCGAGGGATACAACGACGAAGGGATAACGTACTGCTCGCCCACGCAAACCCTGTACTGGTTCAACCCCATCGAGATCCTGCTCAACGAACTGCTGGCCGGCGCTACCATCGCCTTACCAGCTGAGATCAACAATATTTTGAACCTGATCAAGATTGCGAGCCATCTTATGTTTGGCTTCTTCTTGACGGGCGTGTGTATGAATTTTGTCAACATCTTGCTGGCTCCAATTGTACTGTATTCGAGGTGGTGGTCTTTCCCCTTCGCCATCTGGACGTTCATCTCCGCTTTGCTCACTACTGCTGCCACCGTTATCGCAACGGTTATGTTCGTTATCTTCAAGAACGTCATTACAAGTCAACAGGGCTTGAACATCGGTGCGGGGCTTGGCACGCAGATGTTTGTGTTCATGTGGATCGCTACAGCGTTCAGCATTTTTGCGTGGCTGATTCATGTGAGCTTGGCGTGCTGTTGTGCGAGTCGCAGGGATGTGAAGACGGGAAGAAGGAAAGGGAGGAAGAGTGCATATGGCGATGTGGGGAGTGATGAAAAGAAGAAGCCGGTTGCTGGCGGGACACGTTGGGCGAAGATGCCAAGGTTTGGGAGAGGGTGACTGCTGGGCAGGCGATTTATGGGGTGAGGTTATGGTAAGGTGGAATGTGTATATGATGATTTGGAAAATATAATTGGGTGTGACGTGCATGGAAGGCGTTTTGAGAGGGAGGTTATCTTTGAGCATTTGAGCGATTAGTTAGAGGGGAAAATGCGGTCAATGATTGATGTGTATATGTTTGAAACAAGGAACCGATCAAAACACCCATATTTCTTGTCACATTAATTCCCATATGGACGTACTTCACCCCCATTATTCCCATTGTGGGTGGAGGGCAGAGTGGTGGGCAAGTGGGGATATACGGATCCTGCCTCCTCAGGTGAAGTCAATCCCAAACTCACTCCGAGAGCCAAATGGCTGGCGATAGTCAATGCAGATTTCCTCCCAATTCCTGATTGATAAGGGTCCCATGGAGCCATTTATTGAACACTTGTCTCGCATAATGTTCTCCAGCTTCGACTTCCCTTCTTCATCTCTTCCAGAGCCTCGAAAACATCACAATGCCCACTTCCTGCAGCCCAATCTAATGGCGTGAGGGCATTGCCATCCTGTTGCTCCAATTTTGCTTTGTGATGAAGCAACAGCTTAGTGATTTCCAGATGTCCATTTCTCGCTGCCCGGTGCAGAGCTGACCACCCGTCCCACTCAGCTGCGTTTGGATCCGTTCCTGCATCAAGAAGTATCTTGGCGCAGGCTACACTGGCCATTTCTGCAGCCCAGATCAAAGGAGTGTCGCCGGATACGCAGACTGTGCGGACGGACTTTGGGTCTTCTGAAATATAAAGCTCAACGAGCCAAGGGAGATTGAAATAAGATGCGAGATGGATTGGCGTACTCCCCATGGGAGGATATGGATTGCCTTGGTAAACGATGAAATATGTAAGTCTCATGATACCATCTCGACGTAACTGAGAAGCTAGAAGCTGCCGAACCATATCAGAAAGGGATGAGGAAGGTATTCCTATGGCGCGAAGATGGAAAGCCCAGCTCTCGATTGCGTAACAGAGTAAAAGATGTCGACCAAGAAAGTCTTCTATTTTGTGTTGATAGTCTGAGGCGGTACTGATATCATTTATCTCTACGACATGGAACAGATCTTCGAATGTTCCGTCCCGGAGTAGGTATTGTACGCACACTTCCGCTAGTTGCATGTTGGCTGTTATCGAAGTCATTTCTATATCTTCTGTCTCACGAAGAGTAGCTTTTCCCGCAAATTGCTTTAGGAAATCCCGTGTTGTTTGGTGAAGTAGGTTGATCTCTCCTCGAGTGCCGTCAAAGCGAATGAGTGAACCACAGAGTAATTTCAGGTCACCCTCAAAGTCATGCCAAGGCATAATACTTGTTTCTGAACATAATGCACACTCCAATTCCGCTAATGTGAGGCCGCGTCTCCCGTAGAGTAGCCAATGAATGATCCGCCACATGTCACCCCTTCGAGATGGCGCAGCATTTTGAAGGATTCCTTCGTAGGTATGAACCAGTGTGAGCGGTATTCGTGACAACTTGGAAGCAATCGCTTCATCACTGAGGCGTTCGTCACGACGTGACAGATCGTCCAGGACCAGTACAACCCAGAGAAACATACCGTGTGCGTTGTCCTCTAGGAAGCGGCTGATGCTGTGCGTAACTTCGGGATTGAGATGGCGTCGATATGATAAATCTTTTGTCCGAGAATGTATTAAAGTACACATATCCTTTGCTGTATCGTATTTGGTCATCTCGAAAATTGGAAAGTTCGAAAGGCGGTCGCAAACGTTCTCATCTGGCCTGCTGGTAACGAGAACCTTCAGGGTTGGTCGTGAGTTCTTGGGGAGTTTCCAAAGATCTCCATGATCCATCAGCCCCTGTACCCAATCAAGTATCATCTGCTTAGAGTCGTCGCCACATTCATCGATTGCGTCCAGAATGATATAAACCTTCGATCCAACGCCCATTTGATTCAGGATATCATCAACGACATCTTGCAACTTTTCACAAGACCATTCAAGGCTAACTTTCATAGACAAGAAATGATAGTGGCGTAAGATTGTATCGAATAGAGTTGGGAGTTGCTGAACTAATTGTGTAATGACAGTCCTCAGAGCTGCAGAAGCTGTTCCCTCGACTTCTTGATTCGATCTACGAAAGAAATGATATAGGAGGACAGGGTTGAAGCCAGATTTATTGGCGGAGTCTCCGAGATTCGTTTCGTCCGCCAGGATGCGTTGGGAGATATGAGCGGCCAAAGTCGTTTTTCCAAATCCGGGGTTCGCGGTGATTAATAGCAAACTGGATTCTTCCGACTCGTGCCAGGAAACGTATTTGGGATTGGTAAAGATCCAGCTGCCTGTATGTCTGGAATGTCTCAGCGTCTGAGATAGAAACGTGCCTTGAACCTTTGAAGCGAAGCTTGTCAGGCATGCATCCGCTTTCACTTGTGACAAAACATTGGGTTCTCTTGCACTGATGTTTTGGATAGCTGTTCGAATGAGCGGCAACTCGTTGTTAACAGTTTGTGAGACAGCCTCAAGGCTTCCGTGAATTTCATCAAGGCGTGTGTCAATGCCGCATAACAGAGTTCTACAAAGGTATCTGATCCATCCTATCTGTCAATACGAGCGGTTTGGGAATCGGGCGCTATCAGGGCTAAGCGAGGGGCCCGATTACTCAATCGTCTACTTAAGCGAGCTCTAGTTCATAAATCCGAGGTCGGATGTTACGTGGAGGAGATGGCAGAATCACGATATCCGTGATTACCGAGCTATTACGTAAGCGACTCATAGAAGTAGCGGTTCCCTCACGTAGCGAATAGATCATCTTTCACACATTACTCACTCCACTCCCTCTTATATAATAAGTGGTAGTAATCGTCTGATTCGCAAATACTACGATAAGACCCGGGAACCTCTTCATTTTGGCAGCGTTTCTAACCATAATACAATAACCCTGAAGGGTATAAAACCGTGCTTAATAATAAGTTCAACTATCCCACAGGAATTCATTAACCTCATATACTAGTTCTACTAATTCCAAGTAACTAGTCATTGATACGTAGATAGAATATAGACTATTAATGACGTAATTAATCGCCTAGTCCGGTAATACCCCGCTATAATCTCGAAATAATTATAAGATACCCGCTAGAGCCGGTTAGCCTTAATCGACGAGCTCATAACCGTATAATAACCTTCCTATCCCGCCCTACCTAGTATATAGGCTATTAATAGAGCCGCCTTTAGTATAGCCGTCAAGAAATTCGCCCTACTCGCGGATAAATACTTCCTATAGTAGGAAAGTAGAGGATCCGAAACAGGAAGGAGTATTAGAAATAATAGTACTAATACTAATATGGAGCCCTAACTAAGTAGCTATCCGTTGAGTAGCCGTCAATAATCGAATAGCCGTCAATTATTAGAGCCGAATAGTAATAGGACCGAAGAGATCCCGAGGATAAGTAATAATAGTAGCACTATCGCCGGTATAGGCCCCATACGAGATTACCTCCTTTCTCCTGAGATAGTAACCGAGATAGCTATACTAATTACCCGAGTACTAGATAAACGAGATAGATACTAGCGCCGGTAGTTACTTAGTAGTAGAGTAAATAACGTAAATAGTAGTAGAGGAAATACCCTTAATACTAGAAATCTCGGAAATAGCTATAATATAGTTAACACGAGTAGTATCTCCTTAAGATAGAACCTAGAGGATATTAGATTTTTCGAACTAGATAATTCTATAAATATAGATAATTATAAGTATTAAGGAAAGGCTACTATCTAGAGGAATATATACCTCTTTATAGACGCCTTCTAATTTAATATATAAGGAGGACGTGAAAGTATTATATATATAAACTTATATACTTGCCTATATAGAGTAGTATAGAGATAGTATATAGAAGAAATTAAAGAGATAATAAAGCTTATATTTCAATTCGCTCTAGAAGGTATTACCTTATAGGTAAAATACTTAGTGAATTAGTTTAAGGACTCTATACCGAAAGCGATAAAAAAGCTCTAAGATAAGAAATATACTATAGATAATGTAAAGAAGGGCTATAATATCTATGGATATATAGCGATAGTTATATAATATATAAAGGCTATAGAAATAGATAAACCCTATTAGTAGCTCTCTCACGTGTATAATAACCTTAACCCTAAGCTTTGGCTATATATCTCTGCCCTAGATAAGAAGATAACTATATTAGAATAGCTTAAGAACTTAGCTAGTAAATAGGAAGTATAGTAAGAGATAATTATAGCGAGATGTTCCCGTAATACCTCGACTCGACTAACCCTATATTTCGATAATAGAGGTATAAACCCTAGGTATCTATAGAATAGTGACTATTAGGGTATTACCTCCGGATTCTGCCCCTACTAGCCCCGGTAATAGTAGTAGCTACACTAGTTCCAATAAAGAGATAATACTAATTATAAGTAGAATATAAGACTACTACCTCCGCCTAAACCTAGATACCTACTCATAGTAGTATATAGAGAGGACAGGGAAAATAAGACCTCCGATAAAGGGTACTTAAAGAGAGACTATAACGGATAGTAATTCCGTTAATACTATTGGAATAATAGAGCTAACCTTATATCTAATTATATAGATATACTAGAGGAGTATGGGGATAAGTATAAGAAGGAATTAGAAGATAGTAGATATATCGCTATAGAGGAGTTCATATTCCTAGACTTCTTAGCCAATAACTTATAATCTCTATGAGATGGATTCTACTTAGTGATCTTAGATAATATTAAGTCCTATACTTATAGAAAGTATAATCACGTTTTCTCTTCCTACTCTCAGATATTTAAATATATATATATTAATACTTATAATAAACCCAAAGCTAATATAATAGTAATTCCCGAGCCTATAGAACCCGTTATAATAGAGGTTATTAAGGTAATCCCATATGAAGTCAGCTATAGAGTAGAGGAGATTTTATATACCTATATAAAGATGAATATATAATTTGGAAGAGGATACCTAATAAAGTCGACCTATATTAATATAGGTTATATATGTCCTATAGTAGGTTAGGATTAGTTAGAAGACTATAATAAAGTCTCATATAATACCTCTTAATTAATATCCTTTAAAGGTATCCTAAATAAAGTTATACTTATAAAGCGGGCAATCTTCCCTATATATATACTAGGTATAGCGAATAGCTAGAAGTGTCTTAGTAAAATCTTCGTAACTATATAGGTTATAGACTAATTAGAACCGGGCCTACTCCTTAGTAATGAATTCCTTTAGTAGATATCCTTAATTATTAATTACTAGAACTCTACTATAACTATAGGAGTATATAATAACCTCGTCATAGATATTATAGTCCTTTATTATAACCCTAAGGTAGTTCGCTAAGTTCTCGTAGCTAGGAAAGTCATTATCCCCCCGAAATCTAGAGTAATAATTCTAGTTTAGTATATACTAGTCCCCGAAAATAGGATATACTTCTTCTATAGAAGCTATACTAGTATAGAGGATATAATCCTAGATTATACTAATTTCGTTAGTATTATTAATGAAATAGATATAGTAAAGACTATCTTAGTAAATATGAACCTAGGCTAATTAATAAATATTAAAGACCAGGTATTCTTTATAGCCCCGGATATAGTAGAATAAGACTAAGAAGACCCGGAAACTCTATAAGACACTAATATAGACGAGTATTAGTATAAGAAATAGTATAAGTTCGGGATTAATAAACCTTAAAATATACCTAAGATTATATATAAGAACGGTATATATATTTATAATAGCGATATGTAAGTAGCACGTGCCCTATATAAGATTATTACCGAATTCAGCGAATATTAGATAAATAGAGGCCTAATTAAAATACTAGAGGAGGAATATATGAGAATTCCCCTTATTAAAGGCTAGTAGAATAAGAAGATTATATTAAGAAAGTTTCCCCTAAGTTATAGCTATAAGAAGATCGTCGATAATATCTTCGATAGGCTATACTAACGAGACTATATAGAATAGGTATATAGACTAACCCTCTTTACTTTACCGGTATTCATAGTTATAAAGGAGCGTCCTATTATTAACTTCTATATAGTGAATAAGTTAGCTATACTAGACGTATACCCGCTACTCTTATAATTAGACTTAATTAAGGCCTTATAAGGAAAGAGAGTAATCTCTATTATTAATAGCTCCTAGTTCTTTTATTAATTCCTTATTATAAAGGAATATCGAGATTAATTTATAATTATTAGCTATTATAGCCTAGAATACTCTAAGGTTATACTTATAGGATTTCGAAACTCTATCTAGTATATTTAGAGATTTATAGATAAGTAATTACGAGACTATATAGATTTCGTAAGAAACTTTATTAATAATATTATTATCTTCTTAGATATAATAGAATAGTACCTCTAGTACCTATATATAATCCTTGAGTTATTTACTAACCTATAATTATTCTTATTAGCTAAGAAGTTATTTATAGGATACCCTTTAGTAAAGCTATTAGGTTACCTAGTAGACGTATTTGGAATAGTAATAACTTAAGAACGAGTTATAGTATTTAAGAAAATCACCTTTCCTAGTATATTATAGGTACTAGAGTAGTATATTAGAATAACCGGTTAGCTATGAGTATACCTCCCGAGCTATACCTATATAGTTGAGCCTATATAGGAACGTAAGACCTAATTACTAGAAGTAGGATAGAAGATTAGCGCTATGGGGGGAAAATGAAAAGGCTACTATACTAGAATAAAATATGAGCTTATAAAGTAAGAGCTAGTAGTATTCGAAAAGCTATAGAATATACTTATAGTCCCTAGGTTCCTAGTTTACTTCTTACTAGAGAGGGTCCTCTTACTTAATTTAGACGCTTCACAAGAATAAGGCTTCTCTATTATAGTATTCTATCTAATACCCGGATCCGTACTTATAGATATAGTTAAGAAAATATTAGTAGTACGTATCTAATTAATACTATTTATAAGTAAGGCCCTAAGTGTCGCGGAAAAGTGATACTATACTATAGAACTAGAAGTAGCTTACCTTATTTGGATATATTAAAAACTCTAACCTATAATCTAGTCTAGTAAGAGTCTAGTAATTATACTTATGGACTATAGCGCCATAAGGGGGATCTATGACTAAATGAGTCTTAATACTACTAATATAACGAAAGTAAATATGAGACTAGTCTATACTTTAGTATACCTCTTATAGTTTAATCTAGATATCTATTACTACCTAGGATATCTAAATATTATACTAGATATACTATTACGCCTTAATACTACCCTAGAAGAAAATATCTCCTATAATAATAAATTAGATAGGATCCTATTCTTTTTAGAAGTTATAATTAATTTGGAATTTAAGTAAAAACTCATTAATAGACTCTAGGAAGACTCGAAGTTTACTTGAGCCTTAAGTAACCTAGGGGTAAAGAAAGACGATAGAGTTATAGAGCTACTAAAAGATAATACCCCTTTCTAGATAAAGGATAATCTACTATACTATATTATTAATAGCTGGTTCTAATTATATATACCTAGAATAGTAGTAAAAGATATTCTCTACCTTATATATAATAAATTCTACTTTAGTATAAAATGTACTTTACGTGAATTAGACGACTTCTATATTCCGCGACTAGTGAAATACCTTAAAGAGTATATTAAATACTACCTAGTATATCTTCTTAATTAAATATTAAGGGAATATCCTTATAGCGAACTTTAGCTAATTTAGACCCCCTTAATCCTATACTATACTATAGTAATAGACTTTATCCTAGCCCTCCTAGTTATCCTAGCTATTAGCCCTTAGAAGATTAACGGTTTTAATATATTTAACTATATAATAATATAGTTATATAAAGCTAATAGGAAGACGCTATTAATACTAGGAAATAGCGAATATAGAGTAGAAGAATAGGTAACTATCTCTATTATTATATAGCTACTTTGTGACTAGGGTATCCTAAAGGGCTTAATATTAGACTATAATAGGAAGTTCATTTCGGATTTCTAGAGACGTGCCTTTATAGTATTAGGAATAAAACTACTTATATCTATAGTATAGTATCCCTAGATAAATAGAGCCTTAAAACGAAAGAACTAGACTATTAAGATTAGCTTTTAATACTAGATTATAATATACCTATTCCTAGAATAGTTAGGCTTTATAATCCCATTCTAGGTTAAGCTTAATAACATATATATATTAGTTATTTAGACCTCGCTAAATAAGTTTATTAGAGGCTTTAAACCCGTAATGAATCTAACCCTACTTATAGCTAAGACTTAGTAGGAACCACCTAAGATTATCCGTAAGCTACGTTAATGAGATACTAAGGTCGCGATTAACTTCGTAAATAACGTGGCTAGAAAGTACTATAATATAAAACATAAGCTAATTATAATAGATATTAGTAATTAGGTATTCTTAAGACTTTATTGAGGATATTACCTCCTAGGTATAATAGCGGGATTAATGTAATAGTCGAGGCTTAAGGTTCAAAGAATCTCATATATTGAAAATACTAAGCTAAAGGGTAAAGAAGGGAGGAGTCCTTTGACCTTTAAGAGAGTCTTACTAAGATCCCTAGCTTAGTCCCGCGTTTCGCCTCTAGCCCCTAATACCTAGCCCCTGGCGGATTATATAGAGGTACTAGCTATTATATTACCCCCCTTATAAGAAAATCCTAAATACCCTTATTTAGGGTATAATTTCATATAAAGAATAAAGGAAAAAAAAAAAGGAAAAAAAACAAAATCATGTCTATCTACCCTATTTCGTCCTCTTAAAGCAGCTACTTGTAGTTAAATCATAGTCTCGACTCTACTAGCTTAACCTAGTTTTCTATATATTCTAACTAATCCTCCTTATCCGTCGCCCGAATTATACTAATACTAGCCTCGATAATATTATCTAGGATACTTACGTATATAATAGCTAATAGTAGGACGGTTATTAATAGGCGGGCTTAGTTAGGTACTAGTAAATTAAGGGTATTCATCGAGTTAGGCTTTGATTTAGAGGACTTCTTAGCCTTTTTCTTCTTAAGGGTATTAGCCTTCGGCTTAGGAGTATTAACTATTAACTTAGAAGCGCCGTCCTTTAGTCACTTGTTTTCTTTCTAGAGGTTCTCGATTATCTTATTAGCCTTAGTGAGCTTAATAAAAGTATTATTAAGTTATTCTTTAAGGGTCTTATTTATCTATTATTTAGTAGCTAATTAGGTATATTTGTCGTGGAATCCAATAACTTTAAGTTTTATGACTTTCTCTATATAGCTCTTTTAGAGGTCCTTACTAACTTCCTTCTTAGTAGCTTCTACTAGGTCATCGATATTAGTAGGGTATTTATTGTCTTCCTTAGCTTTTAAGAGCTTTCGCTATACCTTAGTCTTACTCTAGCGCTTATTACGGGGTCCTAGGCTAGTAGTGAGTAGTTATTTATTACTAATATATCCTATATCTTTATTAATAGCCGATTCCTCCTTATTAGACTCCTCGCTCTCCTCTACTCTCTTCCGCTTAAGTTTCTCGGGTATAGGGGCGACCTTCTATACTTTCTTATTACTCTTCTTCTTCTTAGAGGATTTGGAGGGTTTCTTAGTATTCTTTAAGGGGGTTTTAATAATATTCCTAAAGCTATTTATAGTATTTTAGACGTCGCTCTTAGTCTTCTTAGTTATTAGATTAATATCTTAG
Source organism: Hyaloscypha sp. PMI_1271 (assembly GCA_021399465.1). Classification (NCBI taxonomy): domain Eukaryota; kingdom Fungi; phylum Ascomycota; class Leotiomycetes; order Helotiales; family Hyaloscyphaceae; genus Hyaloscypha; species Hyaloscypha sp. PMI_1271. The sequence goes on along the minus strand of JAJTUS010000019.1, from coordinate 86,423 downwards.
GGGTTCTTATTATCCTCTCTAGTAAGATTAAAGGACTTATTCTTAGCTAGGTTAATAAGAACGATAAGCTTTCTCTTAGGGGGAAGGATAGGGGATTTATCCTAGGTAGGACTATCACTACTATTATCTAATCCGCTAAGGGAGCCCTTAGGGTTATAGACTTCCTTATTAAAATCCGCTACTCTATTATCTAGTTAATCTCTAACTTCGTTAGGAAAGGGGTTTATATTATTAGTCTCACTTCTTAGAGGAGGGGTATTAGGTATTTCTATATTAGGTAGGGGGCTAGGGCTATTAGAAATATCTATAGCTATATCTAATCCGCTATTAGGAATATTAATTCCGTTAGTAGGAGTATTAGTTCTATTAGTAGGAGTATTAGTTCTATTAGCGGGAGTATTCTTTTTATCTTCTTCTTCTTATTCTATAATAAGTTATTTAATAGTAACCTCAGGAATTAGATATAGGGCTTTATAGGCTATATAGTATATCTTAACCTACTCCCTAGGGACGATATTACTCTTAGTATCTATATAGGCAGATTTACTAGTATAGACGTCTATTATCTAGGTATAGAATAAAGCTAAGGTACTAGTAATACTACTATCCGGGCCGAGCTTCTAGAATATATTAAGAATAGATAATATAGTGTCTAGTAAAGTACTTATATTACTATTCTCTTAGGCTATATCTATAGCTAGGTTATAGTATTAGTAGTAGTAGAAATAGATATAGTTATAGGAATTAAGGTAATTAAGAGGGATTTCGCGATATTTTATAAGGTAGAAAGTTATAAATTTACTCTTATCTTAGCTTTATAGATTTACCTCTCCCTAAGTAAGCTATTCTAGTAGTAGGATATATCGAAGTATAATAAAAGGGAGGTTTTTGCCTAGTTATAGGGAAGGAACGTAGTACTAAATTATATAGCTAAATAAAGGGAATATACTTTAGGTTTAGATAAAACCTAGAAAATATCTAGTTCTTTCTTCTCCTCCTCTAGATCCTAGAGCCCCTATACTAGGGTTTATCGTTATTAGGGTAGTTTTCGTTAAACTTATCTCCCTCTATATATCTAATCTAGTAGTTTAAGCGGATAGGAGGTCCTACTTCGTTAGGATTTTACTTATGGAATCTTTAGAGTTCTAGAGTAGAGTTCTTGAAGTTTAATATAAGGTACTATTCGTCGTCTATATCCTATCCCTTCTACTCTACTTTATAGTAGAGTTTACTATAAAGTGTCCTAGAGGATAGGATCCTCTTAACCTCCTATTCCAGTTTACTATTTACCTCTATTAAGTCTAGCTCCTTATTCGTCTAGCTAGGTAAAGGGTTACCCGGGTCCTTATAAAGTCTATCTATATAGAAAATTAGCTATATCTTATAGGATAGTGAGAGGTCTAATTTATAGGAATAGCTAACTATTTAGATAATTCTAAATAGTCTAGCGAGAGGGTAGTCTAGCTTATCTAAAGGTTAGTCTATTTTCTATATCTTTTTAATTATATAGACTATATCCTCTAGGCTAAAGTTAGGTTCTCGCTATTTCTTATTAGCTTATTTAGCCTATTATTCTTAGGCCTTAGCTATATATTATTAGGTATAAGTAACTACTATATTAATTCTCTTAGCCTACTACTATACTTCTTTATAATTTAGTTTCTCCCTTAATATCTTAAACTTCGTAGTTAAGAGTATCTAATTAAAGTCTAGTCGGGGTTTATACCTATAGTTAACTATTAAGGGTAATAAACTAGTCGATTTATAAGGGTAGGCGGTGCCTATAATATTAAGTACTAGGAGTAGATCCGCCTAGTTATCCTAAAAGTAGTTTATAAAGGGGTATAGTCATATATTAATTATCTAGTTAATAATCTCTGTCTAGCTATTAGTTTAGGCGTATTCTACTATTAAGAGCTTTAGTTTAGTCCTAGTTAATTTCGATAATTCATCTATAAAGTCTAAAATAAACTAGGGGCCTTAATTACTAGTAATAGTTAGGGGGGAACCCCTAAATCGCTAGATATATTAGTAGAAGAGGCTAGTAGTAGTCCTCGCTATAGTATTCTTCGTAGTAAGTAAGCTAATATAATATTTAGATAACTAGTTAACTATAATAAAGATATTATTATATCTTTTACTTATTAAGCTAGGGCTATAGAAATCTATTAATAAGTCGTCCTATATTCTTAAGAGAACTAGTAAAGGGTATAATAAGCTAAGTGTCTTATCCCTTAGCTTATAAGATCTCTGGTATTTATAGTAGTTTACTATAAACTAGTTAATGTCTACTAAGAGGCTAGGCTACTAGTAGAGCTATTTAACTAGGATCTTCGTCTTATTCTAACTAGGGTAGGCTATAGTTATTATACTATAAATCTATTAAAGGAGTCTAGTTCGTAAGTAGTTATAGCTATCTAGTACTATAAGCTTCTTACTATAAAGTAGGTAATCTCTAGATATCTCCTATAAGTTAGTCTTCTAGTAGGCCTTCTCTCGATTATCCTCTAAAGATAAATCTATAAGATTTGCCTATATGACCTCATTTATGACTATTAGTTCATTAATTTCTCTAGGCTTTAAAGGGAGAGGGATAGTAACTAATTCATTAATAGTAGCGAGGATTATACTAGGATAGAAAACTACACGTGTCTTTTTAGCCTCTTTAGCCTACTTTTATATAGTCGTGAGCTTATCCTTCCTAGATAAGATATTAGTAATCATGTTCTCTTTACCTAGCTAATAAGTAATCTAAAAGTAGAATAATAATAGGATATTTATCTATTATATCTACTACTCGTTTAGGAGCTTCTTTATCCCGAAGTACTTAAGTACCTTATAGTCTATAATAATAAGAAAAGTAGGTAAACTAATTAGTTCTACCTACTATTCTTATAGCCCTTAGATAATAGTAAGTAGTTCCTTATCGTGGATTTCGTAATAAAGCTAGGTATCCTTAAGAGCCTTAGAATAAAAGGTAATAGGGTACTATTATCTGTCCTTAGTACTCTTCTAGGTTAGTACTCCTATAGTAGCTAGGTCTAAATAGTCGATTTCTAGTTAGGTTTCTCGGTTATACTAGAAGTAGAGTAGTATAAGTACTAAGATAAGTAACTCTCTAAGGTATTTAAAGGTATCTCGTTAGTTCTTATTAAGTATAAACTTCAATAGTATATCCTTTTCTATTAGTTGGTTTAGGGGATAGGAGACCCGCCTATAGGCCTATATAAACCTCTAGTAGAAGTTATAGAAGCCTAGGAATAACTAAACCTCCTTCTTAGTTATAGGAGGGTCCTAATCCCGGATAATAGTAGGTCTTAGTAGGATCTACCTAGACGCCCTAATTAGAGATAACGAACCCTAGGAATATTATCTTTAATACCTTAAACTTATACTTATAGATATTAACTTATAATCCAGTATCCTCGAGTTTCTGTAGGACTATTTAGATATATTATTAGTATTTCTTCTTATTCTTAGAAAAGATTAGGACTATCGTTTATATAGGCGGAGTAGAAGCTATCTAAATAGTCGATTAGGACAGAGTTTATATATCTCTAGAATATTATAGGACTATTATAGAGTCTAAATAGTAAAACCACTGGTTTATAGGAACTATACCTTATCCGGAAGGCCGCCTATATGGTAGAGCTTAGCTCTATTAGGATCCGGTTAAAGGTATATTAGATATCTAGTTTAGTAAATACCGATGATTCTACTGGATAGTTAAGTGTTTTAGTAATAAGTAATAGAGGGTAGTGATCCTTCTTTATTAGGGTATTTAGTTAGTAATAATTAATATAAAAGTATAGGCTACTATCCTTTTTCTTAATAAATAAGATAAGCGACGAGAAGGGGGAATTAGATAGTTTAATAAAACCCTTCTTTAGGTTCTTAATTAAGTACTCTCGCATTTTTCCTAGTTCTAGGGAGCTTATTTTATAGAGGTGGGCCGCCCTTATTAAGGGATCTAGTCCATCGAAGTAGAGCTTATAGTTAAATAGCTGAGACTATAGTAGTATATCTACTACTTTTCTCGAGAAGGCACTAGCTATATCGTTAAGCTAGGAGGGTAATATAGTCCGAAGCTCCTATAGCTCACTAGGGTCAAAGAATGAGGTATTACCGAGGGTATCCTATTTATCTATATTAAGAGTATATATAAGGTTACAGGTTTAAGCTAAATACTCGGCTAAGTAGGTTTTTGGATACTTAGTAGCTATTAGTAGGGACAGGTATCTCCTTGGTTTCCGATCTCGTTTCTCTAGCTTATAGTTAATCTCGTTAATAGTAATAGATCTGATGTAATTATTAGGATCCTTTATACTAAGTTAGAAGGCTACTATACCGACGAGGTATATAGAATAGTCTATTGGTTTACCTATATTAATAATATTAAGGTTTAATTCCTCCTTCCTAGCCTAGTATTTGGCTTTCTAAGTAAGGAGGTCTTATAGAGGGGCGAGGGGTACTATTCTATTGCCCCCTAGTTCTTCTATACTTATCCTCTTTAGGACCTAAGTTATAGTGTCTCCTAGTTATCTAAGTTAGTTCTATTAGTAGTCTAGTAGTATATCGTGTATAGTAAGCTACTTCCTCCCTAGGATTATATTATAAAAGCCTAGGTTAGTGGATAGGAAGTATTATTAGGTCTAGAGGTATTAGTTAATTTCTAGGTCCGCTATAATAACTTACTAGATAGCCTTACTAGGTTATCCATTGAATCCTCGAAGGGGGATAGGATCTAGAAGTATATATACTAGTATATAGAGTACTCTAGTTAGGGGACAGACGTGCTTTTAGTTAATTAGAGTATATATATTTGCCCTGGTATCTACTAAGTACTAGAAGGTTATAGTATTTCTCTTCTAGTAGACCCTATATTTAACTAGGAACTACTCCCCGCTAATAAGTTAAATGAGGTCTATTAGTTCTTAGTAGAATTCTTACTCTAGGAGAGCTATCTCTATACCTAGAGCTAGACTTTTCCCGAGTTATCGTCGTTGGATTCCTCTTTAGATAATAGATAGGAATTATATTTTATATTATTTAGGTCTAGTTTACCCATTCTATCCGTGTAGTCTTCCTTAAGATAGGCGACTTTATAGGCGTTTAGGTAGTCCTTTTTAATATAGCCGGTCTTCCTATATAGGTAGTAGTTAAGTATCTCAGGTATTTCTAATTTCTTCTCGAATTCCTAGTAGACTAGCTCTCTTAGTTATGAAAAGGCTAGTTGAGTTATTGGTTCTATTAGGTATAGGTTAGTAGCTAGTCCCTGATTACTACCACTCTTCCTAGTCCGGGGAGTAGTATAATAGCGGATCATTTCTATTAGGTGGTTTTCTCTAGATTACTAGTTCTTAATTAAGAGAAGCCTATTCTCTTATTCTATATATCATTTAGCGAGATCCCTAGGTATATTGAACTTCTTACCCCCGAGGCTCTTAAGTAGCTCTAGGTTTATCTTATCTATTAGATTATTATACTAGTCATCCGTCGATTTCCCTAGTTTAGTCGTGAGATAGGTAAATTTAGCCCAGAATACCAGAAATACTTTATCTCCTTATTAAAGTCATTAGTAGTCCTCCTTCGCCTCCTAGCGTTCCATTTCTTTACTTTTACCATAGGCTTATTAGAGAATCTTAAAGATCTATTTAACTAACGAGATTTGTCTAACTAAACCAGGTTCTAGTTAATTATATATAAGGTCCCTAGCGTCTCTAGCGACTAGCTATACTATATAGGTAATCTTTAGGGGTTCGCTATTAAACTTAGTAGAGTTCTATATTAATTTATTCCTTATATTAAAGACCTAGTCATTAATCTAATAGTTATCCTTACTAGTAAATGGGGCTAGATCCTTAATTCTAACAAGTCAGGGTCTATCGCCGTAACCTGGTAATACTAAGCCCTAGTACTACCCTCTAGGTAGTTCTCCTATTAGAGAGCGTCGACTTTCCTAGATATCTACCTACTTATTCCTCTATTTCGCTATATCTAGCTAAGTAGTTCTCTCCTTTTTATAAAGCTAGTTAGTAATTACTTCTAATTCATTAATTCTATTATTTAACTAGTTAATATAAACATGGGCTTTCTAGCTATAGTCCGCTTATTAGTCGAGTATATTATAGTATTCATTAATAAGGTCTTCCCTAGCTATTAATTTCCTTTATTTAACGGGTATCTTAGGCATATCTATACTAATCTATATCTCCCTATTAGCTAATTATGTCTTTATATTATTATTAAGGAAGGTTCTATATTAGGCCTCCCGGTATTAGTAGTCTATAATATTAAAGTCCTATTCCTCTATTCCGTCATACTAGGGCCTTTTACTAGCCGCGCTAAAGGTTTCCGTACTTAGCCTTAGGTTATCTAAGCTAGATAGTCCGGGCATATCGTCTATTAAGACTATGCCCTAAAAGGGTCTTAGTCGCTTAAGATCGGCTAGCTAAAACCGATTATTAGCTCTCCTTATTTTAAATTAGCGAGCTAAAGCTAATTATTATCCTTTTTTGTTTTAGATTAGTAGACTAGACTAATCCTTCCTTAGGTAAGGGTAGGGCTATTTCTTTCTCTCTCGTTAGTTAGTAAGGGGTATTATCTGGTCTAGCTAAGGGTCTAACTCCAAGGTTAGCTAAGTTATAGAGGATAGGGACGTCGTCTATTCTAATTAAGGGCTAGACTCCAAGGTTAATTAGGTTATAGAGGACATCGATTCCTCTTTATTTTAAGTCGGTGGAATAGTACTAACTATCGTCTTTCTTTATTTTAAATCAGTGAACTATAACTAATTATTATTCTTCTTTTCTTTGAGATTCGGGAGGAATACCAAATATTAAGGGTAGTATAGCTATCTTCGCCCCCTAAGAATGTAGTACCCTAGTCCTTTGTCAGGAGTATTACTATCGCCTCTATAGGCCGGGTTAAGTGAGTTTAGTATTATATAATAGCGGGATTAATATAATAGTTAAGGCTTAAGGTTCAAAGAATCTCATATATTAAAAATACTAAGCTAAGGGGTAAAGAAGGGAGGAGTCCCTTAACCTTTAAGAGAGTCTTACTAAGATCCCTAGCTTAGTCCCGTATTTCGCCCCTAGCCCCTAATACCTAGCCCCTAGTGGATTATATAGAGGTACTAGCTATTATAATTCCCCTTATATAGCTAAATAGATTATCTTTCATATATTACTTACTCTATTCCCTCTTATATAATAGGTATTAAGTATTATAATTCCTAATATTATAAGCTATACTAGCCTTTTTACTTAAATATATAGAAAGATTATTATCTTTAGTTATAGCTAAAATATAAGCTCTCTTATCCGTTCCGCTATAGCCAGGTATATACTAGACTATACGCATCGATTCTCGCTTAATTCTAGCTAATTAGAGAGCTATCTTAGGAGGTAAAAAGTATTAATTCTAATAAAAAACCTTAAAATAACCCCTATATTTATATAAGTAAATATTATATTACTTATATCCCTATATAGAATCATGCCTTAAGCTTCCTCTACTATAATTAGCTGTAATTTGAGCTAGTATAACCCGTTTTTTAGGCTAATCTACATATCTTAATCCCTTATAGCAGATACATCTCCCATTTTTACTAAGCTTTACTTACTTATATAATTACATAGGTACCTTATTAGCTTCCGAGCTAATTCGCGATATTCTTCTCTTCTAGTAGATCTCACTATCCCTCCCTTTAGCTATAAGAGCAGTAATTAATTACCCCCTAAAGTCCTACTAGCTCCTAAAGCCCACTTGCCGGGGCTCTAGTATATCTAAATAATAAGCTAGTAAATAGCAATTAATTAAGACTATACGGAATAGCTAGTACTCTAGTACTTAGTGCCCCCCTCGCTCTATATACTATAAACTAGTATTCTAGGTAATTAGGTAATTAAACTCGTTAACTACTCTTATATAATAGTTATATCCATCCGCAATTACAGGAATTGAGAGTATCTTTATAGCCTAATTACTAAAGGGTACTCATATAGTCTTTGCTTTAGAAGAAGTCTCCTTAGGCCTCTTCCTTAGCCATAAAATACACTCGTTACCTAATATAAAGGAAGACATCATTAAAACAAAGGCCTAATCTTTCTATCTAATATGACACACTTCTCTATTAGACGTATACCTAGAATAGGTCTCTCCCCAGGGGATTATATCCTTTTTATCCGATTTCTGAAGGTTAAGAAGCTCCTGAATAACCCTACTAGTAGTCCTATAAGTCCCAGTAATCGTAACTCCTTAGGAGCGAGCATATTAGATAAAACGAGTAGAAATAAAGAGATTATTAAGGTATACGTGATAGCTAGAGCCCTTAGGAGGCTCAGGTAGTCTTTTAATTAGGTGCAGGACTACTACTTATATCTTATTTCCACTATTTCTAGCCTTAATTATCCCACTAAGCTCCCTGGGAGTATATACTCCCAGGGGGCTATTTTTTAACTAGGAATATACTAGTTCTATATAAGTAAGAACCCCCTCTAAGCTACCCCCTAGACCTTATATCCTATAGGTGTGGGCTTATTTGGAATAGTAGTTATTTCTTTTAATTAACCCTCAAATCGTACAATTATCTCATCTACTACTAAGTCCCGTCCAGGCTTCCAAACCCTTAAATTAATCGCTTAAATATGTGAACTAAAAGCTTTGACCTACTCAGTGGTTTATTAGCTAGTTTTAGGTAAAAGGAATAGGAAAATAGGGGCTACCTTCTTATATGGGCCTTATTCCTGATTTCTATAGAATTATATACATATATAGAACTCCTGGAATCTGTCCCTACTTATATAGCTTATAATTAGATATAAGGGGGTAAAGTCCCTTATATTCCAATAGTCTATAATCTTATTATCCACGTGCAATGTCATATAAATACGAATTACTAAGTAGATATAGATCTCTCTATAAGACATTAGATACTACTCCTTTACTCTTATATAAGGGCACGACTTATCCTAAGGCTCTCGCAGATAGCTATTTATCTTCTTAACTATTAAATTAATGATTTCTGGTATATAATATTATAATAGGTTAAGACCTGATTAATATGCTTGGCTAGAAGCCTTACTTAGGTCACATAATCTCGGACATATCCGTGGTTATATGATATGCCCCCTTTAGTTAATAGAGTAACTATATATTACTTAGGGAGCTCGGATACCTTAAGGAATACGGTTCCTGTCCTCGCTTTCCTTTCTCTTCTCTTTTCTCTTTAGAGAATTCTATTTAGTTAATTAAACTACTAGTCTTCTTTATATAAAGGCCTAGCCTATAATATTAGAATTCTCTCTCTCTTATCTTTACTAACTAGAGATTATATGTGTATAAAGCTAGAAGTAAGGAGAGCCTAAACCTATATATAGCCGACGACGAAGCTTGGAGCGGATAAAGCTAGAAGTAGACCTTAGTCGAAACTACCTATAAAGCTAATATATTAGTAAGACTTTGGAGCGTACGAGAGCTAGTAGTAAGGAGTGCCCGAAACTATATATAGAAGCTAGAGTACTAGTATTCCAGTTAATATTAGAGGTTATAAGTTCTTCCTAAGCTAGGCTTAAGAAGGGAAACCTATTAGACCCTTCTATTATATGAAGATATAGGAGCAGAACTCCTAGTAATTAGTTAAATAGATAGATAGCTATATGAAGCCGAGATAGTAGACGAAGCGCTTTAGTAGCTATAAGAAGCTTTTATAGTATAGTCCTAATAGCTATTAGAGCTAGTGGTATAATAAGTAAACTTAATAGCGAACCTAGCCGCACGAATTAATTCAATTAATAAACGTATAATGACTCTGAACCCCTCCTAAATATAGACGCCCCCTCTAGTCCATATACCTTAACTCTATATATATCCTTAGCCCCCCGTCATAAAACAACTAAAGGCCTGCCTCCCAAACCCCGATAAGTTTAATAGGGACAACTTAGCCTATTACCCCTAGTTCAAGGGACTCTTAAGGGCGAAGCTAGAAATTAATAGTAAAGTAATTAGTAGAGAAAGGGAGAAAGTCTAGTATGGATTTGGATGCTTATCCAGAGAAGCGGCGAGTAGAATATACCCCTAGTTAGGATATATATAGAAGGAAGGAGGGTTTATAGTTAAAGGGCTATTTAAGTAAATAGACCTAGCTTTCCGGGATCTAAGGAAGTAGTAGAAGGCCTTAGGAGAATTAAACTAGGTCTAGTAGAAGTTAACCCCCTTAGGCGAGTTCTTAAGTAACTTTAATTATCTAATCCTAGAAGTAGAGGAATAGGGCTAGTAAGATAAGATTAAGAAAGGATATCTTAAGGCTATTATCTTAATAGAGCTTATAGAAGGAATAGTTAGAATAAAAGAAGAAGAGTTATACGAGGAGTATTACTCTTAGTTATAAATAATTAACGACTAACTTATTAAAGTTAAGAGTATAAAGGCCCGCCGTCTAAACTAGCTAAATAAGAGACTTAAAAGCCCTCCCTCTAATATAACCTTACCTACCTAGCTAATAGAATAGGAACCTATACTAAGTAACTCGCGATAATAGCTAAGGAATACCCCTAATTAGGCCTCCTATAATAAGATTAATTAACGAAAGAAGGAGAGACTCTACTTATAGTATAATTAAGATAACTATTTTATATATAACTATAGAGTAAGGCTATATTTAAGCACTCCCCCTAGAGCTAGTAAGTAGAGGAAAGGGAAAGAGGAAGAATAGTTAAAGATAAAGAATATAAAGGTATTAAGGGTAGCCCTAAAGAAAGTAAAGATAGCTTAGGTAAGAGATAATAATACCCTAGATAAGAGCTAGAGTAAGAATAAAGGGAACTTAAGCTTATCTAATTCGGGAAAAGACTAGCTTCTAATAAAAGTCGTTATTAGAAGTATATAAAGGTAGAGTTAGATTAGAAAGCTTAGAAGTAATTTTGGAAGAATATAGAAGGGCCTCTTTTTCTTATATTAGTAATAGTTAATAAAGAGTATTTTATATAAACTCTTATTAATACCGGGTATATAATATATAAAATAATTAATTCTCGCTTTACTAGTTAATATAACCTCTAATATATACTAATTACCCCTAAGTAGATAGAAGCTTTTAATAGGGTAGTACTAGAAATAATTAAAGAAGTAGTAGTATTAAGTATAGATATTAATAGTTATTATAAATCCTATACCTTCCTCTATATAGTCCCTAGGATTACTAATTTAGATATAATCTTAGGTATATAGTAGTTATATTTATAATATTACGGGTCGGTAGTGATATACTCAATCAAATAGTTTCCCTAAATACAAGAAGAATAATCTAAGGAGAGAAGCTGAGTCTAGGCTCTATGTGATAATTTGTGTTCTATACGGAGCCGTTAGTAGGATAACGTAGGTACCTAGGGCTCTCAGGTACCTAGTCTCTCCACGGGTCTTAACCTATCATATTACCCCCCCCCCTCCCCTCCCTTTCCCTAGAGAGGGACTCATACGCGTCTAGTGTAGTAATGTCTTAGAAGGCCGACTCAGGCTCCTAAGTAGGGTCTATATACCCTGTCCATTTTACTAAAACCTGACGTTAGTGACCTCGACCTCGTCGTATAACTCTCTTTCCTAAGATCTTCTCTACTCTATATTCCTCACTTCTATCGATAAGCTCCGGCTCTAGCTAAGAGTTAGTCGTATACTAGGATAGTAGCGGGTCTATTACTACCGGACGTAATAGTCGGGAATGGAACACGTTACGGATTCCCGGCAGTATATTAAGCCTATAGCTATGAGAGCCGATTACCTTAATTACTTCGTACTTGGCGTTCTTAGAGTCAAACTTCTTTGACGGCCGCTTCGTACGAACGTTCTCAAGGTTCAGCTAGACCTTATCCCCTACTTTGAAGCTAGGCGCTTGCTATCTTATCCGGTTAGTCACGTCCTCTTGAACCTATTGTGCTACCGCTATAGACGCTTGAGCCTACTCACAAGTATCTCTCAGCTTCCGTACGATAGCTTTACCCCGCTGGATCGGGCTAATCCTCTCTCGTATAGGGACTTCGATATCGTCTAACTCTACTAGGTGTATATAGTAGCTATAGGTTAAGAAGAATAGGCTAACACTAGTACTAGTAGTATCGTAGTTATTAATTACTAGCTCGGCTAAAGGTATTAGAGACGCCTAATTCTCTTGTGTATAGTCGATATATATACGCACGAATACTTCGATATTCTGATTCATCCGTTCTGTGGACCTATCTGTCTCTGGACTAAACGCTATAGATAACCTTCGTATAATCTTTAGGAGTTAGTAGACTCGTGCCTAAAGTGCTCTAGTAAACTATAGTCCACGGTCCGAGATAATCGCTTTTAGAAGACTATGATATCGGTAGAAGACTCGTATAAAGGTCTCAGCTACTACCTCTATAGTAAGACTCGAGTATAGTTCTAGGATAATACTTTTACTAAGCTTATCTATGATTACTAATAGGTCCGTATAACCCTAGCTTAACGGTAGCCTAGTAATAAAGTCTATAGAGATCTCACTCTAGACTCTCTCAGGGATAGGTAAAGGTTTTAAGAACCTGTAGTGACGGTCCCTCTAAGCCTACTTCTTCCGATAGCCGTCATAGTTCTATACGAACCGCCTAACCTCTCTGAGTATACCTAGCTAGAAGAACTGTCTTATTATTAAGGTAGCCGTCACTTCTTAGCCTAGGTACCTAGCTATTATAGAGTCGTGAGTCTCTTAGATAAGCCCTATATAGAGCGGTTCTAACTCAGGGACCTAACGATATCCCCGGAATAAGAGTTGCCCTTAGCCGTCTAACTCATACTCTGAGATCGATACCTTAACCTGGAGCTCCGAGGGGAACACGTGCTTCCCTTCTTGTATAGCTCTTACTATTACTCTATACGAAGTATCTATCCCTTCTACGTCTCTCTAGAGGCTCTAGAGGCCTCCCTGCGTTACTACTACTACTGGTATAGCCTGTACCCTTTATATAGCCTTTGGGGGAGCAAATATCTCTAGCTATAGTAACTGAATATACCGATACTTAAGCCTCTTATCTAATAGGGATACCAGGAGGTCTTACTCTCTTCGCGAGAGTATATCCGCTCTCTCGTTCGTATGACCTAGTATATACTAGATCGTGAAGTTATACTATGAAAGAGCAAGGGACTAACGTATCTGGCGCTCTATAAGCTTCTGGACTATTATAAAGTATTCTAGGCTCTTGTGATCTATACGGATCTAGAAGTCCTTTATACTTCTTAGCTCTGTATCCCACTTATCAAGATACTACACGATTACTAATATCTCCTTATCGTAGATCTCGTAATTGTATTTAGTAGGGGAGTTCTTCTTTGAGAAGTAGCTATATAGTCAGAGTACCCTATTATCTCTATACTATATAAGAGTGCCCCTAATATACTACCTAGATGAGTTAGTCTCGACGATTGTCGTATGATCGGCGTCGAACGATACTAGTACTAGCGCTTCTGTAAAGAGTCCTTTGAGCTATTCAAATGCTTGATCTACCTCAGCTATCTATACGAACGTAGTATCCTTCTTTACTAGGCTCATCATTAGCTATACGACGTCTGAGAACCCTTAGATAAACTTCCGGTAGAAGTTTACGAAGCTAATAAAGCTCTATACTCTTTTTATAGACCTCGGGGCTTCCTAGCTAAGGATGGCCTTTACCTTCTCGGGATCTATCTATACGCCTACCCCCGCCTCGATTATAAACCTAAGGTACTTCGTAGACTGGACCTCAAACTCGCACTTATTAATATCCAACTATAGTCCTACTTCTTGTAGCCGGCGTAGTACCTTCTGTATATACTCCCTGTACTCGGCTAGTATTCCCTCGGAGTATACTAAGATATTATTAATGTATACTAAGTAGAACTCATCGAGGTAGTCTCTCAATATCTAGTTAATATACTTCTAGAAAGTACTCGGGGTATTAGCTAGCCCAAATGGCGTTACGAGCTACTTATAGAGTCTATACCTCGTATAGAAAGCTGTCTTCTACTCGTCTCCTTCTGTAATCCGGATCTTGTGGAAAGCCGTAATTACGTCAAGCTTCGTAAACCACTTTGCTTTACTAATCGTACGAAGCGTCTCGTGGATTAAGGGTAGCGGGTACTAGTCTTTCCTTAAGATCCGGTTCAGAGCCCGATAGTCTATATAAAACCGTAGACTACTACCTAGCTTCTATATAAAGAGAACTAGAGCTACTACTAGAGAGTTACTTACTCGAATAAACTACTTGTCAAGTAAGCCTATTAAGGTCTTCCGGAGTACTATAAGCTCGTCTCGTGACATGTTATATAGGGGACCCTAAGGTACTATAGGTTCTTTCCTATTAACCTTCTCTAGCTCAATAGTATAGTCGGTCCCGGGACCACGAAGCGGTGGTAACTTCTCGGCTTCTGAACGGTCGAATATACTTAGGAACTTAGAGTAGTACTCCGGGAGCTTCGTATGAGGGTCGGTTTCTTTCCGGACCGTAAGTACCTTCTCGATATCGGCTATACTTATAGAAAACACTTCTACTCACTGCCTCTTATACTTCCTCTTCGTGTTCCGTATAAAGGCTATAGCTGAGACGGGTACTATATTCGCTCGAAAAGGGCCCCTCTTATTTTAGTTCTGGATATAGGTCCTTTGGCTCCCTATTATTAACGATAAACGATCTGTACTCAAGAGTACCTGGTTCTTCCGTATCTAAGCTAAGCCAAGTATCAAATCGTACGATATAAGCTTTGGAGCTACATAAAAGAATACCTTATTATCTATATAGCTATCGATATCGGTTCGAATAGTAATAACCTCGTTAATCCTTCCTATAACTTATTCTCCTATTCCAACGAGCTCACGAGGAGTGATTTTGATATACTAGAGGTTATGTTTCCGGGCAAAACGAGAATCGATTACTCTGTATGATAGGTATCCTGAATCAACTAAGGTTTCTGTAAAGGCTTCCTTATTTATTAGAGTTGATATCAAAAAGGGTAGCTTATCTATCGAAGGCTCAAACGTTTTCTAATCCTGTACTATATCCTCCTTCTACTCCGTATAGCGCTTTTTATATAGAGCTATTCTTTTCCCGAGTCGTTACTCTTAGACGACTCCTTAATGACCCGAGTAGTTGATAAGGACACCTTCTAGGTCGACTCTTCTTCGTACGACTCCTCATAATCCTATATAATGTGCCCTGCTTTTCTATACTTGAAGTAAGAGCGAGTTTCCTTCTTTAGCTTCTTCTTCTGTTAGACTTGAGCCCCTTTTGGCTTCTCTTGTCGTATAGACGCCCCTTGTATCGTCCTTGAGGGTTCCTATTCTATACTATTAGCTGCTTAGGCGCTGTGTCTTAGCGGGGAAGCTAGTCTCTACTCTCTCCTCTCTCTCGTACGTATTACTTCCAAGTTCTAGCTTACTATATAGAGCTGTGAGTAGTAGTTAGCGTATGACGCTAGTATCGGGACTATAAGGAGGGTCCTTTGAATGTCGATAGAAAGGCCACGTGATAGAAAGGCCTTCTTTATAGTATCGTCCTAGGAGAGACCTCCCGCTTCGAGAAGCGTGTGTTCAAAGCGTGCCAGGTATCTTGTAAAGGAGCTCGTACCTTACTAGAGGGTATCGAGCTTCCGTATAGCTCGTCCTACTAACTCTAGGTCATCGTATACGTTCCGGAGTTACTGGATAAGCCTGTCTAGGGTATCTCTGTCTAAGGTAGACTTCTTCTCGACTAGAGCAGAGACCTACGGTGTCACCTGACCGAGGGTAGCACTACTAAGTCTACTGTGAACGTACCAGAATCGTATGTCGCCCTGTTCGTCGCCTATATCGACTGAAAGCTTCGCCTATACCTGAGCTAGCTATAGTTTGAATTCTGACCGCTTGCCTTCGTATACTAGAGGGTCAGGTAATCGCTTACGTTACTAGTTCATTCGTAGTATACTGAGTAAGTTATTAGTAGTAAACTGGGCTCTACCTCTGTGGTTCTAGTTCTTTGACTACTGACTGTCTGGGCTCTATACCGGCTCTCTCTAGTCGTCGTCCATTTGCTAGTCCACCGGATTCTGTACTAGTAAGGACGAGGCTGTCTATTGAGCTACGCCGCGTATAAGCTCTCTCGTACGAAGCTCGATAGCTTCGAGTCGGTTCACGAGATGCTCAGCCCACGCTAGTATCTCTATTACTGGGGTCATCGATCCTAGGCTCGCGGGGGAGCTTATCGTGTACGGACAGGAGTTGTACGGTAAGGCTAAGTCAATAGCTCGTCTCGATGAGTGATAGGGGGAGATTATTCTAATATCACAGGTCGGTAGTAATATGCTTAATCAAATAGTTTCCCTAAATATAAGAAGAATAATCTAAGGAGAGAAGCTGAGTCTGGGCTCTGTGCGATAATTTGTGTTCCGTACGGAGCCGTTAGTAGGACAACGCAGGTGCCTAGGGCTCTCAGGCACCTAGTCTCTCTACGGGTCTCAACCCGTCACATATAAGATATATAGATCTATAGCTCGAGATTAGAACTATTTATCTCATTATTAGGGACCCTAGTATAGAATAGGGTATATAATATACTAATCCCTAAGTTAAGGAAAATGGACTATATA
Source organism: Hyaloscypha sp. PMI_1271 (assembly GCA_021399465.1). NCBI lineage: Eukaryota > Fungi > Ascomycota > Leotiomycetes > Helotiales > Hyaloscyphaceae > Hyaloscypha > Hyaloscypha sp. PMI_1271. Next base: position 69,812 of record JAJTUS010000019.1, on the reverse strand, counting down.
TAGGTCTTAGTAGCCTTATTCTCCTACCTAGCGAAGAAGAGTAAGAAGAGGAATATAGAAGTCTTCTTAGCTAGCTTAGCTAATATCTAGAAAGCTCTAACCCGGAAAGCAAAGACAGATCCTTATATAAAGCTTCCGGAATAGTATAAGGACTTCCTAGATATATTTAGCTTAGTAGAAGGAGAGAAGCTACTACCGCTTCGGGGCTAAGGAGTTAATTACTAGATTAAGCTAGAGGTAGTTAAGGGGAAGGAGCCTATAGTACTATAGGGACTACTATATAATATATCCCGGGATAAGCTCCTAGTATTACGAAAGACGCTTATAGAACTACTAGATAAAGGGTTTATCTAAGTAAGCTACTCTCCCGCTATAGCCCTTATCCTTTTTATATGAAAGCCTAATAGAGGGCTATAGTTTTATATAGACTATTAAGGCCTAAATAAGCTCACGAAGAAGGACTAGTACCTACTCCTATTAATCTATGAGACCCTTCGGAATATTGGGAAAGCGAAATAGTTTACGAAGCTTAATATTATAGCTACCTTCTATAAGATCTATATTATTAAAGGAGAGGAGTAGAAGATAGCTTTCTATATATAGTATAGACTCTATAAATAACTAGTAACCCCTTTTAGCCTAGCAAATACCCTAAGTACCTTCTAGAAGTATATTAACTAGGCCCTTAGAGACTTCCTAGATAAGTTCTACTCTATATATATAAATAATATCCTAGTTTACTCCTCGGAGTTAAGAAAGGAATACCGTGAATATATATAGAAGGTCCTCTAGCGAATAAAAGAGGTAGGATTATAGCTTAATATTAATAAGTACGAATTTGAAGTTAAGTTAATAAAGTACTTAGGATTTATTATAGAAGCCGGGAAGGGTATTAGTATAGACCTAGCGAAGGTTAAAGCTATCCTAAGTTAAGAGGCCCCTAAGTTAGTTAAGGGTATAAGGAGTTTCCTAGGGTTTATGAATTTCTATTAGTACTTTATTTAGGAATTCTTAGAGATTATTTAACTATTCTCTAACCTTATATATAAGGACTAGGTATTCTCGTAGTTAGACTAAGTAGAGACTACTTTCTAGAAGCTTAAAAAGATATTTATTTTAGCCCTAATACTCGTATAGTTTAACTATAACCGAGAGACTATCCTCGAAATAGATTCCTCTAGGTAGAGTATAAGCGGTATTCTTATATAAGTTAATAAGGAGGGCGTCTTATAACCTTATATATTCTTTTCGAAGAAGAATAACCCTATAGAATATAACTATAAGATCTATAATAAGGAGATATTAGCGATTATTTACTACTTAGAAGAATAAGATATAGAACTAAGGAATATATATTAATTCGAAGTTCGCACGGATTATAAGAACCTAGAGTACTTTATAATAGTATAGAAGCTTATAGAATAATAGATAAGGTAGTCCCTAATCCTCTTATAATATAATTTTAAGATCTTATATATTCTAGGGAAAGATAATAAATAAGTAAATATATTCTCTAGGTAGGAATAGGACTTACTTATTAGAGAAGAAGATAAACGTTAGTAGTCGAGGATATTATAACTACTAAAACTAGAGACCCTAAGTAATCTCCCTAAGGATATAAATTCTTATAGTACTAGTATAAGTAAGGCGACGAATTAAGAAGAAGCCTGCCCTAATCTCTAAGCCTAGGTTAGAAGATTAGGACTAGGAGTATTAAGGGAAGAGATAGGTCTTTAAGGGATAAGAGGCTCTTCCTAAGCTAGGCTTAAGAAGCTAAAGTCCGGAAAAAGACTACCCTAGTAAAGGGTATATAAGGTAATAAGTAAGAAATTATACCTAAGATAAGCTTAAGAAGCTATAGTAAGATATCTAAGAGAGGGATAAGCTATATTAGGTAATAGTTAAAGTAATATAGGAGGAGAAATATATATTCCTATCTAGCTTAAAGATTAAGGTATTAATAGGGGAGTACTTATTATCCTAGTCTAGATAACTACTATTCTAGGGGTAATAATGAGTTCTAGACTCGGAAGAGCTCTATATAGAACTAATTTAGTAGACATATAACTTAATTTAGTATAGTTACCTAGGACGAGATATTATAGCCGCTCTCCTTATATAGTAATTCTTTTAGCTAAATATATTAAGGTAAGTACGTTAGTTTATATGAAACTATAATACTTATAGAAGAAATAAAGTATAGAGGGACTATTATTAGGGGTTCCTAAAGCTCCTCCTTATCCTAAGTTAGATCTAGTAAGAGATCTCGATTAATTTTATAGTAGAGCTCCTATTAAGCGAAGGGTATACTAATATAATAATTATTACGGATTACCTAGGAAAGGGAGTAATACTTAAGGCTATAAGGGATATTATAGTAGAGATAGTAGCGAAGTAGTTCGTAAAGACCTACTATTATTAATATAGGCTCCTAAGGGCTATAGTATCTAACTAGGGGAAGTAGTTTATAGGAGCGTTATAGGGAAGGGTATATAAGTTACTAGGGATTACTTAATAACTATCTATAGCATATTACCCTAAGATAAATAGGTCTATAGAAAGAATAAATTAGATAATCGAGACCTTCCTCTATACCTTTATGGATTATAACTAAGTAAACTAGGTAAGCCTCCTACTATATACTAAACTAGCGATTAATAACCGGGATACTACTTCTACGGGGGTTAGCCCCTTCTTTCTATCCCACGGATACAGCTCTAGGACGAAGTTAGCGAGGAAGGTAGAGGAGTATTACTTATCTAGATAGCGGATAATATTATATATAAGCTCCGCGATATACGAGAGTATATATAAGCCGTAATAGTAATAGCCTAATAGCTTTAGGAGGAAGTAATAAATCGGAAGAGAGACTAAGCCCCGGAGTTTAAGGTTAGGGATAAGGTATAGCTTAACCTCTAGAATATATGGATAGATAGACTAACTAAAAAGCTCGATATGAAGTATACTAAGTATATAGTAATAGAGGCTATAGGGAGTTATAGTTTTCGGCTTAATATACCTCCGGGAATCCACGATATGTTCTATAGTAAGCTCCTCCGGCTAGCTATAATAGACCCGCTACTATATTAGTCCTAGGATGACTCATAGCTATAACTATAGCTTATGGGAGATAAAGACGAGTACGAAATCGAGCGGATCCTTAATAAGAAGCATATAAGATAGGGCTGGGGAGTCTTAAGGAAGTTACTTATAAAATAGAAGGGCTATACCCGCCCTATATAGGAGCCGCGCTCTATACTAGAGGAGATATTAGCTTTAGAGGCTTAGGAAGAGAGTATTAGATAGAAGGAAGTTCTACCTATGTATTTACGGGGCTAGTATTCGCGGGTAAGGAGGGGGGTAATATAATAGGTTAAGACCTAATTAATATACTTAGCTAGAAGCCTCGCTTAGGTCACATGATCTCGGATATATCCGTGGTCATATAACACGCCCCCTTTAGTTAATAGAGTAACTATACGTTACTCAGGGAGCTTGGACGCCTTAAGGAATACGGTTCCTGTCCTCGCTTTTTTTTCTCTTCTCTTTTCTCTTTAGAGAATTCTATTTAGTTAATCGAACCACTAGTCTTCTTTATATAAAGGCCTAGCCCGTGACAAATATATAATAAATAAAGTAATTGGATTATTAGGAGAGACGTTATCTAGTAGGGTAATTTCCTAGCCGAATTAGGGCAATTATATAGGCTTAAAGGTATTCCCCCGCTTCTATAGTAGATCCTTATTAGGCCAAAGGGTCCCTTTATCAGTGGAATTAAATATAGTATTTTCTGATATCGTAGTTATAGTATAATTAATTAATTAAGTAGTTTATTTATATGTAAATAGCAAAGCGCGATTTTGGTATTCCTCCGGAAAAACAGTTATTCCGGGCCAATTAGGTACACACCTGGCCGTAGCGGAACAGATAAGCTTTCTCTTATATTTATATAGCTTCTTAAGCTCTTACTTATATATTATAAGGCATATAATAGTAGGGCGATATATAAGTAGTTAAGATAAGTGAACTTGAGAGTAATACTTATAAGTATAACTAATTCTAAGAAGTAACTCCTATTATATAGACTAATCTATACCCTTTCCTTAAGCTTAGTTCATATTCCTATATATTCCTTAGTACCTAAAGGGAAGAGCGCTAATCTTTTACTTAATTAGGAAATGTGATCTAGTACTCTAATACTCTATATAAACCTTAACTAGACTAGGAAACTATATATAGGACGCCGGGTGCCCGCTCGCTCTATCACATGTAGTCCTCACGTTTTAGCCCCTTATATATATATAGCTCTTTCTTAATCTTATATTTATAATAGCTATTATCTAAAGGTCTTATCCCTTTTACTCCTATTACTTATATTACTCTATTACCTTCTTTATTACCTAATACTTATATAAATCGCTATATTTACAAGCTCGCCTTCTCGCTTATAATACGAATTACGGAGTTAAGTAAGGCGTATAAGTAAGGAGCGTATAAGTAGGGAGCGTGTAAGTAGGGAGCGTGTAAGTAGAGAGCGTGTAAGTGGGGAGCGTGCAAGTGAAAGTATACAAGTAGGGAGCGTGCAAGTAGGGAGTGTGTAAGTAAAAGCGTGCGAGCAGGGAATATTACAAGTAGTTTACAAGCGAGGTTAATTACTAAGCCACGACGCGAGGTCGATCGTGAAGACGCGACGCGAGGGTTATCCCCAAATGACGTCTAGCGTAAACGCTAAGTCACGTCTACATTCACGTGCAAAAGCGAACGGAATGCCAAGACCTGCCCACCTGGCAAAAGAGGCAGAGCAAAACACCTCGGAGGACCCTTTAACTAAAGTTAAAGACATTCCATCGGACCGAATATATATTCTTTACGATAAGAAAGAAGCTATAACGACAGAAGATCCGCAGCTCTCCGATTCGGTAAAAGTATACTAACTTTATTATTCCGTGGGATATTTATTCCATCCGACCGAACCTTATTATTTTAGCTGCGATAGGTATATTCTAGTAAATTATTATCGGCACTTCTACTTACTAAGCCTTTTAGCGCCTCGGAATATATGTTCCTTGTGGTAAGAAGAAAGCGATAACGGCAAATCATCCGCAGCGCTCGAATTTAGTAAAAAGTATACTAACTTTATTATACCGTGGTAATAATTTATTTATCAGAAGACACAATCACGTTAATAAATAAGGCAAAAACTCACTTTAAGCTGCTCTTGCTTCAGCTCTTGATGAGGACGAGGGATTAGTTTAGACTATCTCATATCATAGTACGGGTGTTATATGAACTACGAAGGCGCGCGGCGTTGAAAACCGTCCATCCGCCGCACGCCTGGAACACCAAAATCGCTTTGTTTAATAAAGCACACCAAAATTTAACGCAACGTCCAAAACTCCTGGAAATAGCTTCATAGGATAGAAAATTAGCAGAACTAACTCATGTAGAATTTTGGAATCAGATTAGTGGAAAGCACAATTATAATGAATTTTTGTATTGCAGATTGAAATGCGCCGGTATTCGCTTAGCGATTTGGACGAATTTCAACGCTGCGCGCCTTCGTATAAGGCCTTTCAACTAGACTTTTCACAAATTAGCGAATATCAAGTCAAAGCCTGTCGTCTATATTGAGCCATATTCATGCTGATCAAATAACGCTATAGCCTCGTTTTCATATTATACTTTCTATGGAAGTCAAAAGGAATTAGGCAGGGTTCCGATCTACTTCGCTTAAAGGCTAATACTTATACGAGTAAAATAAAACAAACCATCTTTAACTTTAAATGCTCTCTCCCTGGGTGCTCCATAGATATATAAAAGATCATCTCCTTCCTATAAAGTCCGACTCTTCTCACCGATACAATCATCCTTTAACTATTACCCACTTCAATAAAGATAACCCGAAATACCTGTTGTCTCGACTTGCAGGATAGCCTTTCCAATCAATATGCTTTTCAAAATTAATACATTTGCCGTCCTACCTCTTCTGTTTCGAGCCAGCATCGCTCTTCCGTCTGACTCAATATTAGACCCTGTGCAATCTACTGAGAGGGATTTGTCACCAATCATAGAAAGGGGCCTGGCTTATAGGTGTAAATCCAGCGATCCGCAACCACAGTGCAATCAGGATATAACAACCCTTCAGGCTAGAGAGGCTCGTGGATGCGACGTATGGAGTGAGTTATAAACCTGACCCAAGTATAAGCTCCAGATGAAAAATTATAAATGCTCACTTGTTCTTTCTGATAGAATGCATTGCGGAGGGAGCAGCTGCGCTCGGCGCTTGTACTACGGCCGCTACCCAAGGGGGAGTGGGTACGTTGCACTTTATTATTAGAATTATTAAGGAAAGCTAATACTAAATCAAATAGACCCTTTAGCAGACCTCGCCTGTTTCGCAGCTATGACTGTTTATATTGAGGATTGCAATCATTGCTTGGGGACATGCAAAGTTGCGATCTTTAATAGTGCCAATTGGGAAGTAGGCAGTACTTGCGTCGATGCAGGATCTTCCGGGTCGATCAAGGACACCCAAACTGGAAAAACCGTCACCTTCAAGACCAGCCCTTCCTGTGGTATCACTGAGACTGGCGGGTTGGGTTCGAATGAGTCCCTTGACCACTCAGGTGCATGCTAAATCATCATGATCCACAGAGAGATGGGTATAGGACTATGGAAAGGTCTTTATCCACTGGAATACGCTCCTTCGATTCTTCGGCTGCATCAGCCCCATTTTTGAACGCCTTGCAGTTTTGACCCTAGGGTTATTTTATAAACACGCGCATGCTGTAGGCTTGAGGTTCGGTAGTGCTACTACACAGAGAACCTAGAGGGGAACAACGTGGCGGGGGTCAGAGTTCATGTGATGGACTGATGGTGTTGGCAAAGGACCTACTTTCTGTGTCTCATTTGGGTGTCTTTTATTAAGATCCACTCTTTCATGTATTTGATTTCTCGAATCACCCGTCAGCTTAGTAAATTCAGTTCATTCTCAACTCATTTATCTACACCTCACACTAACCTTATTCTGCCCGGCTAAGTCTAGAGGGCGCTAGTAGCAAGTGAGCTTGGAGTCCTTTTATGATCCGATATCAGTTGCAGAATTTTGTGCAGATTGTATCAAGGACACAAAGCAAGGACTAGAGCGTGGGGTGGTGCGACATTGGAATAATTGAATAAAGCTTCGAGGCTGTTAAGAGTATGTAGGTTTTCCCCCAGTTGCTTATGCTAAAACTAAGTGACTTAGTATCGCCCGCTCTATGTCCAAGCTGAACGACATGGTAGTACATGACATGATCAGAGACGTGAGTCACTGGAAATCTGGCCTCTAGCTGGCAATAATTCGCTTCACTAGCTTGAAAGCTTTCGAAGAACATAGGGCGGTGAGCTTGAACGAGGTTTGCTGTTTTATTAGGCTAATAATACTCTACTAGACATTTACAATTGGTGAAGTAGAAGATCAACAATCAAAGCCTTTGTACTGCTTTGATGTGGGGTTGAATTATCTCATAGGATGCGCTGACTACTTCAGCGATTCTATCGCTACTAATGAGATACGAATGTTGCAAAAGCTTGCGGAATGGGTATTTTGGAACCAGCAAGTAATTGAAATGAAAATACGAAAAGCACAGAGGACTGCAAAGTATGGATGTGGTTAACAGCGTCGCAAAGATAAGGCTCCCGGTGCGTTGTGCGCCTTTACGCGGGAACATATTATAATCGCTTCGATGCACATACGACTTAGGTCCGGATGTAGAGTGCTAGATCACCCAGTTAGTAGAGCAAGCCGGTAACCTTCTCTGTCCGTATAGCGTCGTATTATGACACCGCTAAAGCTACTGAAAATTTTCAGTAGCTTCTGGACTCAATTACCGTATAGCTAGATACTAGTACTCGAAAGAGGGAGAATTTGAATTCGTTTAAAAGTCTTATAAGATATATGGCCAGAAGTCCGGTTCTCTGTACTAGCGAATAGTAATAACTGGAAGATTTCTGATTTAACATAAAGTAGATAAATTATTACTCAATTCCTCTATCCTGATCGTTGTCACGGGAGAGGACTGGCTGGGGAAGGATTCAAATGATCTTTTCGCGTATCTCGAAAGGTGGTTTATTGTACAGGAACGGCCCGAATTGGTATTTGTATTGAACAATCTCTTTCTAATCACAAGGCTAGTTGTTGTTTCGAACCTTTGAATTGTTGTGGGATTCCACCAACAATCCACACTAGATAACTGTACTAGGCAGTTCCATCATATCAGCTTTCAATATATATCTCGAGACCACTGGATATAATTTTTGATAAACTAGTTCTCAAGGGACTAGATTTGGACTTGGTCGTCATGTTTGGGCCTTTCCTTTGTCAGATGTTGAGCCGTGTCTAAATGTGAACATTGCACACAAGCATCATTCTAGGCCTAGTTAACCTGCACAGCTCTTATACACCGCGATCTTCCTTTATAAATTACAATACCTCCGAAATTCTCGTCAAGATTTTACTTCTCCAATATCTGTGAATCCTTGAGACACCACGAATGAAAAGAGTGTGCTAAGATTACATAGCACTCGCCTTCATACCCGTCTACGTACTCTTGGATATCGCATCCTCGACCTTTACCTGTACCCTCATTCAGGAATACTGGGATACCAACATACGCTGAAGGTGCTTCACAATCTTAACATTCTGGTATACTACATCAAACTTGAAAAGCGTGACCGATTTCGGACTCTTCATCCTTCCGCTACCGATCTTACTCAAGCTACAGTTGTCTTTACTGCAGAAAATAATATTGATGCGCATTTCCACCACTAAATTTGTAAGTTCTTCTACAGGCCTTGTTCTAGATTGGTTGCCGATTTTGCGTCTAGTGCGTGCATCCTTTCCATTCTTCGCCTGCACACTTTGAAGGTCGCTGTTGAGACGACAGACCCGACATGGGATGGCAGAGCAGCTGCAATATGGCAGATCCTTGAACTGAATATGAGGAAAGTGTGCTCATGTTTGCCAACTCTCCGGCCGCTCGTAACAAGGATTGTTACAAAGCTCGGGACTGTTAACACGGGAACTCGCACTCAGCGACTTACGGTTCCTTTGAGAGTTGGAGTTGATAATAGCGGAGAGAGAACCTATGTTTGAGGATTGTCGAAGAGCGAATACGGTATAACATTCATGGTTTGCCTTTAATAGGCGTCGGGGCCCATTATCTGGCTCTCGTTTATACACGGTTGTAATCTTACAATTACTAGCAGCTATTACTTTCCCAGCCACGGGCATTTCCAGAGTAGATTCCACCACCACACTTGCGATTTGGAGTATAATTACAAAAATCCAACGAGGCCGTAACTTGCAGGAAGGTGGGGGGCAATGAGGGGGTCGAAGAATTACGGGCGGTTAAGCGAGACCCCCCTTTCTTTTTTACTCTCTCGCTGAAATGGCCACTCAAGTCAATCGGAAAAGCCGAATCTCAACATGGTAAAACGTATGCCCAGGATCAATTATATAGATACATTATACAATAACGTAGTGCTATCGCCTATTCAACCCGACGTCTGCTTCCATATGTAAAGTAGCCAGAGCCACCAAGTTTTGCAACGACTAACGCCTCAAGAACCCCTTAAAAATTATGCCAATTACTTAAGGAAAACTCGTGATTGAATTTGGCAAAGTTTTCGTGCAATCAATGAGCTTGTTAATGTTGTTTACTCCTAGAAGGGAAAGGCGAACATAAGCCGCGGAGTAAGCAGTATTCCATGTTGCTTGCCCATTCGTTGGATCCTGCGGGGTGCTCTGTCAGCTCAGATTTCACAAGCAACCCCAAATTAATAGCGAAACACAAAGTTACGAAATGTCTGAGAATAACATACCGAGAAGACTCCAAAGCCTGTATTTGTCTCTGCATCGTTGACGAAAGCCTGATCGCTAGGAAGGCGGAAAACCCCACTGATATGCCGTATTAGTTACATCCAGGTCAGATGAATTCCGGAATGAAGACTTACGGAGGAGGGCTCGGTGTCGTAACCTCGCTATAAAACTTCACATCCCAAACTCCAGGAGTCGAATCCAGCGATTGTCCCGCTTTAGACGTGTCAACAAAGCGCTGTTTTGCGGCTGTATGCGCTCCAATAAGTGCGATCAGTTCTTTGGCATTAATAGTCTTTGCCGCAAATAGATCAATCAATTGATCTGCCGGCGAATTTGTGTCTGGAAGTAGTCCTTCCGGGTTACTCAAGACACTGTCGCTACGTCCCACGAGCGTCAAGACTCGAGGGCCAAGAGGACACACGACGGTGGCGACGTTGTGCATGTATTGCACAAGATCTCCAGCTCCAACGCTCCAGGCTGCGTATTTGGCGAGTAAAGCAATGGCTTTGAGACGAATGTCTTGCATGCCGTTATTTTCGGGGCGATTGATTTCGTCGATGCTGAGGACGAGGGATCCGTCTGCACCACCGGATCCAGAGGTCTTGGACCATGCACCTGCATCGTGGAAACCGAGACGGACGGCTGCCCGGGCGGCATCATTGCAAGTACCATCAGAACTGGTGAACATTTGTACAAGATCGTTTGAGATATAGTCCCAAACGCAGCAGGTATCTTGAAGGCAGGAGGGACTGAGCAAGTCTGGAGCTTTGTATGTCTATTAAGCTGTCAGCCGAATTGGATCAATGTATTTAGAGAGCAGATTGTACTTTGGGTGTCAGATCTTGACAAGATCCGGTACCGAGCAAGCAGTTTTTGACTTGATTCCCTACTGGCGATGTTGCTCCTTGGATCAAGTCTCCGATCATCTCTGGTGTTCCTGTTGCTTGTCGTTTGGCGAGCTCTCTCATTAGATTTTTCATGCCGGGAAAAGCAAGAACAGTGCCGGCGAGAACACTGGTCAGGTAGATTGTCAGCTTCATGGTGTCAACTAGTGCCGTGATTGAGGTCGAGAAGAGGTCAAGATTAACATTAAAATTATATCGAACGAAATCTGTGTTAACGAAAGACCAGACTCGGTAAATTAGAAGAGAGGGTCTTTTGAGGGTTATCAACGGAATGAGCCCGAGATGAGGTTGGGTATATGTACTTTTCTCAGCACATCTCATGGTGCCCCTCCAATCAACCCGGTTGGCGTCCGTAGCCAATTGCGGTCCCGGGCCCTGGAGATTCTTGACGTGACTGTCCAACATTTCCCATTGCGCCACTAGAGCACAAGCTACAGCAAATAAGGCAGTGAGAATCGGAGGCCGAACCCATAGGTTGTAGGGACGAGCTATGGCGAGCGTAAGCACAACGACCACCAATTACCACCCATCCCAAGACCCGGAAGGTTGAAAATGAACATGGAGCTATTGAAAATGTGCATCTCGAACGGCATTTTGCGCGTCACACGGATGAGAGAAGAGAAATAAGGTTGACCTGCAATCCTGCATGACCCACAAACGTCAGTGCATGGCGGCATAAGGTTATCAAAGACTCCGTATCAGGCACGCGAGCAATGCCTCAAGCGCCCCACTCGTACCGGAACCAGATGATCAGATTACAGAGTCTTGCTCCGTAAGCCTGTCGTGAGCTTTTAGAGGTCCCAACCTGCTGCAAGGTGTCTGGTTCAGGGGGGATCTGCAGCCGACTCGTTTATTTTTCAGGAGCTTGGCGAGGATCGACCTCCTTGGGCAAGCTCTAACTTAAGATACGAGGCTCAGGGCGATGACTTCCATTACAGTGGTTGGTCAATCTTTCGGTCTCCGGAGGCACACGGAAAGACGGTCTGTCAGGGCTGCACCGCTCAGAGACCAAGACCGGGGTTGAGGATCTGAATGTTTTGGCGCTTAGAGGCAACTTTAGCTCCACTCGTTAGGCACTAACACCCGGCGGGGTGGATGATCCCTTGCGGAGGTCCGGTCGCTGCTTTGAGCTCCGGCTTGGCACTGTCTGTAGAAACCATGAATATGGGGAAATCTAATGACTCGACGAGGAAGTGAGGAGTTGAATTATTTCATCCAAATATGGTGTTGGGTAAATAGTATTGTTAATCGTTCGGCATTGTGTAGAGTTATATTTCTTGTTTGGCTCTAACTTCTTCAGAGACGTTCTGTTGCTATTTTCAAGGTGCGCCACTGAAGGTTTTCATGACTTGGAGGTTTCCTCTTCCCCATCTTCCTTTAGCGTCCCCTAAAATGGGGTTGGCGGACTGGAACGATTGTCGATTGCGAAAGGTTATCTGCATTGCCATCTAGCGTCTCAATCAATGGCTTCTATTCCCCACATCTGACTCGGCAGTTCTGAAATAAGTTTAACTGGGGAAGCAGAAGAACTCGGCCTCATTTGTCTTGGCAAGGATTGGGGGAAAATCACGGATACGCCTCTCGAGCTTTTCCTGGGAGCATTACATGATTTCTCTCATCATTATCATCCTCATTCTAAGCATCTTTATTTATAAAGAATCGTTCGGGCGATTCGCAGGATGGAGCTTGAATTGGTTGGAGGTGGAGAGTAGCAATGGTAAATTCCACCAATTTGGCAACCTTCAAGGGAAGGAAAGGGACATAATAGCCAATACAAAGTGAACTCAGAGTACGTTACTATATTATTGCTAGTCGGTCCTTTCCCTTCCAGTCTTCTGGCTTTATAATTTTGCGTACAATTCCAACAATCCCTCCCTTTCTTCATCAGCTCGGAGGGGGAATGGTCGCATGACAGTGCCACCTGATTTCACTCAAACACTGAAAGGTTTGTTACCCCTGACACTCTGACGCTTATTTAATTAAGCGGGATTATCAAAAAGCCTTTGGTTGAATTTATCAGTGTTAATAATTTCAAACCTAGTCGTTACCAAGTATTTATGAAGTGTCGAAAGTATATCTTTGCTTCGAGATATTAATAATAATATAACTTACTCCTAATAGCGTGTGCCGTTGACAACTTTTCACAGTTGCACTGGCCTACGCTTACATTTACTGAATTTAGTGAAAGGCGCACTAAAATTTATAACTATTTAGGTTCGCCTAAACAGCGTCAATTTTGCAAGTTTATAAATTCGTTACCACAAATTTATAAACGTGGGACAATTCAGGAATCGTTCTGAATAGATTTCTGTGGCCATATATTAAAAGTTCTCGGCAGCCAGTTTACCACTTTCATCAACACCGAACAACTTGCGATTCCTCCGTACAACTGCTTCCAAGACTTTGTTCATACGTCTTCTTCACACACCTTTTTCATACATCTTCCTCAAAGACTGCCAAAAGATGTGACAACTCCCCAATGAAAGTCGGGCAGCTTGGGTGAACCGGAGTGAGGAAGACCACCGAGCGCTCGTTCTGGGCAAGGCTTCACTAGAAGCGACCCAATGGACTAGCAAGCTTGTTGGGTCGGGGAATTCCTCCCTAAAGAAGAAGAAGATTGGCACTATACCTATAAACAAACGCCGAAAAGGTTACACTTGGTCCAAAGCAAATGTTAGAACCAAACCATACCATAGAACAGGCACGGGAGCACATGAGAGCCACAGAATGCGACTCATTACAGTCGTATACTGATACAACTCCATATAAAGCCCTTGCGGGTCAAACCAACTACCGATAAGCCAATTTTGATCTAATGTTATGCCCAAAATCGAATTAGATATGTCTCCACCGAGTAGCTGCTCATGACGTCTTTTAAACAATATATTCTTACAGACTCAGAGCTCTTTAACCAACACCCTGACCCCCACACTCCCATCCCTAAGTCCCTCCGTCACCAAATCCCTCACCATCTCCACATCACCTCTATCCGTCTCATACAACTCCAACCATCCCCCCCCTTTCCCCTTCTCCCCCGCACAATCGAACCTCCCAAACAGCCCCGCAAGAATGACATACATCTCCTGATACGCCATCTGCATCCCAAGACATATCCTGCTGCCCCTGCTAAACGCAAGCCCATACCCCCGCAACCTCTTATCCTCCAGAAACCTCTCTGGTCTGAACTGCCCTGGGTTTGGATAGAGAGCAGGGATGCGCGCGAGCAGAACGGGGTTCATGGCCATCACTGTCCCTCTGGGCAGTCTGTAGTTTATACCGGTGCTGGGGTTGACATAGACCAAGTCCTCAGAGGGAGCAACGCGCTGCTGGCGGGTTGTGACGGGTGGGTGCAAGCGCAGCCCTTCTTGGATCACGGCGGAGAGGTAAGGGAGTTGCTCGACCTGGTTGAAGCTCGGGAACTGACGGTCATCTTTATCCGGCATTGCTTTCTCCAATTCCTCTCTCAGCTTTCGCAGGATTGGCGGGTTTGACAAGAGGTGGAAGGTGATTGCTGATAACGTGTTGGCGGACGAATCTGTGCCTGCGGACAACAGGACGTTCGCTTCTTCCGCTAGACGCGCAGAGTCCTTTTCTGAGTCGGGAAGGGTGGAGGACAGCAGTCCGTGGAAGATCGTAGGTCTCTCTGGCACTTCGGTCGAAGCTGCTGCTTTGATTTTATCGATTCTCACCACGGCTGCCTGCATTAATTATCAACCCCGTCCCTCTCAAATTAAAACGAAAGGGCAGAGCAGGAGGCAGATGAGAGATACCTACTTGAATCATTGCGATAAAATGCTTCACGCTCGGCACCATCGTCGTAAGAATCGTCATCGGCAGCTTCCGCATGAGATGCGTAAACCACGGAACATAACACCCAAAATGCCAAGTGAGCACCATCTCATGATACGCTTGGAAATAAGGCTGATTCAGATCTTCTCTACTGAAGGAAATACTGCCTTGACCGAAGGCATAATCGGCAATCAAGTCATGTGTCGCTGCTCTGTACAACAAACTCATGTTCACCGGCATCTTCTCCTTCTTCGCCGTTTCCAGGCGCTGCAATATTTGCGAGAGCACTTCGTGGACCATGGGCTCTAGGCGTCGGATGTTCATAGTTGAGAAGAATGGGTTGAGTGCTGCGCGGCGAGACTTGTGCAGGTCGTGGGAGCGGGTTGCGATGGCGGTGGGTGAGGAACCGAGCCCGTTTATGGTGAGCTGTCCTTTTTCGCGGCGGTGGCCGGGACCGGCGAAGATGGTGTCGATGAAGTTGGGATCGTTGATGTGGACTTCGTCTGGGTTGATTCGCACTATGGGACCTAGCCATTGATGTTAGGGAAACGGGGAGGAAGGAAGGAGAGAAGCAACGTACCGTATTGGGCGTGCATTTTCTCGACTTCCCAGATGTATTGTCCACGGCAGATAACGTCGTAGTAGAAAGGGTAGAGGTGTGTTGCGGCTGTGAGGAAGGAATTAGAGATTGTTCTGGGGTTGGCAGACTGGAGTAGGTGACAACTTGCATTGGGTGAAGAATGAAAAGTATTAGACATACCGGCAAGTTTCCGGCCTGGAATATGAGACAGAGGACTAAAATACAGACGATAGATGATTGTACAAACGTAGTACAGCCCTAGAAGAGCTGCGAGGTTCGTCCATCTGAGCAGCTGCTGATATGAAATCTGCGCCGCCCAAAGACTCAGGGGTTCCGTCTCTGAAGACATTGCTCTACAAGAAAAGAAGATTCGAGCAGTTCAGTCATTAAAAATTCGACCCCGAAGTTCAAGATGTTCAAATGGCGGCGGGCAATTTCTTGACACGGAGTTCTGGTAGCTACAGCCGCCGATGAACCCCTGAATCTTAAACGAGAAGTAGGAGAGTTCGCTAACACGAAAGACGATCTTCTTGTTCACGATGCCTCACTGTTACAAAGCATGCAGTCAAATAAAGAGCGAACCGAATTAAACGTCAGGATTCAGTCTGTAAGGGATGTTTTGATCATTTTATATTTTGGGCTGTTCAGCCTTCGTGGCACAGGAGAGAGATGCATTACCGCTTATTGGTCGTCGTATATGCACGCTGACTGAAATCCTCTCACTTATTTGGTCATCGTATGAAACCTACCGTGAGCCTCGCCAGCGGCCATGAAGCCACTCGCGTGATTTAGGAATTTTGGGAAAATTGTTGAAATTAGGTGCCTGAGGCACCTAATGGAGGTCGCCCTGAACTAAGCCTTAGGGGCTTAGGGAGCCTGGGCTGAATGCTATGGGGCTGTGCACTAATTAGGCTAAATAGCTGGGAGCTTATTTACTGGTATACTATGCCCTAGGCTTACCGGGCATACTGAGGTATGCCCTGTAAGGTGGAATCAGTTCAGCTAGGCATAGATATAGGCTTACTGCTTAGGGGGCCATAGCGCATGTGACTTAGGGCGTTCAGGGCTATATAGCTAGGCTACATTCCACTGTAGAACAGCAGTCAATTCAGTATCGTTTATGCGGAAGCATTGCTACGCACGTGATTCCAGAATCAACAAAAATCTCCTGACATTCAATACAAACAGATAATCACAATGACATGAAAATAAATCTGAATACGATGATTGAAAACAGCAAGATCGAAGATCTCCAGCACTAACCAGGCGCTATGACTCTGGGAACGAGTATGAAACAAAATAATCGAAAAGAACGGAAGCTTTCAAAAGGGAGAGCATCTATTCTCACCTCTCTGACACTCTTATGCATGTCATCTTCACTAGATTAACCACCATAAGTAGCGTGATTGGAGGTAGAAACATGACGCCGATGAACTTCAGGCTCCACTTGTGCAGAAGTGGTGAACTTCTGTCGTGACGAACTGGCATTCAGTCGTCCGCAAGCACCCTGCTCAACGATCAACCGTGGAGAGAGATGGAACGTCTTGCAAAGATCCAAGGCTGACCTTTGGGAGACTGATACTTGTTTAGGGCATGGTGGTGGGATGGTTTTATGTTGATGAAGGGAGGGAAGGAGATCAGTCTCGCTAGTCTTGCCAGTCAGCTTTTCTTCCCGACGACCAGGTTCAGAGACCAAAAACACCACACATCTGTCTCAATAACACACGGTACGACAAAACCTCCCAACCACTCGACGCAGCAATGGCAGCCTTAATACAGGGCATTCCGATCATCTGCCTTCACAACACTCATCCGGTACCCTCCCGCATGTGCGACTGCGGATGATGTTCTTTCCCCTCGGGAACGAGTCCTCCAGAAAACCCCAAGGACAATGGGGCGAAACCACGGCACATACACAATATACAAATGGGCGAGGCTTGACAAGGTAATGGAGTTTGGCAGAAACTGATATGTTGCTGCTGTAGCAACCCCAATGATGTTGTGATGCTACTCTAGGAGAGGGAGGGTTGGTTCTTGAAGCGTCGAAGGACCGCGGACGGAAGGGTTGTGGAGGTGGAACAGGGTGTATGATATGAACTCTGGGTATTCGGAAAGTAGGGAAGCGGAAAAGACGGTAATCACTGAGGGCATGATCCTCAATGACGGCGCTGAGAGGATTTGGTATGATAGAGGTACGTCCACCAAGTCCCCTCGTATCCTCCATTACAGCATACATGACGTCCATCTCCAAATACGGGGACATCTTAACAGTCAGCATCCTTACTATGATAACCCATGCCGCCGAATCGACTACACCACAGGAACCCATAGAGCAACAAAGTCCCTTGAGACAGTGCTGAGCTCCGGAAGAACTTTACTTGGCAGGTCCAACAACAAGAAGCCCGCTAAAAATAACCCAAATATCCCGAGGCTGGACTCTGGAGGGAAGATCATGGCGGCTCCTTATTCTTTTGGGAGAATGTCTCAGATCTGAGACTTTCCTTTCCATCCAAACGTGTGGCTTGCTGCGCCTGGGTGCGGCGAGTCTCGTCAAATAAAAGCTTGGGGAAGAATCAGATAACGCCAATTGAATGTGACACAGTCTCTTCCAATGTTTATATATGCAATGAATCACGTGAAGCCTCCATCGCAACACTTCCCCCTTCGGTCCCGGTTAAGCGTCCGTGTTGGCGTGCCGTTTCCCGAACCCCAGAGACCTGCCAAACTACGTCCAGGAGTACTTATTAGTATCTGGAAACCCGGTTTCCACGTCGAATTGTTCAATTGAAACCTCCCTCTCTCCCTCTCTCCCTCTCTCTCAACATCGCGAACAATCTCCACGTGAATAAGAGCCCCTTAACGTCCCACGTAAGAAGTGCTTTTGGGTGGAGGGCAGAGCTGGGCGTGAGCGCGGCAGCCTCTTGGGCCTTGGCGCCATTTCAGGATCGGAGTCAGCCAGCAGCAAAATCCCGCGGCACAGCAGCACAGCCTGCCTCCCCTACTGGCCACTCAGCTTCGTACCCAACGGCCAACAACATCTCGGTCTCTGTTCCTGGTTTCCTTCATCGACAATTCGGCATGCCAGTGCTCTAGCATCGCTCTGCCTCTCTTCACCTTCACTTCATTCACTGCTTATTATTCCCTTCGCTCATTCATTCATTACGCCGCTGTTTGTCCCCGCCGCCTGCACCACGAGAGTTCACGCCAACCATTTGCCAACCTCGTATTCCTGCCTCGACCTCTGCCTCCCGACCTCAGCCCATCCGCGACTCAGGCACACTCGCTCCCTCCCTCCCTCCATCCATCCATCCATCCATCAGAGACTGCGAAACCTACACAATTGTCTTGATCACGAGCATCCACGATGACCGAACTCGAGGAGGAGCCGCAGTTCACGTCGCTGTCGGCGAGAATAGCTGCGTTGAATCAGCAGGGTGTGGGAAAGAGCTTGAACGCACAACAACAACCAACCACTGGCAAAAGACCTCCTCCACCTCTCCCCGCGCCCAAGAATCGACCTCCGCTTCCATCTCGCGGCCAGACGACGAACAACCCCCCAATATCTACATATGGCTCTTCAGCGTTGCAGCAGACGGACAATCTTCCCCTTGGTGTCAATGACCTGCCGCTTCTTCCTCCTCCTCCCATCGACAGAGACCAACCTCAATCGAACAGTCCTGGCTTTTCTCCGACACCCCCTCTCCCGCAACGCAACAATGTGCCTCCTCCACTGCCAGGGCGGAAAGGCTCCCTGTCATCACAACTCACACTCACCCCTTCCCTTCCTCCCCGAAACACAAGCCATCAATTGGTACGACGGGGATCAGACGAGTCGATGATATCGCTCAACTCTACATTCTCGGGGCAGTCGGGAGAGTCCTCCGCCACAAGTTGGGGTTCCGTGGACACCGGGGTGCAGAGGAAACTCCCCCCTGCTCTGGGAGAGGCGATACTTCCACCTCTACCACCGACGCGGCGAGAACGGGAGGCAGCACAGGCTGCGAAGGCGCCTCTTCTTACAACCAAGTCAGCGCCAACGGTGCCTCTTCGAGCCCCGCCTGTGATAGACCGCGATTTAGTTCCCAAGATGCCTCCTAGACCGACTGGCCCACCGAAAATGCCGTCGAGACCTGTGAAAACTGCTGCGAACACTATAACCGAAGACGAAGTCCACCACCCACAGCCGCAGAGGAGAATACCACCACCAGCTGCCCAGAGGTCAATATTGTCAATGGGCTTCGGAAACAAAACGAGCAATGAGCCGGTAATCCCTACATCGAGACCAGCAGTCCCTACCTCCAGACCAGCACCAACACATGCCCGCCCTGTAGGATCAGCTGTCCAGGAACTGACGGCAAGGAATTTCGATAGTGTGACGGCTGGGAAGTTTGCTCTCGTTGACTTCTACGCTCCATATTGCAAGTATTGCGTTGAGCTGGAACCAATATGGAAACAACTTGGCGAATCATTTGCATTTGCCTCTGATAGACTGGTCATTGCCAAGGTAGATGTTGACGCCCACAAGACATTTTTGAGCAGATACGATATTCAAGGTTACCCGACCATTATGTTCTTCGATGGAACAGACCCCACACCACAGCAGTATCAGTACTCACGGGATCTGGAGCCATTGACGGATTTCTTAGAAGAACAAACCGGCATCAGGGTTGCCGATGGTGCTCACTTGCCAAAACCAAGTGCTGTTCCACCTCCTATCAATTTTGCTTCAAAGCCATCCATATCACAAGTCAGGGCGACGATAAAAGCGAAAGCAGCTCCGGCAGCGCCACCGACTTCTGGATGTTTACTTTGCAGAGATTTCTCAGGACCCGACGGAGTAGCAGCTCAATATCCCAGACAATCACTTCCCAGAAGTCATGACCAGACGGGCTACCTCGCAGATGTACTCTGTGGCCCTTTCTCATCCGCCACCGACAAAGCCCGAGCAATCTTCACCTGGCTCCACCACAACATCGCCTACGACACCGTCGCCTTCTTCGGCAAGAAAGTCAAAAGCACCGAGCCTCAAGACACCATCAACTCAGGCCTGGCTGTATGTGCTGGTTACGCTGGTCTTTACTCCGCCATCGCTCTGAAAGCCGGCCTCGAATGCCGCGTTGTAGGCGGGCACGGCAAAGGCTACGGCCACACCGCCATGAAACCCGGCGAGAGCCCCCCGCCACGGGATCCCACTGGTCACGCTTGGAACGCAGTACGCATAGACGGTGGAGCATGGAAGCTCGTCGACTCTTGTTGGGGCGCCGGCAATGTCGGCGACGAAAAATACAACAAGCACTTCTCGCCCTGCGAATTCACGATGTCAAATGAGGATTTCGGCCTCAAGCACTTCCCCCAAGACAGCGGCAACTTCTTCCGAGCCGATGGACGCATCCCTACCTGGGAAGAATACATACTTGGTCCATCACGGGAGGAGCCTTTACAACTCTTCAGCAACCTGGACGACCACGGCCTATCCGCACGATCATTCTCCCCACCCCAAAAGAGGATTCGGGTTCACAGCAAGGAAATTATCCGCTTCCAGTTCTCCAAGATCTGCGAGCATTGGGACCACGAGAGGAACGGGCAAGGCAAACCGTACTGCTTCATCCTCAAGATCCACGGCGTGGACGGACGCAAGGAAGATTTTGTTGCGCTGGAGAAGAATGAATTTTGGTGGTGGGGCGATGTTAAGGCCAGAGATCTTGGGGCGCCAGGACAAGTTGTGTCACTGTACGCTGTGACGACTGTAAATGGACGGGATATGAGGGGCATGACCCGGAGGGAGTATTTGGGAATGAAGGGGAAGCCGGGAAGTATGGGGTTTGCTGGCGTGGCGGCTTGGGAGTTGATTTAAGTCGAGGCGGATTGGATAGATTGGCCGCTGAGCGCCGAGGAGAGATGGGGATTGACGGGGAAGGAATGGTAGAGGAGAGTGGCGTTACTTGGTGGTGTTCGTGGCGTTTTGGCATAGGACATGAAATGACATAGGATACAGTACGACACAGTAGCTCGCTCGAGGGTTGATATATAGTTGGCTAAGATCGGCCGGCGGAACCTTTGCTTGCTATAATGATCAGATTATACATACCTCTCTGCTTTACTTTACCCCTTTTTCTTATGTTTGGTTTGTACGATGTACGATGTTCGATGTTTGGATTTGGTGAGGTGTGGTGGGAAGTAGTGAAAGGTGGTGGAAGAGGAGCCTACAACACCCGAGCAACGAGTGCTGCTGGTGTAGGTCATTTGAAGAACTATTTGGTCTATTTAAATTGTTGTCACCCTTTTTTTACATACTATTCAGGCGCCGCATCCATCTCACCGCCAACATTGAACCTCCACTTCGCGTCTTCAAACCCCTCTCTCCGTCTTATCGACACCTTTAAGTCCCGCTCCGGCTTCCTGGCCCCAAACCCAAGCTTGTGGGTCCTCGCCCCAATTATCTTTGCGCCCTGCATGTCGAAACCCAGCACAAACGCCGCCACGAACCCCAACGCTTCCGTGAACGCGAGGTGTCTGCCCGGACACAGATTCCTGCCACCGCCAAACGGGATGTAGCCGCGCTGCCGCGTTTTCTTATCGTCCAAGTCGAGGAACCGTCGAGCATTGAAGGACCCAGCGTCCGGGCCCCATATCGACGAGGCGGTGTTCAGCACCGACGAGGGGATCTGCATGACAGCGCCTTTCTTCAAGAGATACCCGTCGAGCCGTGTATCGGCGCTCACCCAGCGGACGGCGTTGCCGTGCTGCTTGAGCCGCTGGATCTCCTGGAACGTGGAGATCAGGAGCGGGCAGGAGCGCAGTTTGTCCGTCTCGAGCGGGTTGCTGAGGAAGGCGAGCTCGTGGCGGAGGGCGCGGAGGAGGTCTGCGTCGGCGTAGATGTAGGTCAGCATCCAGAAGACGGTGGGCACGACGTTCGTGATGGGTGCGAAACAGATGGCCATCTCGAAGATGCCGAGGGCGGTGTTGTTGAGATTGTAGGCTCT
This sequence comes from Hyaloscypha sp. PMI_1271, assembly GCA_021399465.1. NCBI lineage: Eukaryota > Fungi > Ascomycota > Leotiomycetes > Helotiales > Hyaloscyphaceae > Hyaloscypha > Hyaloscypha sp. PMI_1271. The sequence continues at coordinate 47,693 of JAJTUS010000019.1, read as the reverse complement.
GGCGATTCGTGCTCGGCCCTGGATGAGCTCGTTGGCATTTTTGTCGAGGCCGGCGTCGTAGTATGCTTTGAACGCTTTCGAGACGCGTTTCTGGCCGCGGCAGGCTTTCCTTGCTACGATCGGTTGGAAGAAGCCGATCATCATAAGACCGAGATCATCTTCGAAGTCCCTAGAAAGTTAGAATGTGTGAGGATGGCGAAGGAGGAAAAAGATTATAGATATACCAAATTTCATCAATGAGGCCAGGAACCGGATTGTCAGGGCCGTAAAAGGCTTCTCCCATAGCAATGGTGTATGCTTCGCGAAGGAGAGCATACAGGTTCGTCTCTTGAGGAACGAGATACCTCGCAAGGACGTTGAGGACCCGAACATTCGATTTGGCGAGATCAGGACCGATCGAAAGTGCGCCGTGCATTTTCGTGTGGATCTCGGTGAGGTACATCGTTTTTTCGAAAACCTCGACGACATCAGGGGGAGCACCGAGGGCGTTCTTGACAAATGCAGTAGTGAAAGGATCAAACGTGAGGGTTTTCCATTCCCGCAAAGTAAGGGCAACATACTCGGGAGATTTCACCACGTATATCCGAGAATCGAAGATTTTGAGGGTGAAGATAGGGTGGGTAGTACGACTGTCCAGGTCAGGTTGTACACAGATACATAGATTGCTACTACTGACCTCAGGTTCTCAAAATATCCAATTTGGTACCTCACAAGGCCTAAGATGTGCCCAATAAATGGAATTCTCGAGAGGGCGATTGGAGGCTCGTCCGGATCGAGGGAAGCATCGGCCTTGCGCCAGAGAAAGAACAATACGCTGACGCTTCCTACCGCGATGGCGATGATGCCTGGATTGAGAGCCATGATCCCCTGAGCACTCTCCTGGACCGAAGGAACCTCTGAAGCCACAGAGGTGTAATGAATGCCTCGAATATCCGCTGAGGCCGTGGGTGAGCCCCCTGAAGCCTAAGCGAGGTGTTGCGTTCAAGTCGAGGATCAACACATTATTGTCCGTGACCCAAAACCTGCAGATTTCGCTTTGCACAACCAAGGCGAATTGCTGACTCGTGCTTCAAGATGCATATTGAAGGGGAGTCTTGGTTATCTTATATCCCTTGCGGGTCAGCCTTCAAGTTACAGGGAAAGCAATTGGTCCACGCCTTGTCCTAGTGGTCGTCTTACATGCAGCTGACTGAAAACCTCCCACTAGTTCCGCTCGGTTGGTCGTACTTCGTAAACAAAACCACCACCCCCTTTCCTCCAGTCTTAGTATAGCAGGGGTGTCAATTATTCACGAACAATGCCCCAGCGGAAACTCGATACAACTAATCCTACTGATCCAATTTACGATACGCGTGAAGGAAAGTGGGTCTGTGATACGGAGGTTTAATTAGTAGCGTACCTCCCAAGCACCTTCTGATATGGCCAGAAAACCTTAAGGACCAAATTCTAGTGCATACAAAAGCCCCCAAGGACTATGAGAACGAAGCTCAATTTCACTAGAAGTGGACGGGAAATAAGGCTATCCCTTCGTCCGGTGAGACATTGCTACAGTAGCGGCCGCAGAACATGATCCGAGTTAGAGATATTCATACGCGGCCGCTACTGTAGCAATGTCTCACCGGACGAAGGGATAGTATCTAGGACGAGGGCTGAATATAGTTGGCAAAGATAGGCCGGCGAGATTTTTTTCTTACCTATGATAATGGGACTATACTTGTCTATACTACTGGCCTTGTTGTTCCCTGATTTCTTTCTATTTTAGTTAAATGCTGTTTGTATTTCGGTCGTAGATTTGAGATAATGGCTGGTAGAAAGTAGTGAAAGGCTTACAGCGAGTAATACTAGTCCTGTGATCCGCGGGAACTCCGTCTCCGATGGCATTAGCGTCCTTAATTCTACTGCTTCACTGAATGCTTTGTGTTCAAATTAGGTTGCGTTGAACTAGTGTCTGTCAGCTCTCAAGAGCTGGATTTCACGTGATCATGCCTCAAAATACCGTTAACAGGCGTACTCTGCATCCCTGCGTTGATTGTCTCTACTGCCTAGGAAGGGTCAACTCCGAGCCTTACAATATAATTCAATGCTCTCCCTCCCACTTTCGGTGTGAACTGGGGGGTTCCCGCTAAAAAGGAGCTAGTTCGAGAAAAATGGAGGTGCGCGAGACATTCGACCGCCTCTGTCAGAGGCTCAGAGCTGCAAATCTCTTTTCAATGACGAGATCTCTGAGTGTATCCGGTCCGATGGTAGCACACCTTATACGGGGAAGGAGCTACCAATGACTCTTGGTGCACTAATTCGATCTGCTGAAGAGGGTTGCCACTTATCGAATATATTGTACACAATTTTCTGTTTATATGCAGGGAATCGTCTGCAGGCTCTCGGCCAACACACGAAGCTCACAGCAATAGCGATGGATGTACCAACTCCTTCTGGCCGCCGACTTTCGATTCATATTGACTGTGACACCCCGGGGGTTAACTACACCTCAGCAGCAACTATCTCGCGGATGGTAAGTATACTCGGATTAAATTCCCTAGATCCAGAAGGATTACGTAGCATTACTGATGACCGAGTAGTCAACGAGAAAGATCGAAAATCTGCAAGTACGCCGAGTGGATCCTCCGCAAAGGCTATCCGGCTCTTCTATAAAGCAGATCAAGGATTGGATCACGCAGTGTAACGAGAGTCATGGCCACTGTAAGCGGATTCGAGATCTGTCAGTGAAAGCAGCTCGCAAGAGCTTTTCATGGCCTACAAGACTGCTCGCTATCGGCCGTATTGACGGAAGTCCGCAGCTTCGAGTACGAAATACCAGCGACCTTGACCCGGGAACTGTATATGTGACATTGAGTCATTGCTGGGGCAGGAAGCCTGTCATTTCATTGCCAGACAATAACATCAAGGAATTCCAAAAGTCAATACCCTTTGAAAGCCTATCAAAAACATTCCAAGATGCTGTGGAGGTCACCCGAGCTCTCGGATACCAATATATTTGGATCGATTCTCTTTGCATCATCCAGAAATCAAGTGTGGATTGACACCAGGAATCGTCCTTTATCGGCGACATATATTCGAACGCCATTTTGAATATTGCCGCAACTGCTTCGGTCGATGGCAATGGAGGGTTGTTATATCGCTCAGACTCTCTGGCCCAAAATCCTTGCCTGATTCGCCTCAAAGGAAAACCGACAGATGGAACGGGATTTATCTGCCATGATTTCCAAAGTTGGGAGTCCAATGTTGAAAAGTCACCTCTCGCACGACGAGCTTGGGTTGTGCAAGAGAGGGCGCTCTCCCCCAGAATTGTTCATTTTGCCGAGGATCAAGTCCGTTGGGAGTGCCAGTCTTGCAGAGATAGCGAGTTCTCCCCTGGTTTAGATTACTCCAGCAAGGATTTGGGTCTACTGGCAGCCAGGTCATCGAATTCCGTTGATCTTTACGACGAGTGGGAGCGGACAGTCAACAGATACTCGCAGTGCGCTCTCACTTTCGGATCTGACAAATTTGTTGCACTCGCTGGTTTGGCTCAACGAACCTGTCAGCAGCAAACTACAGATTATCTAGCGGGGATATGGAGGGCCAATATGCCTACGGGGTTACTCTGGCGGACTATACCTTATGCTCGCCGCCGAAAGCGTATTCTTGATCGGGCTCCCTCATGGTCTTGGGGGTGTATCGGTGGAGGAGTACTGATGCCTATGTCACGTACACAGAATCTGGAGGATTCTGTATATGTTTGGGACAATAGAGTGAAAGCTGCGCACGCTAGAACTGCGGTTAGCCGATACAGCAGCAATGAGTATAGACCATACTGTCGGCTGCTCTCGGCGGATATCAGTCATCTTGGAGATCCTTTTGGGACTGTAACAGAAGGTTCTGTCACCTTAAAAGGGCCTTTTTGTGCCATCAGGACTACTGGCCCAAGAGGGACTAATTCAATCCGTGAACTGAGTTGTGGGAGCCTCAACTGTACGGACAATGTAGTTTCTACCATGACGAGCTCCATTCGCTGGGATAATGAGGACGCCGGCTTAGAAGGGATGAACTCTCAGGTGTATTTTTTGTTGATCGAGGAAAGTTTCGGTTGGTGTAATGGTCTTGTGTTGCGGCCGATGAAGTTAGGACAAGGTCATTATCAAAGACTTGGTCAGATATTGGCCAAACCATCAAATTTGGCTACATTACTGGATATTAGCACAAACCCTGACCTGCTGGAGAGGCATCGGTATCTAGCAGCAGATCCTGCCTATGGTTTCACAGTCAAGATTAAATAGTGACAGAAATAAAGACAACTACTCGGCTGATGACTGTTCCGAAAAGAAGATCCTCACCACCGACCCACATACCCTAGGTATCAATTAAGAAGTCACTGCCATTCACGCATAGTCATAGACTTGATGGCAATTCATCGGAATAATCAAACCCCTCGATTTCTAACACCCTTTGTTTCTTCTTTTATTAAATGTTCTTTTTACCCCCAAGAAAGCCCATTCCATCCATTCTCAATCCTTTATTTTAAAGGGAGCTTTATATTAAGTATACTATATTACTATTAATACAACCCGATACTGGTTCATTAAACGCGATATAAGAGATTTTTATTTGGGGACAAGATAGGCCACGGCAAATTCCGGGTCGGGGGCTGCGTGTGCTAATTCTAATAGGGCGGCCCGGTATCTGGTGCAACCTTTGTGCTTCGATCCTGCTTCGGCTTGCAGCATGCGGGCTAGGCAGCACATGACAACACATAAATACCTTAAACCTTCTTGTTGCACTGACAAATTTCTCTTCCCCCAGCAATTATCTGTGCCCGGTCTAGAAACCCAAAATGACATCAATCGGAAAGTTAACAGCTTCGGTGTTGTCTGGATCGCAAGAGCTCGTGGCTACTCTCGGTTTACTGAATTTTGACTTCAGCCTCGTCAAGGTACTTATCCCCTCTTCTCTACGAAGGAAGGCCACAACTGAGGATCTCTAGCTGGAAGCGCCCTCTCAATTCCGAGGACTCGGCGCAGCCTTGACCCCGACGCGCCGTGAAATTGCGGAGGCTGGCAGCACGCACGTGACAGCGCGGAAACTAGGAGCTCTATTCGAAGATATCATTCCCCACACGCCATATCTCATTGACGCATATGGGACCAGAGTATCTGAGATTGCGAGCTCTGCTACCGCTAATCCACGGGCTACTTTGAGCGATGGAATTTTTGCAGATTATACCGGAGCTGACGGAACGTCAATTTGGGCAGCCGCTACTTCGGGAAGTAGTGCTATATCTGTCCATCTGTTGGGATGTATGCTGTGAGCGCCTTCCGCTATAGAAACGGATATTAGCCATGCTGATCGATTTTCAGAGCCCGTATGTTCAGTGTTGGCGAAGCAATATCAATCTGGGTTGAAATTGTCGAAGCGAGGAAGAAGGAGATGGCACTCTTATCAACCGATGAACCAATCAAATTAGCTCATATGTTGGCAGCCCAAGTAGTGATCGAGCGTAACCAGCTGGCTGAGTGGGACAACAGTGCCAGAGCTTGGCTCAGGCGAGCTGATGAAGCCAAGAATAAGGAGCAAACTCGGCTAATGCTTATCTTGAATAATCTGAGCATTGCTGTGAATGCGAAGATTAATACTTATGCAAGTGTTATCTCGGCTTGGACAACTGCTTTGAATATGATGGAAGAGTTGCTCAGTGGAAAGCCACAAGGTATTCAAGATGGAAGCTTATTGTTAGCTTTGTCCTGCTGGCACCTATACCCAGATTTGATTGTAAGTCAGACAATCAAACTTATGCCTTGCATAATAGATATACTCACAGCTCTCCTTAGGTATTAGGTCATAAAACGGCCTTTCAAAATGACCAGCTAGTCCCTACAGAAGGCAAACTCACTTTAGGGCTTGAAAGATCTGCAAACTCTGACAAGGACCAGAGTGGCGTTTACTGGGTCATGTCATTAGCCCATATGAGGTATATAGTATTATAAACTTGGACTGTTAAGAGTAAACTAACGATTCATACAGATATTATGGGCCTCCAGTACACCTGCAAAGAAGTATTGCAACTACTTCGTCAAGGCTATCGGCAGATCAATTAATGCAGGTAGCCCTAGGCTCCATTCTACGTGGCTGGGGATTCAAAGTCAACAACGCCGTAGATGCAATCGATGTGATTATTGCTCTGGAGAAGAATCTGTTGACGGCATCCAAAAGATCATCGATTTTCATGGCCCCGGGAGAAAAGTTAGCCAAGAAACGACACCTTACTAATGCATGGGTTGAAAGACTTAAAACAGAGTCAAATTGGGTTCGATCACTTGGACAAGCGGCAAACTCCTTCACTTCTTCTATGACTACCGGAAACGACATCTATCATGAACTTCACAGAAAACTCTTCGCGCTCGGCCATGGACGAGGTTCAGCGTTCGTCGAAGATCCTAAATCATTCCCACCTCCGGTTTTTGGTATCCCTGACTTCCAGAATTTTATCCCCCTTCTGGAGAGGGATGAGGATAGGGTTTCACTACTGCGAAAGTATGCTGTGAGGTTTTTCCCAGACGCAAAACCCTGGGAAGTCATTATACGCTATAGACCAGACTTAGGTCGAGAGTCCAAGAAAGTACCTGCCGAAGAAACAACCACAGTTACGAATGACCGTACCTCTCAGAACCAGGAGGTTGAGCAGAATCAGGGAGATGGCGTCGGGGCTGAGACGTCCGCGCCTGCAAATCAAAATTTGCCTAAATTATCTCTCAATGATTCAGAAGAGCTCGTGGAAATTGCAACTGATAAAAAACATTATCTACAAACCTACGAGTATGCTACTGGTCTGCCTGATGCGGAGATCCCTCCCGCTGAAAATCTTCCGCGGATGCTGAGGTATAAGAGATGGATTGATTCAAGACTGGATCCTGGGCCTCTAGTCGAGAGCACTACTTTCTCAGAGGTATTCACTGTGGAAGAGATCTTCAATAAGACGAAGACAATGATAAAGCTCGAACCGCTGCCCTCGAATTTTGGATCCGAGGTTACTTCGGATTATATGATGACTTTTGAGGAGGGAAGCAACCCTTTCGAGGGCTTTACCTCGAAAATCGATTCTGGCGGAAACCCTTTGGTTTCGTCGGCTGCAGTGGTACCAACCTGCGAAACTCCGACACAGCTAGGAAATTTACCGAACCACGTGCTCAAGCTTCTTAAAAGCCACGAGACGGATATCGATACTATACAGGGCATTCGCTGGGAATCAAGTCATTCCTGGGAAAGTTTTGTAGATCCCATTAAAGCTGAAGATCAAAGCACTGAAAGATCTTCAGGGTTGCTCATGGATTTAGGGACGTCCGAAAAGAAAAGCCAGGAAGCTCGAGGGACCAAGGATGAGAATTCGAAGCCGAACGATGAGAAAACCGAACCAGCTATTCCTTCCACATCTTTCGAGTACTTTTTAGGGGATCCTCAAGTGGCAGCCTTATACGTCACCTCAGAGGTCCTTGCCTCGTACCAAATGGAAGCCCGAGCACCCTACTGGGCATCCAAGAAGATTCAGCGAAAGAAGAAAATTGATCTCGACGACGTGAAGACCGCATTATATAAAGGTGGAATAAGTGCACAGAGCCTCGACAGCTTCCTCCGCGACCAATCAGCACAACCCTTCTACCAATCTCTTCGTGCCTTGGCCCTGATCCAGGACGTCTATCAATCGCTCCCAAGCGCAACAATCAATACCGAAGTGGTACTACGACCACTTCACAATGCAAAATGGCTGAAAGACCACTTCGGTGTAGACAGGACTCTGTTCTCAAAGTCCCTTTCTCGACAACAGACATTCGCCTGCATCACCATGCTCGAGACTGGCACCCTTGACCTCCCCATCTCAATCTTCCAAAACGTCTTCGCCATCTCCTCCGGAGACTCGCTCTACGTAGCCGCTTCTCTACTCGGCGATCCGGGAGAAGCCATCCAACCCTCTGAAGTCCGGCATGTAATAGGCAACATCGGGCGTCCGGGAATTAACCTGATCGTTCCCCCCACTGAACCCCAAGTCCTGCAGCTGCCAGCCGACAGCTGGCGTGTGATTAACAGAGCACCTTATGACGGTACCACTGGTAACTGCTTCTCAGATACTAGCTTGCACTTGCGATTTTCGGATTGGAGCATTGCTATCGATGTTGGGACTTCCAGTCAGGGAAGGCGAGATGTGGAAGCTTCGCTGGTGGAAGGGTTCATCCAAGTTAACGACAACGGACGCTGGATCGCGGATCTCGACATCCTTTCGGCATTCAAGCGCGGATGCAGCCAATTCGATCATGACTACTACTACAAACCTCGATGCGAGCATGAGAAATCACCGAATAAGGAGTATAATATGGGCGCGAGGGATCTGTGCGATATGTATCCGATGACGGCTATTGAGAGTTGGGAGGAGTTCTTGGAGCGGCCTGAGGGACCAGCCGTTGTGAGGGCGAGTAAAAATTGGTTGGCGAGAATCGCGACTGCGGCTTTGGGGGTGCAGAGGCATGATAGGGTGCTTGTTGGGGAGGAGGTTTGTTGGGAGTGCTTTCTTGATCTGGCGAATGTTGGAGGTGCGGATATTGTTGATAAGATTTTGTTTATTAATTAGTTAATGGTGCACATGAGCCCACGGTAGAGTTACGTATATCGTCAAGGACTTTTACGTACGTTTCTTGGCCCTATATCTCTGCATGTGAAGATCGTCGCTGGCACAGATAAGAGCCCGGCTTCGCCTGTGAAGGGATTCAGGACAACCCGCGACCTGATAGAACTGGAATCTCAACCCCCGAGAAGACTGACCGAATATTGCTGGCACTTGGCTGTCAGGACCCAAGAGATAGAGTCTATTGAATCCTGGGTACGGTGGAGGATGACGAAGAATTGTCTTCGGATATTTATTGCAATATGAGTTCGAGGGCCGTTTCCTCGCGTGTAAAATTACGTCTTCAAACACTGGTGATCGACCGGCGTTTAAAGGAGTCGTAGACAACGGCATAAATTATCGGGAATACAGGGCATTTTGTCCCTTAGCGCTCTACAGGGCGCGAATTTAGAGTTGAAGCTCGCTACAAGCCCCTATAAACCAGGTAGTGCTCCCTAAATCGACGTAAAGACGTGCTATATGATATTCGCAACTATAGCGCTCGGAGGCTAAATGAGTAATAATTATAGGCTTCCTTAGCGAAGACCGCCTTGTAGGTAAGTACGCGGAGAAGCCCTGAAAAGGTGTGATTGCCCTTATCGAAGGCGTATGTGCTGCTTTTCGGGGCGCTTTCTCTCTCTCCCTCCGAGAAGAATGCGGTGACATTCGGCCGGTGTTAACGAATCAGAGGTAACCTATAAGCGCCCACACCCTCCAGTGCGCTGGAGGATCTTAGCGAGGTTGGGGGTCTTTGATCTTTTCATTCATTCCTCAAGACTGCGAATCTGCATCACCAGTTCTGACCCTCTAACGCAATACTCACGAGAACCATTACCTCTCGCGATTGGTACTTTGGAACACGCTGAACATGCTACTCATAATCGCTACCAGATTGACCGCATTCGCAGCGACATTCCTCCTCTCAACCGCGGCAGGGCAGCAGAACCTGACTTTCGACCCAAGCACTATCGATCTAACAATACGGTCGCAATGGTGCCAAGCAGAGTTCAGCACTTGCAGGACACTATGCTCGGGAACGACGAATGTGAACGATTGCCTCGCTACAACACTCGAGTTCGATTGTCTCTGCACAACCAATAACTCCGCACCCGGTCTGCAGTACTACACGCAGACGATGCCAACTTTTATATGTGAAGAGGAGTACCAGAAGTGCATTTCCGAGGCTACCAACAATGCGGGTGCTCAGGCAGCTTGTGCGGCGACTGAAAAGGCAGAATGTGGACATTTGGATCCAGCAAACTTCACAGCTGTTGCGGCTAGTCCGAGCGCGACAGCCTCCTCCTCACGATCAATTCCCCCTTCGAAAGCGACCTCCTCATCTACATCAACGTTCCCTCCAAATTCCGCTATAGCTTCGTCCCCTCCAAATTCCGCTACATCTTTACAGCCCCATCAAGGTCTGTCGACCGGTGCAAAAGCAGGGATTGGTGTTGGAGTTGCCTTCGGGGTTCTGACTTTCATACTCGGTCTCTGGCTCGCGTTTTGGTATGGGCGACGTACGCGCTCCTCGGCCAACGACAAAAAGTCCAAGCCGGATAAGAAAGCGGAGCTCGAGGCTTCCGAGGCAAGAAAGCCTGAGTTAGCTGACACAGGGGTTAGTGAGATGGGGGAACCACTGAGTTCGGAAGAGAAGAAGGAGCTAGAGAATCGAAGGAGGGCGGTGGAGCTGGAGGGTGGAAGTATCAATGTTCCTCCTGGGTTCAGTGAGAGGACGGAGTTAGAGGCTAGGAGGAGGGGAGATGTATTTGAATTGAGTTAATGGGCGGGCCTTAGTATTTAGTAATCTTAATAACAGGTGTGTGTATTACTTAGTGGCGGTGGAAGGAGCTAAATCAAAAATAGTCTTAGCAATGCGTGGTTACCTTGTCAGGCCACAAAGTCTACTTAGCTAGTTTCTCTCTCTATTCTCAATCCACACCCTTACATCCTCTTTTGATTCGAACGATTTTCTGTGGCAGGTACCAATAATTGTACCATGACCCCCCATAACATTGGTGGCGTCATGGAACAAATATGCACCCCGGAATCTGTGTGCTCAGGATGACCCGCTCGTATTCATCCCTGCGAAAATCCCCGAGATCCTGCATGGCTAGACAGCCAATAGACAACCGGAAATAACAGATTCTGATTATAAGCTTAAATGGAAAATATGTCCGAATTGAAAGGAGCTAACGTTACTCAGAGCGTCAGCACGGCGGGTGATGTAAAATAATTTGGCGATTTGCTATATGGGGTCTCGGTGCAACAATGCAGAAGGCGAATTCCTCGTGGAAAGTTACACGTAATCAAGAAGTGAAACTAGGCTCCTCAATTCAATTCTAACAACATTCTCCTTGGGTTGAGCAAGAAGCGTTGTCAAGGAAAATCTTCTAGGTCGTGTTGGGGTTTCTTGACCAACACAATATGTCCTCAAATCGGGATGATTCGCCTCCTCCACCTTACAGCGAATCAGGACCATCTAAGCCATAGCCTCCAGTCAACCTCCGCCATCTTCTGATGTAAAGCCCAGGATAACGAAAAGTGATGGAATTCACGTAGTCGTCTGGCAGTGGCACATCTTCAACGATCCCAGCTCTTGACTCGAGCACTGAGAAATGTACGTCGAAGCAGATGATAGAAAATCAAAGACGTATTCGGTCGACTTTAAGGCTGGTAATACACCTGCAATGTACGTTCGTCGAGGAGATAATCTTGGTCTTAATCGACCTGATCCGGATCTTCGAATCTTCGTCGCTGCAGCTGGCGATTATGGATTGGTAGCAAGGAAGGGAGCCAGTAGCTGAGCCCTACTACCGCTTAAGCTGATCACTACTATCAATTAGCGAGAATACCCATATATTTTCTATAGTAGGGATCAACTTTCCTTACCAAAAACCATACAGTACATACTAGCTTTAATAATATATAGACACCTGTCCTCGTTCACACCCTCCTCCCAACGGCCCGCCAGGCACCTGCTAGGCATACTCCTAGCATGTGCTTAACCTTTACTACTAAGAAGCAGCATATAAGTAAGTGAGAATGCTTTACTATTGCTATTGCTCTGGCATTTGCTCGGCATATAGAACACATAACTTAGCATATACTAACCGTAACTTGTGGGGCCTTTACACTTTAATATATCCTAACACGAAGGGCTGTCACCGCCCCCCAAGCCCCCAGGACTAACCCTGACCCTATCCCCTCGCAAGCTCGGGACTAACCCGAACCTTCTCAGCCCGTGTAATGATTGACATGCAGAGTACAAGAAGAGCATAAGGAGAGCATATGCTGAACTATATTACGGACAGCTTGAATAAGCGAGGATAGGTTAAGAGATAGCAGTAATCAGCTAAATAAACGAGGATACACAGAGTTCGATAGTAGTGATTAGCCTCAGCGATAGTAGGGATCAACTAAAACCCCGTACCCCGGACATGGAGTATTCGCAGATTTTACGGACATAATTCTGGTGTAATAAGATTCAAAGAATTATCCAGTACATTTATAGAATAAATGATACTATCATGTTAGAGATATGAAGCCTTAAAGCAGATCTAGGGGTGAGGAGTGTCTGACTTGGTGGGTGTCCGAGATAATAGCAATGCCTATTATGCCACAAACCCGAGTCCAACGTGGACCTCCCTAGTTGGTCAAAGGCTTTTTCTTAGGCGTACCACATTTTCTCGTCTGTGCAAATGTGGCGGACTTGACCGACGCTACGTGGAGAAGATTGGCTTTGGATATGTATCAGGATTGGCTCGTTTCTGTGACAAGGCGGGCTCATGCGGGTCGCAGGATCTGCTGAGCTGCACAGCCTTGAGGCTGCAACATTTATCTTGCTGTTGAGCTGTCAGCCTGATTATTTTACCATTCTTCCCATCCACCGTTGAATTCCCTTCTTCGTCATTCCGTGGATCAGCATACGGAGTGTTGTTGCTCTTTGCCTTACACTGCATAGCATACATTGAACGAACTGGCTGATGGATCCGATCACAGCTGTGAGCTTTGCTGCCAGCATTCTCACATTCATCAATTTCTCACATCAGGTCGTCTGTGGTACTTATGAGATAATCAAATCTGGAAGTACTACAGACAACGCTCATGTGAGCATTGTGACCACGGATCTGGATGAAATCACCAAGGCGCTTAACCAGCGCCCATCTGGCTATTCGAAGCACGAGGAAGCTTTGAATACTCTTGCCACAGAATGTCAAGGCGTTTCGGGTGAGCTGCGGAAGCTTCTGGATCGTGTCAAGACAAAAGCTGGAAGTTCGAAATGGAAGAGCACAAAAGTCGCTCTGCATTCCATGTGGAAGAAAGGAGAGATTGCAGAGTTGGACAACAGAATTGGTAAATACAGGTCGGAAATCCTGCTTCGGTTGGTCCTAATTCTTGAGTAAGTAAGCACATGACTGAAGTTGGGTTACAATGGAGTTTAACAAGAGAAACAGCGAGCGACAGGTCTCTGTTCAGGTTGAGCTAAACAACTTTCAGTCCGTGTCACAAAAACGAGCCTCAGATGCCGTGAGGCAGCTGGCGAACCTCCGTGATGATGTTCTGGAAAAAATCGAAAGCCAAATTCAAGACAGCAATCAATCACTATCGCTTGAACTCAGCGATCAGTTGCGCCTCATCAAAGACATTCGCAACTCGGTCGATAGACTACTTGCACCATTAGTCGCGCCATCTCCTGACATGCGGGTATTGAAGCAGCTCTACTTCAATGCAATATATTCTCGAGAGGATGTGATGGAAAATGCAGGGAATGGCACGTTTGAATGGATCTTAAAAGACGGCTCGAGCGACAACGAGCAAGATACACAGTCAGACGAAAATGGCGATGAAACTGAAGATGAAGAATTGGCCTCGTTGGTGGACGATACTAAAAAAATACAATCGGAGTCACGGACTGCATTTCTTACATGGCTGCGAGAGGAGAATCATGTTTTCCACATCTCCGGGAAGGCGGGATCCGGTAAATCGACGTTGATGAAATTTCTTGTTGATCATCCTCAAACTCGCGTTGAACTGAAGAAGTGGGCAGGGGGGAAGCAGCTTATCTTCGCCCATTTCTTCTTTTGGCGATCCGGAGTGGATCAGCTGCAGAGGTCATTGTCTGGGCTGTATCGCTCAATCCTCTTCGAGATCTTGAAGCAGTGTCCCGACCTGATTAGAGAAGTGTTCCCCGAAGCTCATGCAGAATTTTCAAAGACTGGGCTAGGAGGGTCCATTGATGAACTCTTCTTCCGGCCTGCGGACTTGGAGAACGGCATGAAGTTGCTAATATCCAAGTCGCCATTTCCCGGATATCGATTTTGCTTCTTCATCGATGGACTTGACGAGTACGGTGAAGATGGCGTAGATGGCTTAGACCACCAGAATCTTGCGAAAGATCTCGAAGAATGGGCTACAAAAGACGACATCAAGATCCTAGTCAGCTCGCGGCCGCACCGAGAGTTTCAAGAAGCATTTTCAGAAGATCTCCGCATTAGACTTCACAAGCTCACGAAACCCGACATTCTAAGATTCGGGCGAACTATGTTCAGAGAACATAAATGCTTCCCCAAAGTCCAACATTTCTATAAGAAATTGGCTACCAAAGTGGTCGAAATGTCTGATGGAGTCTTTCTTTGGGCCCGTCTCGCCATACGTTCTCTGATTATGGCTGCTTGGCGTATGACTCCTGGGCGTAAGGATGCGGAAGATTACTTACAGAGACACTTGGAGAACTTACCTAGGGACGGTCTCAACGCTCTATACGAGGATCTACTGGCCTCCATCAATCCTGGTGATCGACAAAAAGCATTTAAGATGCTTTTGCTTGTGGCCAAAATGAAACGGCCCAGAGCTATTTCTTTGACATGGCTTGACCAATTGGACGATCCCGCATTTCCGGCAGGGTACGAAATACAACCGTACACTGACGATGAAATCAAAGAACGGCAAGCCACAGCAGAATCCGAAGTTGACGATTTCACCAAAGGTCTACTTGAAATAACGGATTCTCCCCATGAGAAGAATAATCCGTTCTTCAGCAAAGATGTCCAGTTTTTCCATCGCACACTTCGGGATTTTGTGAAACAGAGTAAACAACTGCGCGATTTTTCAACCGAATTTCCGGATTTCATGGGCGTCGAGGCAAGGGCTCGAGTCCTTTTAGCTGAACTTTGGTTTGCAAAATCGAAATATATTACTTTTTCGGGATATTTGCCAATTCACAACCTTTTTAAAAGGTATCCCTGTGGACCGTCTCGAGATGCCCAATTAGACTCTCTTGAAAGAATTCTCTCTTATCACATCCAAGCAGACTGCAGTGGCCTTCCTGGGGGCAGAGTCACCTTCTTCACTTCAGGTTCGGGTGTCATGCCTAGAAGGGGGACCTTCATGTCTTTCATTCATTATATGACCTGGGATTTGGAAGATATCGAATATATCCGTCGGAGAGTGTCCAAAAACCCTGGTCTTCTTCAGGCCAAGGATGATCTGTCTCTTATTGTGTCTGCATCTCTAGCTTGGGGAGATGAAAGCACAATGCTAAAGATGTTTCTAGATCTTGGAGCGTCGCCGAATGAGCAAGTCAAGCTCAAAGACTCGAAGTACGAAACCACAGCCTCAGCTTGGATGATATTTTGCGCCCATTTTGCAACTACTATGATCTCTGAGAATGCAGACATGTACAAATATTGTTTTTGTGGCAGACTGGAACACTTTCTTGCTACTGGGGTTGTTGATTCAAATTGCATGATCCTGATAGCACAAGGGAGGCGACCCCAAGATGATGAACGTCTTCCGACTCACCACATCTCTTTACAGCAGCTGGTGCAACAGCTGGAACCAGCCAACGGCGAATCTTTACTCAAGATGATGAATGGTCCTCGAAAAGGGATTCTGACTATCCCGAAAGACGCATGGAGATATTTCTTTTCTTCGAAGTCGGACAGCCCTTCTCCAGAGCCTGCATATCATCCATTTGAAGTTGGTATGCAGCCACCATTGCTGCCTCAGGAAGATGGCATAGATGATATGAGCCCAGCCCTCCAGCCTAAATTCTTCGTTCATTCTATCAAATGGGGGAATACGCAACTAATGGTATCATTGATGAAAACGAGGTATTATTGAAGAACAGGCTCATGTGTGAGTTCTGAGCATTACTAAAGTGCCTATAACCGCAATACCATTCAGATCAGGGCTCTTTAGCCGCCGAAAAGGAGGTCTGTAATATTTATAAGAGGAGAGGTCTACTAAAGTTACATTTCTAATAGTAACTAGCTCAAGTTAACTATTTCTATATTAATATAATATAGACTTAAAGAAGAGACTACTTTTAGGAATTATTATTTCTTTACTTTATAATCTCAAAATACTTTACTTATAGAGATTACTACTAGCTCAATTACTAGAACTTATATTATATATTTTCTTCTAAGATTTAAATAGCTTTTAAATATATAATTAAAACTATTATAATTATAATAATTGAAGTTAAAGGAATTAACCTTTAAAGTAATAAGCTTGTTTATAATTAAAGTCTTAAGAGTAAGCTTATAAGGGGTAAAAGTGCGAGGAGTACACGTAATAAAGTGAGCGGGCACCTGGCATCCCATATATAGTTTCCTGGTTTAGTTAAGGTTTATATAGAGTATTAGAGCGCTGGATTACACTTCCTAATTAAGTAAAGGATTAGCGCTCCTCTATTTAAGTACTAGGGAGTATATAGGAATATAAACTAAGCTTTAGGAATAGGTATAGATTAGTTTATAGAATAGGAGTTACTTATTAGAATTAGTTATACTTATAAGTATTACTTTTAAGCTTACTTACTTTAACTACTTATATATAACCCTATTATTATATACTTTATAAAGCTTTAGATAAGGAATACTTCTTAAGTTTAACTTATTTATATTATTCTTAGCTTTTTTAAATACCTAGTTCTTTTTTATATAATAGACCCGGATTTACTAGTTATTTATAATATAATATTAACTGAACATAATTATATAATTCTTAAGTATATATAATTTTTATCTCCTTATAGTAGCGAGATTAATATAATAGTAGAAGGCTTAAGGTTTAGAGAATCTCATATATTGAAAATACTAAGCTAGAAAGTAAAGGAGGGAGGAATGCCTCGACCTTTAGTAGTGTAGTACCCGGACCTCTAGCTTAGTTCCTTGTTTCGGTCCTGTTTCCTAGTTCCTATTCCCGGCGGATCATACAGTGGGCGCCATCCGTCACACTCTTCTACTAAATTAATGAAAGCACATCCAAACCATGATATAGGTTCTCTCGATCGACTTGATCAGGAACTTCGGATCTTCGTCACTGCAGATGGCGATTATGGATTGATACCAAGGAGTGCAGAAGTCATCAAATGAGTCCCTTCGCAATTATTCGTCCGCGAAAGGGGACGTGAAGGCTAACATAATTGGAAGGGCGATGTTGCTGCCCAGACGAGCTGAGAGCTAAAAAGCTGTTGAGTGGTTCGAATCATACTGGTGATATTGATGACTGATTTCTTCCCCTCCCTTGTACACTAACGAAGTTAATACAGAGGAATATGAAACCGTATTAACGTTGATTGAAGAAATACAAACTTACTAGATAGAGTAAAAGCCAGCAGCAACCAGTTCATAGATACAAGTGATTAATAAGAAAGTATAATCATGAAAGATATCCGGGGGGGTCATTCAAATTATTCTCGCATATAATCCTTTATATATATGGAGCTCCAACAAACACACTCAACGGCAGACTACAAGCAACCCCAAAATGCGGCATATCCACCGCCTCCACGATCTTCAAGTCTGCCGCCACACTGCACAAAATATAGCTCTCCTCCCTAGTTAACCCCTTCTCCGCAACCAGCCAATTAATCAACCCCCTTAACGCCTTCCTGCTCGCCTCCCTCAAATCCGCGTCAATACCGAGTGCCGCATACTCCCCCTTCCCTCCTCCTTTAACCAAATTCGCCGTATGTTCATGAGAAGTAACATAATGCGGACTCTCGACCCACCGCATGCCCTTCTCAACCGTCAACCTGACGGTGACATGCATCGGCGTCTCGATCGCCGTCCCACAAACCTCGCCATCGCCCTGGGCCGCATGGCCATCACCACACGAAAACAGGGCTCCCCTCACCTTAACGGGAAGGAACAGCACCGAGCCGACAGTGATATGTTTGCAGTCGATATTCCCACCCGTGTCATACGGCGGGATGGTGCTCCACTCGCCGGGCTGCTCTCTCGCTAGTCCGACGACGCCGAGGAACGGGTTAATAGGGATATGGATCCCGGGTTTGAACACGGTATACCCGTCGTCTCTGTGCGTCTCCAGATCCCAGATCTGCAGCTTGGGCGTTGGGAACTCGTCGTGCAGGAGCCCGAAGCCGACAGCGCTGGGGAAGATGGCCGTCCAGCCGTAGCGCGCGGGTTTCAGGTCCACGAACTCGATCCTGAGGACGTCGCCCGGCTCGGCGGTGTCTACGTATATTGGCCCGTGGGCTGGGTCGGCGAGCGAGAAGTTGAAGGTGAGGAGGTCGGCGGTGGTGGAGGTGGCGCTGAATTGGTTGTGGCCGCCGTCGAGCAGGTCGAAGGTCAGTGTGCTGCCTGATGGGACGGTGGCGACGGGAGGGAGGGAGTTGTCCCATTTTAGGTGGCGGTCCGATTTGGAGATGTGGAAGGTGTGGGCCATTTTGGGGGGTTGGACGAAGCTCGGGTGTCACCAGAAGGGGTGGTGGGCTGTTTGTGCTATGGATCTGGATGGTTTCCTACTTTTTGTTCGTTTGTGATATGGGATGAGGCGTGGAGAGGCATGGAGAGGCGTAGTTTGAGACGAGTTGTCTTTCGTGTGAGATGACTGAGGAGAGCTAGAGGGACTACCTGATTGAGGATAGCTGCTCAGAAGTGGGGTAGATTCGCGGCACGCTAGTCTTCAAGTCAACGAGACAGTAGTAGATATTGAGGACGTAAATTTGTTGCACAGGTATTTCCCCCTTAAAGGCAGAGCGTCGTCTATAATTTCGAGGCTGAAATAAGGTTCTTGATGGTTCTCAATTCATGATAGGGGGCGTCACGTGGGGGACTCCTGAATCGCCTCGGTTAGAGACCTCCAAAAGTCGAGCCGAAATTTTAGCGGAGACGCTCGGGGTAAATCCCAGAATCCAAAAGCGAAAATCCATGCATCAAGGCTTCACCGCTTCTTGGTCATTTGGGTCTTTGTGCATCCATCAATTAGAGCGGTCTCAACTGAAAGAGGGGTTCAAGTCAGGAGCCCTGCCCGAGAACAGCCTCTTTAAGCGGCCCCCTCATCCGATCTGGCTTGGGACTTGTGCCTGAAGTCGACCCCACCCGCTATTCCGGCGCCAGTTAGTGTAGATTGAGTTTCGAACAGAATTTGAGGCTCAACAGCTACCAGGCCCTTCTCTTGTCAAGATTTAAGTCTACTTTTCATGTTTGACATTATTGTACCTAGCAGGAGTCGCGAAATGTTCCAGGTCGCGTCACAGGGATAGAGCCTGGGCGCAATTCGCGCAGCCCCCACGGCGCCCGAAAGACCCCAGCAAATTTAATCCCTGATGGTGATCCCTCAGTACGATCCTTCGATGCGTGTTCTCCGCTCCACCATCGTCGCTGTGAGTGGTTCGTTCCCAGCCTTCGCGCATCGTGAAGATGGGGAGGCTGGACAGAAGAGGCAACTGCGAAGCAATTCCGCGCCTGTGCTGGCAATGGCCTGACTCCATCTGCCGTTGTCTTGTGAGAGTTTCTTGGGGGAGGCTGGGGGGGGTTATCTTTTGTTCTCTGGAGTTTTCCGCTCTTTGGAAAGTGTTGCAAGTTGCTGGGTTGAGGGCCCATAAGTCGAGTCGGATATGGATGGCTAGCTCCGGAACTCTGGGTCCTTTCAAAGGGTTGAAAGCTCTAGCCTAACCGTGTCTCTGGAAATGTGCTTCCTGCACTTGATTCGACATATTCACAAGTGTCGGCGACTACGGGTTGGGGTAGGACGGTACCAGGAACGAACATTTGGAGATCTTCAACACCAACAACCACGATTCCCGATGGTGGCGGCCGTCAACTCTGCGCTAATCATGAGGTCGCACTGTCGCAGTCACGCAGTCCAGCTGGCATCTGTTAGCAGGGAAACGCTGCTCACGTCCCCACGATACCGGCTTTCCGTGACGAGGTGCTGCTCACTTCCACGTTTGGAAGCACTGCGCCGCAACTGATAAGTATACCGGCGGCCATCACTACTGTGGTCTGCAAGGGCAGGGCACCACCGTCCACATTTGATAGCGACCAGCCTATCCCGCGAGCGTGGCGCAATCGTTATCTCTGCGACTGCGAGGCAGCCTGGCAGGCCCGGCCCTTCAACCTCACCCCCCCCCGTCTTCTGATACCGAGAGTTCCCGACCACTCGACTCTCCGTTCAGATGCAAAAAGTAGCCACCAGCGCAGCCCACACTTTCACGGGACCAGGAGCAGGAAGAGGGCTTGAGAGGGCTTGAGAGGGCTTCAGAGAGTTTGAGGGCTCGTCCAGTCGCCGCCCGACTCTCCGCAGCCAGGCTACTGTACTGTGCAGGATTCCAGCAGCACGAAACAGGCATCCGAATCATTCGCAGCCCACAGGACGAGGCCCGGTACCGTCCAGTATCACAAGCAGCGGGCGCGAAGAACCCTCGGCCATCGCTGATTTGCTGGGACCCGCCTGGCAGGTCTAATCAAGGTTCACGCCTGCAGTCCAGCCCATCACCGCCCGTCCAATCTACTATGCAGTACTGTATCATTATTAGCAGCCCGAGCCTTGTGCTCCTTTTCTGTGCGCCCAGAATCAATCTCCAATCCCCAATCCCCCCACCGTCTGCCACCTGGAAGTACTGTACCTCGTCGTAGCCGCAGCTGCTTCCTTCTTCCTTCTTCTTCTTCTTCTTCTTCCATTCCTACAATCAATCCGCCTCGACGACATTGCTCCAGCACGACGTTCTATTTTACGCACCAGCGTTGCGTGCCGCACGGTTAGGACACCCTTGCTACAACCCTCTGTTTCTCGAGCTTCCAGAACGTCGCAAAGCCTGTGCGACCACGCGACAGTTGCGACTGAGGCTCGGAGATCGACTTGACTCGACTCGAGATCTGACATGCCACGGCCCATGCCCCGCATCCTTCGAAATTGCATTCTCCCGTCGTCTAGAAAATCGCGAAAGGAATGCGCCTCCAGATTGATCAATCTCGAAAGATAGAAAAGCCACTGCGGACCCCGTCCACTCCTCGCTCGTCCCCTCGGTGGAGGTAGACGGGCGTGGCGGTCGGTCCAGTCCAGGTCAATCGCCATGTCGATTTACTCCGATCCCCCACCGGCGCGAACCTTCCACGCCGACAAAGCGACTCTGCTCGTGTGCTGGTGGTGCACCATCTTCGCGGCGGTGATAATACTGTTCCGGGTGTGTGGGAGGTACATCCGGTCAGAGAAGCTATTCAAGGAAGACTGGCTGGCTTTTGGGTGCATGATCCCACTTTTCTGTCGCATGGCATGCGTCCATATCATTTTGCTCTACGGGACGAACAATGCCATCACGACGGGGCTCACGGACGAGGAGATCTGGCACCGGTCGATTGGTAGCAGATTGGTTTTAGTTTCCCGCATTTTCTATGCCGCAACGCATGTTTGGTCCCAAACTTTCTTCTAGCTTCCACTAACAAGGTTTTCCAGGCTATGGATGCTCAAACTCACCATCAGCGAATTCTTCAAACGATTGACGCTTAATATATGGACAAGGTCACACGAGGTGATGCTGCAGGGCATCAGGTGGTTTCTGGCTGCTACATTCATTGCAGTAGTGATTGCGGATCTGGCTGAATGCCAGCCCTTCACTCACTACTGGCAAGTAGTCCCCGATCCGGGAGGAAAATGTCGACAAGGCTACGCCCAGCTCCTCACAATGGGGACCTGCAACGTGATAACCGACCTCCTCTTGGTCGTTTTCCCGATCCCAATCATCATTCGCTCCAAGATGGGAGCAAAAAGGAAGGTCCAACTCGTACTCCTCTTCGCCGGCTCCCTCCTCCCGGCCGGGACAACCCTGTACAGACTCCCAAATATAGTCGACCGTCACGGGAGTCAGCAATACCGCTCCCTCCTCGCCTCGATCGAGATCCTCTTTGCCACAGCCGTGGCCAACGCCTTGGTCCTCGGCTCCTTCGTGCGCGATCGGGGCGTGAAGAAACAGAGGTGGAAATTTGGGTCGATGAGCGATAGCATCGACCGCACGACCTCGCGACGGGGTACCGCGACTCGGCACTGGGGAAGCGACGAAGATCTCGTGAGGGGTCTAGGACTGGGCGTGGATCCAGAGCTGAGGGAGTCGGAGCCTACTCCAAGACCGGCACCTATGGCGACTGCTGGAAATGTGCCCGTTAAGGCGCATAGGGTTACGGGGATGGGGATTGGCAAGGATTGGCAATTTCCAGGGGAAAGGAGCGATACGAGTGATGATCTCGATGTGATGAAGATCGAGACACACAGCCCTGGGGATGTCTCATCGATCAACACCCCGAGGAAAGTCTCGTTCTTTGATGTGGGTGGGTTACTAGAGGAGGACCAGCCGAGGAGAGTCAGCTCCACGAGGACGACGGATACGGATGGCGGGTCAAGCTTTGGTCCTCTGTACGGGAGCCAATACGGTGAGCAAGGTCTATCCCCAGCTCCGCCGAGAAGAGGGAGTTCGGCCCTGCTCCAAGATGTCGGAGGATTGCTGGGACCCAGGAGAGAGCGCATTCAACCCTCGCGAGGAATCGAGTTACAGACTATCCAGCAGGAACAGTCCGAGCCTTCCTCTTCGCACAATTTAATCCGGCAGCAGACGACTCACTCGTTACAAGACGTCGGCGGTCTTCTACGATAACCCGAAAGAAAAATGATGGGAAAAGGTGAGGGATGACGATATATCTGTGTATAATTTACGCCATTGCTGTTTTGGATTTAGCGGTATGAGGCATGACTGGGCGAGGAGTTTGGAGTCGATCACCAATGGCCATGGCCCACGGGTTTGGGACGGGATTTGGATATGATAATGTTGCTATATACCACAGCGATTTCATCGCTATCTGTGTTTATTTTACGACGAAAGGGAGGAGATAGATAAGGACTGAATGAAAAAGTCCTCTAAGCCACGTATTGTGCCTCGCAGCAGATCGTCGCACCTCAACGTGAAGTCCAGCTCTTGCTTCCTACCTGACTAGTCGTCAGCACACCGTTTCTGAGCCTATCCCCACTGCTAGCTAGCTTCTATTTGTTTTCCACACACGCAAAGGAATTAACGAGTCGCTGACATGCGATCACGCATGCCTTTTTGCCAGCATCCGCTTCATCCATCTTTGCACCACAACCCCTTTTCTTTTCTTTTCCTCTCTTCTCGTTCCTGCATGATGTGACGCGTGCATGTCGCATTGGGCTTGCAGCTCAGCTCAGCTCCACTCAGCTCCACTCATGTAAGGTACCTACCTACCTCAGCTCGAAGGGTTGACTAAGCCGTTCCACGTAAATCAACTGGATTTGCACACAAATTCTTTCCCTTTCAACACAATGAAAAGTGACTTCACAGTTGGGTAGGCGTTGATTTAAATACTATTTGCGGGAGGGCTGTAGATAGCTAGCTGCAAATGTGGCTCGCTCACGTGTCGTATAGTTGGAATGCTGTACAGCGCGAACCACTCGATGATTTCTTTACGAGCCAGCCGTTCTATTGATTTCGGTTTACCAGTACATATGAGTTTCATCCTTGTGCACTGGATAGTCGCGGCATTCTCGATATTATGATTAGACTGTTCGGGTTTCACTTTAGGAAAATTTTGATATTTGAAAATTTATATAAAAAAATTCAAGCGAGCGAGGCAGCTCTTACTAGCTTTCCTTGTTTCACAATTTCGCAATGTAAAAACAGGAGATATTAACTCCTTCGATTTTAGACGCGTCTTTAGATAACCTTCTTTTCGCCGTGAAGCATCTGCGCAATCGCGACTTTACAAGTCCCTGTATCACGAGTAGTGTGTCAAAAAAATAATTAAGGTAATTAATTATATTTAATTAAATTAATTTTCTAATTAATTATAATTTGATTATCGACTTCCTGTGACGGGCTAGCTGCAATGTCATTAATTAAATAACTAACTACTCTATATATAAAGAGGATAACTTGAAGAGAGGAAGAGAAGAGGCGTTAGCCTTGTATAGACGATATTAGGTCCCTCTACTAGTCTAGTTGGTATAGTAACTGGTCACGTGTAGCGATGGCTACAGGCCGAGCTCCAATTCTAGGGGTAAACCCTCATAATACCCCCCCTTCCGGGAAATCACGTTCTCGGTCCTTTAAACCGGGGAAGGGGTACTTCTATAATACAGGTTACGTCCTTTACGAGCTATTAGTACTCATCTCTTTCTACCTAGGGGAATATACCCGGCTACTTTCCGTGCTTCCTAGTTATCCAAGGCTTATATCTCTTCTAGGGCTAATTAGGGCTCCTAAGTTAGTCTATTATATGATACCTACTTTACTAGGTAGCATAGGTTATTTCCACGTCCCGGGGCTTTCTTTTCATCGAGGATTACTTCGATTTTATACTCTTCCTAGTCGCCGACGAGTGTCGGGCTATTCTAAGCGTCATCCTGCTTTTAGGACGTAAATAGATCCGTAGCGGCAAGTTTAAGTTATCTACTATAGAAGACGTTATAGATTCCTGGTAGTGTATCTAGGCGGAAACTATATAATCCGACCGCCTCGAGAATCGTGTACTTTTGGTACTTAGTATTAAGCTTCTTTATTAGTTAGTTGGTTTTAATATTCTCTAGGCTAAGCTAGACCTTATCTCTGACCTTATATTACGGTGCTTACTCTCTCTAGAGATTAGCTATAGCCTCTTAATCTTATTAAGCTACGGCTATAGCTATCTAAGCTTATTCTAATACTTATTTTAGCTTCCGGATTATATTATTAGCTTTCTAAATAGGGGAGAGCCTCTTATAACATACGTCTTCCCCAAGTTCGGCTTTCAAGTCTAGGACATCTATATAGTAGCTATAGGTCAAAAAGAATAAGCTAACTTATATAGAGGCTACCTCTCTATTATTAATAGCTAGCTCCGCTAATAGTAGTATTATTACTTAGTTATCTTAAGCATAGTCTACGAAGTTCTAAAGGTATATTTTAATTATCTAATTTATCTATTCTATTAATCCGTTAGTTTCGGGGCTAAATACTATAGAGAGTCTCTGCTAGATCCCAAGTAATTAATATATTCGTTTCTATAGGGTACTCACAAACTATACTCCTTAATCTAATATAATTACCTTCAGGAACCTATATTATTAGTAATAGGTAATAGTGAACTACTTCACTATTATTCCTACCTCGATATTTAGTAGAGCTTCTAGTATTACCCTCTTTCCTAGTTAGTCTATTAAGACTATAAGGTTTATATATCTATTACTTTTTAGTAAGTCTATAATAAAGTCTATTAATAATTCTTACTATATTTAATTAGGGATAAGAAGGGGCTTTAGGAACCCTTACCTCCTATTTCTCTATACTATATTCCTATAGTACTTATTATAATTCCGTGAAAACCTCTAGACGTCGCTTAATAAGCTAGGCTAAAAGAACTACCTAGATATAAGGATATTAGTTTATTCCCTACTAGGGTAGCTAGTCTAGGTTAAGTTATAAATAGTCTAGATTATAGACATATATAGTAGTTCATTATTAGGCACTTATAACCGGTCTCGAAACTATAGACCTCCTAATAGTAATACTAAGTATTCCCCTATTAATATGAGGAGCTTAAGTTTTAAAGGAAACGTCTAGGCTCCTTATTAGATAGCTTATAGGGTAGCTTAGTAAACTTTATCTTAGCTCTTCGCGTATATCTATAATATATCTAGTACTATAGAGTTATTAGTAGAGGGTATTATTCTTAGAGTAACTATTTTGTCTTAGTTTTAAATATTCCTACCTTTAGTAGGCTTTAGGTCTTCTTAAGCTAAGCTTAAGAAGGATTTTAGTAGTTATATATTACTTATTAAGCAGGGTTTTATCTATCCTTAGGTCCTTATAAGGGCCGCTTTAATTACTCCTTTTAGTAGGTCTTTAATTACTTCAGGTCTTAGGAGTTATAATATCCGCGCTTATATATACTCGTTGTCTACTCCTACTAGTGTATCTTACTCTCTTCTTAATAAGGTATTAGTATATTTATTCGTCTTCCCTAGGATATCGGAGATCTTAAAGTTATAGTATAAGAGGATTAGTGACTATCTTATTTAGTATTCTATAAGTTACTTCGCTATTATAAAGTATTCCAAATTCTTATAGTCTATCCTAACTTTAAATTCCTTTATACTCCTAAGTTCTATATCTTATTCCTATAGATAACGTATAATTATAAGTATTTCTTTATTATAGATCTCGTAGTTATATTTAGTAGGTAAGTTTTTCTTTAAAAAGAATACGTATAGCTTTATAATTCCCGTATTATTGACTTATATTAGAGTACCTCTAATGCTCTACCCTAAGGAGTTAGTCTCAATGATAGTTTCTTTCTTATAGTTAAATAAGAGGAGGATTATTACCGAGGTAAATATTACTTTAAGCTTTTCAAACGACTTATTAGCCTCTTTAGTCCAAGTGAACTTAACGTAGTCCTTATATATTATATCTAGTATTAGTAGGATAATCCTTAAGAACCTATTAATAAATTATTAGTAGAAGTTTATAAAACCAAGGAAGCTTTAAATAGCCTTTACTAACTTTAGGGCTTCCTACTCAAGTATAGCCTTTACCTTAGCTAGGTCTATATGGACTCCTTTTCCTACTTTAATAATAAACCCTAGGTACTTCGTCTCCTAGACCTTAAACTCGTATTTTAAGATATTGAGCTAGAGTCCTACTTCACGTATATATAGTAGTACCTTCTATATGTGCTTATGATATTCCTTCCTAGAACCCGATAAGTAAATGAGAATATTATCTATATAGGCTAAGTAGAACTTATTAAGGTAGTCCCTTAATACCTAATTAATATATTTCTGGAATATACTTAGTATATTAGTAAGGCTAAATAGTATAATTATCTATTCAAAGAGGCTATAGTAAGTTCGGAATATAGTTATCTACTCGTCTCCCTAATTAATACGGATTTTGTGAAATACTACTATTATATTAAGCTTTATAAACTATTTTGCTTTCCTAATATTCCTTAAAGTTTTATAGATTAAGGGGAGAAGGTATTAGTCTTTCTTAGTAAGTCTATTAAGATTCCGGTAATTAATATAAAAACGTAACCTACCGCTTAGTTTCTTTATAAAGAGTACTAGTACTACTAGTAGTGAGTTACTTATATAGATAAAGCCTTTATCTAGTAACTCCGTTAGGGTTTTCCGTAGTACTAGGAGCTCTTCCCTTAATATATTATAGAGGGGGCCCTATAGTACTTCCGGTATTTTTCTATCCTTCTTCTCTAGCTCAATCTTATAGTTAACCCTATTACCTCTTAGGGGGAGAAGCTTATCGGCTTTAGAAGGGTTAAAAAGGTCTATGAATTTATAGTACTATTTTAGGAGTATAGCTTTTAGGTCTCGTTTTAACTTAACTACTAATACTTTATTAATATTAGCTACACTAGCTAAGAAGACTTAGATACTAGCGTCTTTCTTAGACTTCTTTACCTATACTTGGAAGGATATAGCTAAGACTTATATATACTCTATTATCTTTTTTATCGTGAGTCGTACCACGTTCTAAACCACTACTCTAGTAGAGTTAATAGTTATTTTCCTTCTAGGGGTATTAATATAAGTATCTTATCCTATATACTATAGTGTGATGTGTAGCGGGTTACACGTGACATTGGCTCATGTGATATACCTCGGCTTTCGGGCAGCATGGTCGGCGATCAGGAGGATTGACGATCCTATTATATCACAAGAATACCACTGATTGGTAGGCTGGCTAGTGCTTATCAATTGCTAGATTATACGTACGTCATTCTGGGCTCCTATTTACAGGAGCCTGCCCTGGACCTCTGAGGAGGGACAGAGATTAGTTCTGTACTGAATTTGACACTGGTGATTTTTAACACCATAACTCTGATTCTACCCATTGCCTTATTGCCTACCAACAACCACCTCACATATAGTATCCCTAAGATTAGGTTATACCCTACCAAGTATAGGATAATATAAAAGAAAACACGGTCTTTATAGTGACCTTTAATATCTATTAAGATATATACTACTTCATCTATCTACCCTATAGACCTATTAAATCCTTAGATCTCTCTTAGAGATATCTTTAAGTACTAGAGGTTATTTCTTATTATAAACTTAGAGTTATATATTCTATAGGACAAGTACCCTATATTAATTAAAGCTTTTATAAAGGATTAATTATTAATTAAAGCTAATATAAGAAAAGGTATTCCTTCTATTTTATATCTGAAATTTCTCTAAGCCTCACCTATAGAGGCTTTCCTTACTTAGCGCTTCTTCCTATATCTTTGGGAAGAAGCTACTTATTTCCTAAGCTTATATCTATATTATATTCCTCCTCTATAGGGGTTATTATAGTAATAGTATAGATTATTAGTAGTTTCCCTTCTAGGCGTTTTAGTAGGAGTAAGTAATATTATCTACTTCTATAGTCTTTACTCTTATACCTTATATATAACTTAGTGTTTTATTAATAGATAAACTCTTCCTTAGTTAACTATACTACTCTTATTCTAGTACCTTTTATAGCTACTATTCTTATTATTATAGGTTCTTATTCTATTTATTCTACTTATACGAGTTCTTAGTTCATATGAGTCCCGATTACCTTAGTCTAGTTCTTTCTCCTCTGAGTATATTCGTCTCGTTCATTAATCTAGTTACTAGTTCTATATAGTTAAGTATAGTAACTCACATAGGTT
The DNA here is from genome assembly GCA_021399465.1 of Hyaloscypha sp. PMI_1271. Lineage (NCBI taxonomy): Eukaryota > Fungi > Ascomycota > Leotiomycetes > Helotiales > Hyaloscyphaceae > Hyaloscypha > Hyaloscypha sp. PMI_1271. Next base: position 19,091 of record JAJTUS010000019.1, on the reverse strand, counting down.
AGGTATAATTCTACTCTAACTATACCGTCTATGAGTTTCTCTAATATAGTAGCCTTAAGAAATGCCTTCTTAATATCATTAGTCTATAATTATCCTTTAGCTTCAAGGATTAGTATATTAAAAGTGTTTTGGAAGTCGATGAATAGTATTAACCTTTACTTAATACGGTTTAGCTTATTGATTACCTTCTATTTCGCTCGTAGGTCTAGGAATATAAGGTCTATCTATTCATATAGTCCTTATAGTATAAACTAGCTAGTACCTCTTATAATCTCTACTTAAGGGAAGATTCTAGACTTAGCCTCTCCTACTAACCTACTATATATATACTAGACTTGTATCTTCTCGTCTCTAATAGTATTCCCGTTAATTTCCAACTTTGCTATTATCTTAATAGAGAACTCTCTATATTTTGCCTTATCCTTTCTATTATACTTAGCGATATCCCTAAGGTATTATTTCGGTTATTTAGCTTCGGATGGTTTATTCTATTTAGGGGCAGGGCTTTAGTATTAGGTAGCTAGTGTATATATACCTATAGTACTAGTCGAGGCGAAGGGGGCTTCTTAAGCTAGGCTCAGGAACTAGGGCTATTAGTTTAGGGAGTTCTAGCTCTATATCTCGAGAGTCGCGAGTCTTTCAAGTAACGTATATTGGTTTTCTACTAGTCGGGCTAAGAGATTATTCTAGGCTTCTATAAAGCTAGCTAACTATAGCGGGATATCTATTAGTATCTATAGCTAGTTCTCGGGCCCTACCTAAGAGGATTACTGTTATTATTCCTCTATTATTTTAGTTCGACGGAATGGCGTCGGTGATATTCTCTAGTCTCGTGAGAGATAGGAGAAGAAGTTATCCTAATATAACGGGCTAGCTATAATATCATTAATTAAATAACTAACTACTCTATATACAAAGAGGATAACTTGAAGAGAGGAAGAGAAGAGGCGTCAGCCTTATATAGACGATATTAGGTCCCTCTACTAGTCTAGTTAGTATAGTAACTAGTCACGTGTAGCGATAGCTATAGGCCAAGCTCTAATTCTAGGGGTAAACCCTCACACTTCCAAAGAAAAATGAATTATTAGACTAATTATAATTAAATATATTTAATTATTTTTTAATTATCACGTGAAAGTTATATAAAGTTATATAAATAATAAATTCTATTCTTTTTCTTTATATAATATATAATTAAAGTATAAAGAGAGTAAAGGTGAGTTAATTTCTTAAGAAGAGAGAAGAAGAGTAAGGTAATTTATATGTGAACTATTTGCTCTAGATATCACATGACTACACCACGTGAGTACCAGAGCCGAAACCCCTACTATAGTACTTATTTACAAATCTAAGTAAAGCGAGTAAAGGTAGCTTACTAGCTATTAAGCTATTTATAGTAAGGTAGTATCTAAATTAGGCTAGATTAAACTTTATTTTTGCGCTATAATACTTGTACTAGTTCTGAAGTCACGTGTAATATCACTTGACCAAATAATTAATTATATTTAATTAAATTAAGTAAATAATTAATTATTATCTTAATACGCCGGTTTACCCCCTCGGGTTTAGCGACCTCTATTTCGGGCAAGGTGCGTATATAGGCTAGCCGCTACTTTCAACGTCTATAAAAGTTCGCGCCCCCTACTACTCTACTATCTTCTTCTTTAATCCTTTCCTAACACCCCTCGCTCGGCTATTTGACCTCGTTATACGCTATTGACCCTTCCCTACTAGACCTACTTAGAATACTCTGTTATAGGCCCTCTGTGACGGCTAGTACCTCTATATAATCCGCTAAGGGCTAGGTATTAGGAGCTAGGGGCGAAACATGGGACTAAGCTAGGGATCTTAGTAATACTCTCTTAAAGGTTAAGGGACTCCTCCCTTCTTTACTCCTTAGCTTAGTATTTTTAATATATGAGATTCTTTAAACCTTAAGCCTCGACTATTATATTAATCTCGCTATTATATAATACTAAGCTCACTTGACCTAGCTTATAGAGGCGATAGTAATACTCTTAATAAAGGACTAGGGTACTATATCCTTAGGGGGTAAAGATAACTATATTACCCTTAATATTCGGTATTCCTCCCGAATCTCAAAGAAAAGAATAATAATAATTAGTTATAGTCCGCTAATTTAAAATAAGGAAAGATAATAATTAGTACTATTCTACCGACTTAAAATAAAGAGGAATCGATATCCTCTATAACTTAATTAACCTCGGAGTCTAGCCCTTAATTAGAATAGACGATATCTTTATCCTCTATAACTTAGTTAACCTTAGAGTTAGACCCTTAGCTAGACTAAATAATACCCTTTATTAACTAATAAGAGAGAAAGAAATAGTCTTACTCTTACTTAAGGAAGGATTAGTCTAGTCTACTAATCTAAAACAAAAAAGGATAATAATTAGCTTTAGCTTATTAATTCGAAATAAGGAGAGCTAATAATCGGTTTTAGTTAACTAATCTTAAATAACTAAGACCCCTTTAGGGTATAGTCTTAATAGACGATATACCTAGATTATTTAGCTTAGATAACCTTAGGCTAAGTATAGAAACCTTTAGCGCGGCTAGTAAAAGGCCCTAGTATAATAGAATAGAGGAGTAGGACTTCGATATTATAGACTACTAATACTAGGAGGCCTAGTATAGAACTTTCCTTAATAATAATATAAAGATATAATTAGCTAATAAGGAGGTATAGATTAATATAGATATACTTAAGATACTTATTAAATAAAGGAAGTTAATAGCTAGGGAAGACCTTATTAATGAATACTATAATATACTCGACTAATAAGTGAATTATAGCTAGAAAACTTATATTTATATTAATTAGTTAAATAATAGAATTAACGAATTAGAAGCGATTACTAGCTAGCTTTATAAAAAGGAGAAAACTACTTAGCTAGATATAGTAAAATAGAGGAATAAGTAAGTAGATATCTAGGAAAGTCGATATTCCTTAATAAGAGAATTACTTAAAGAGTAATACTAGGGCTTAGTATTACTAAGTTATAGTAATAGACCCCGACTCGTTAGAATTAAGGATCTAGCCCTATTTACTAGTAAGGACGACTATTAGATCAATAACTAAGTCTTTGATATAAGGAACAAATTAATATAGAACTCTACCGAGTTTAATAGTAAACCCCTAAAGATTACCTATATAATACGACTAGTCGCTAGAGACACTAGGGACCTTATATATAATTAACTAGAACCCGGTTTAGTTAGACAAATCTCGTTAATTAAATAGATCTATAAGATCCTCTAATAAGCCTATAGTAAAAGCAAAGAAATAGAATACTAAGAGGCGAAGGAGGACTACCGACGACTTTAATAAGGAGATAAAGTATTCCCGGTATTCTATACTAAATTTACCCGTCTCACGACTAAACTAGGGAAATTAATAGATAACTAGTATAATAATCTAATAAATAAGATAAATCTAGAGCTACTTAAGAGCCTCGGGGATAAGAAGTTTAATATACCTAGGGATCTCGCCGAATAATATATAGAATAAGAGAATAGGCTTCTCTTAATTAAGAACTAGTAATCTAGAGAAAACCGCCTAATAGAAATGATCCGCTATTATACTACTCCCTAGACTAGGAAGAGTAGGGGTAATTAGGGACTAGCTACTAATCTATACTTAATGAAACTAATAACTTAACTAGCCTTTTCATAACTAAGGGAACTAGTCCGCCGGGAATTTGAGAAGAAATTAGAAATACCTAAGATACTTAATTACTACTTATATAAGAAGACTAGCTATATTAAAAAGGACTACTTAAACACCTATAAAGTAGCTTATCTTAAGGAAGACTATATAGATAAAATAAGTAAACTAGACTTAAATAATATAGAATATAATTCTTATTTATTATTTAAAGAAGAATCTAATAATAATAACTCGGGAAAAGTCTAACCCTAGGTATAGAGGTAACCTTCCTAGAGTAAGAGCTCTACTAAGAACTAGTAGACCTCACTTAACTTATTAGTAGGGAGTAGTTCTTAGTTAAATACAAGGTTTACTAGAAGGGAAATACTATAACCTTCTAATACTTAGTAGATACTAGGGCGAATATATATACTCTAATTAACTAAAAGTATATTTACCCCTTAACTAGAGTACTCTAAATACTAGTATATATATTTCTAGATCTTATCCCCCTTCGAGGATTCGATAAATAACCTAGTAAGGCTATTTAGTAAGTTATTATAGTAGACTTAGAAATTAACTAATACCTCTAGACCTAGTAATACTTCTTATCTATTAATCTAGGCTCTTATAATATAATCTTAGAGAGGAAATAGCTTACTAAATACGGTATACTACTAGACTATTAATAGAACTAGCTTAGATAACCGGGAGATACTATAACTCAGGTCCTAAAGAGAATAAGTATAAAAGAACTAGAGAGTAATAAAATAGTATCCCTTACCCCTTTATGAGACCTCCTTACTTGGAAAGCCGAATACTAAGCTAGGAAAGAGGAATTAAACCTTAATATTATTAATATAAATAAATTAATAGACTATTCTATATACCTCATTAGTATAATAGCCTTTTAACTTAGTATAAAGGATCTTAATAATTATAGTAGATCTATTACTATTAATAAGATCGACTATAAGCTAGAGAAATAAGATTAGAAACTAAGGAAACACTTATCTCTACTAATAACTACTAGGTATCCAAAAACCTACTTAGTCGAGTATTTAGCTTAAACCCGCGACCTTATATATACTCTCGATATAGACGAATAAAATACCCTTAGTAATACCTCGTTCTTTGACCCTAGGGAGCTATAAGAGCTTTAGACTATATTACTCTCTTAGATTAATAATATAGCTAGTGCTTTCTCGAGAAAAGTAGTAGATATACTACTATAGTCTCGGTTATTTAACTATAAACTCCGCTTCGATAGACTAGACCCCTTAATAAGGGTAGCTTACCTCTATAAAATAAGTTCCCTAGAACTAGGATAAATACAAGAGTACTTAATTAAGAACCTAAAGAAGGGTTTTATTAAGTTATCTAATTCCCCCTTCTCGTCGCTTATCTTATTTATTAAGAAAATGAATAATAGCTTATACTTTTATATTAACTATTACTAACTAAACGCCCTAATAAAGAAGGACTATTACCCTTTATCGCTTATTACTAAAACACTCGACTATTTAGTAGAATCGTTAGTATTTACTAAACTAGATATCTAATACGCCTTTAACTAGATCCTAATAGAGCTAAGCTCTATAGTATAAGTAGCCTTCTAGACGAGGTATAGTTCTTATAAACTAGTAGTTTTACTATTTAGACTCTATAATAGTCTTATAATATTCTAGAGATATATAAATACTATCCTAATTAATTATTTAGATAACTTATACTCCGCCTATATAGATAATATCCTAATCTTTTCTAAGAATAAGAAGGAATACTAATAATATATCCGAATAGTCTTATAGAAACTTAAAGGTACTTGTTGGTACAACCGGTTTCCCGAAGGTCATGTGATTTACGTCACATGATTTCCTATATATAGGATATGGGACATGGGATATGCAGGAAACGGGACATGCCGGACACTAGCACTAATTAGTCTTAGCGTATTTAGGGATCGCATATTAGAACCTCGATACTACGATCCCTACTTACTAGAATACAACAACTTCACTAACCTACGTAATTAGTATTCCACGCCTACGTGACGGTGCTACGTGTTACTAGTGAACCGATAGTACTAGATTATAAGTTAATATCTATAAGTATAAGTTCGAGGTATTAAAGACGATATTCCTAGGGTTTATTATTTCTAATTAGAGTATCTAGGTAAACCTTACTAAGACTACTATTATCTAGGATTAGGACTCTCTTATAACTAAGAAAGAGGTTTAGTTATTCCTAGGCTTCTATAACTTCTACTAGAGGTTTATATAAGCTTATAAGTAAGTCTCTCGCTCCTTAAACCAACTAATAAAAAAGGATATACTATCGAAGTTTATACTTAATAAGAATTAATAAGATACCTTTAAATACCTTAGAGAGTTACTTATCTTAGTACTTATACTACTCTACTTCTAGTATAACCAAGAAACCCGACTAGAAACTAATTATTCGGACCTAGCTACTATAGGAGTACTAATCTAGAAGAGTACTAAGGATAAATAATAGTACCCTATTACTTTTTATTCTAAGGCTCTTAAGGATACTTAGCTTTATTACGAAATCTATAATAAGGAACTACTTACTATTATCTAAAGGCTATAAGAATAGTAAGTAGAACTAATTAGTCTATTTACTTTTCTTATTATTATAGACTATAAAGTACTTGAGTACTTTAGGATAAAGAAGCTCCTAAACGAGTAGTAGATATAATAAATAAATATCTTATTATTATTCTATTTTCAGATTACTTATTAGCTAAGTAAAGAGAATACGATTACTAATATCTTATCTAAGAAGGATAAGCTTATAACTATATAGAAGTAGACTAAAGAGGCTAAAAAGACACGTGTGGTTTTCTATCCTAGTATAATCCTCGTTACTATTAACGAATTAGTTGCTACTCTTCCCCCTTCAAAGCTTAGAGAAATTAATAAACTAATAGTTACGAATAAGGTTATATAAGTAAATCTCATAGATCTATCTTTAGAGGATAATCGAGAGAAGGCTCGCTAGAAGATTAACTTATAGGAGATATCTAGAGATTACTTACTTTATAGTAAGAAGCTTATAGTACTAGATAACTATAATTACTTATAAACTAGACTCTTATAATAAATCTATAGTATAATAACTATAGCTTACCTTAGTCGAAATAAGACAAAGATCCTAGTTAAATAGCTCTACTAGTAGTCTAGCCTCTTAGTAGACGTCGACTAGTTTATAGTAAACTATTATAACTACTAGAGATCCTATAAACTAAGGGATAAGATACTTAGCTTATTATACTCTTTACTAGTTCTCTTAAGGATATAGGACGACTTATTAATAGATTTTTATAGCTCTAGCTTAATAAGTAAAGGATATAATAATATCTTTATTATAGTTGACTAGTTATCTAAATACTATATTAGCTTACTTACTATAAAGAATACTATTACGAGGACTACTACTAGCCTCTTTTACTAATATATCTAGTGATTTAGGGGCTCTCCCCTAACTATTACTAGTAATTAAGGCCTCTAGTTTATCTTAGAGTTTATAGACGAATTATCGAAATTAACTAGGACTAAACTAAAACTCTCGATAATAGAATACGCCTAAACTAATAGCTAAATAGAGATTATTAACTAGATAATTAATATACAACTATACCCCTTTATAAACTACTTTTAGGATAATTAGGCAGACTTACTCCTAGTACTTAATACTACTAGCGCCGCTTACCCTTATAAATTAACTAGCTTATTACCCTTAATAGTCGACTATAGGTATGAACCCTAATTAGACTTTAATTAGACGCTCTCGACTACGAAGTTTAAGATACTAAGAGAGAAACTAAATTACGAAGAAGTATAGTAGTAAGCTAAGAGAATTAATATAGTAATTACTTATACCTAATAATATATAGCTAAGGCTTAAGAATAATAAGCTAAATAAGCTAATAAGAAATAGTAAGAACCTAACTTTAGCCTAAAAGATATAGTTTATATAATTAAAAAGATATAGAAAATAGACCGACTTTTAAATAAGCTAGATTACCCTCTTACTAGACTATTTAGAATTATTTAAATAGTCGGCTATTCCTATAAATTAGACCTCTTATTATCCTATAAGATATAGCTAATCTTCTATATAAATAGACTTTATAAGGACCTAGGTAACCCTTTACTTAGCTAAACGAATAAGGAACTAGACTTAATAAAGGTAAATAGTAAACTAGAATAAGAGGTCGAGAGGATATTATCCTCTAGGATACTCTATAGTGAACTCTACTATAAAATAGAGTAAAAGAAATAAGATATAGATAACGAATAATACCTTATATTAAACTTTAAGAACTCTACTCTAGAACTCCGAAAATTCTATAAGTAAAATCCTAACGAAGTAAGACCTCTTATTCGCCTAGACTACTAGATTAGATATATAGAGGAAGATAAGTTTAATGAGAACTACTTTAATAATGATAAACCTTAGTATAAGGGATCTAGGATCTAGAGGACGAGAAGAAAGAACTAGATATTTTCTAGGTTTTATCTAAACCTAAAGTATATTTCCTTTATTTAACTATATGATTTAGTACTATATTCCTTCCTTATATCTAAGTAAAAACCTCTCTTTTATTATACTATAATATATCTTATTACTAGAGTAGCTTACTTAAGGAGAAGTGAATTTATAAAGCTAAGATAAGAATAAATTTATAACTTTCTATCTTATAAAAATATCACGAAATCCCTCTTAATTACCTTAATTCTTATAACTATATCTATTTCTACTACTACTAATACTATAACCTAGCTATAGATATAGCTTAAGAGAATAGTAATATTAGTACTTTACTAGATACTATACTAGCTATTATTAATATATTCTAGAAGCTTAGCTTATATAATAGTATTACTAGTGCCTTAGCTTTACTCTATACTAAAATAATAAACGTCACTACTAGTAAATCTACTTATATAAATACTAAAGGTAATATTATCCCTAAGGAGTAAGTTGAGATATACTATATAACTTATAAAGCCCTATATCTAATTCCTAAGGTTACTACTATATAACTCATTATAGAATAAGAAGAAGAAGATAAAAATAATACTCTTACTAATAAAACTATTAGTATAGTTTCCCGGAGGTCATGTGATTTATATCACATGACCTCGCTTCCCATATATAGGAAATAGGATATATGATATAGGATATACAAGAAACGGGATATACTAGACACTAGTACTAATTAGGCTTAGTATATTTAGGGATTATATATTAGAACCTTAATACTATAATCCTTACTTATAGAATACAACTACTTTACTAACTTATATAATTAGTATTCCACGACTATATAATAGTGCTATATATTACTAGTAATACTAATTAGTTTATATATATAGATTAGAGATAAATCGATTACGTTAAAGAAGTATCTAGTAGCCTATAGTAAAATCGACTAATTCTATATTAAAGGGAGGAATTACTATTAACTCTACGAAAAAGTATCTAGTAGCCTAAAGAGAGACAACTCTAGTTCTTATTAATTAATAAGCGATTAACTATTTGACTATTTAACTAAACTATCTAGTTCTACTATCCTTTAAGACTAACTTCGTTCGGTACTAAGACTACCTTCTTAGTAACTAACTATCACGGGCTAGGCCTTTGTGCAAAGAAGACTAGTGGTTCGATTAACTAAATAGAATTCTCTAAGGAGGAAAGAGAAGAGAAAGGAAAGCGAGGACAGGAACCGTGTTCCTTAAGGCGTCTAAGCTTCCTGAGTAACGTGTGGTTGCTCTATCAACTAAAGGGGGCGTGTCATATGACTACGGACATATCCGAGATCATATGACCTGAGCGAGGCTTCTAGCTAAGTATATCAATCGGGTCTCGACCCGTTATATTACCCCCCTCCTTACCCGCGAACGCTAGCCCCGTAAATACGTGGGCAAAACTTCCTTCTATCTAATACTCTCTTCCTAAGCCTCCAAAGCCGATGTCTCCTCTAGCGTAGAGCGCGGCTCCTATATAGGGCGGGTATAGCCCTTCCATTTCACAAGTAACTTCCTTGAGACTCCCTGGCCCCGTCTTATGTGCTTCTCATCGAGGATCCGCTCGATTTCGTACTTGTCTTCGTCTCCCACGAGCTGTGGTTGTGGCTATGAGTCGTCCTGGGACTAATACGGCAGCGGGTCTATTACAGCTAGCTAGAGGAGCTTGCTGTGGAATACATCGTGGATTCCCGGAGGTGTATCAAGCTGAAAACTGTGACTCCCTACGGCCTCTACTACTATATACTTAGTATACTTCGCGTCGAGCTTCTTGGTTAGTCTGTCCGTCCGTATATTCTAGAGGTTGAGCTACACCTTGTCCCTAACCTTGAACTCTGGGGCTTAGTCTCTCTTCCGGTTCGTCACTTCCTCCTGAAGCTATTGGGCCGTCGCTATCACAGCTTACACGTACTCTCGTGTATCGCGGAGCTTGTGTACAATATTATCCGCTATCTAGATAGGTGATACTCCTCCGCCTTCCTCGCTGACTTCGTCCTAGAGCTGGACTAGCTCTATATGGTATCCGTGGGATAGAAAGAAGGGGCTGACCCCCGTAGAAGTAGTGTCCCGGTTATTGATCACTAGTTCGGTATACGGTAGGAGGCCTACCTAGTTTACTTAGTCGTAATCCACAAAGGTACGGAGGAAGGTCTCGATCATCTGATTCATTCTTTCTATAGACCCGTCTATCTCGGGGTAGTACACTGTGGATAGTCGTCGAGTGATCCCTAGTAGCTTATATACCCTTCCCTATAGCGCTCCTACGAACTGCTTCCCCTAGTCGGATACTATAGCCCTTAGGAGCCTATATCGACGATAGTAGGTCTTCACGAACTACTTCGCTACCGTCTCTACCGTAATGTCCCTCATAGCCTCAAGTATCACTCCCTTTCCTAGGTGGTCCGTAATAACTATCATATTAGTACACCCTTCGCTCAACGGGAGTTCTACTATAAAATCAATCGAGATCTCTTACTAGATCCGACTCAGGACAGGGAGGGGCTTTAGGAACCCTTGACAGCGGTCCCTCTATACCTTGTTCCTTCTGTAAGCGTCGTAGTTTCGTACGAACTAACGTACCTGCCTTGACATGTTTGGCTAAAAGAATTACCGTGAGAGAAGGGCGCCTGTAATATCTCGTCCTAGGTAACTATACTAAATCGAGTCGTGTGTCTACTGGATTAGCTCTATACGGAGCTCTTCCGAGTCTAGAACCCATCGTCGCCCCCGGAATAGCAGTTATCCGGACTAGGATAGTGAGTACTCCCCTATTAATACCTTGATCTTTAAACTAGATAGGAAGACACGTTTTTCCTCTTATATTACCTCGACTATAGCCTAATATAGCTCGTCCCCCTCTTAGGCGTCTTACTATAGCTTCTTGAGCTCATCTTAGGTACGATTTTCTGCTCGTTACCCTATATACCCCCTACTAGGGCGGTCTTCTCCCGGACTTTAGCTTCTTGAGCCTGGCTCAGGAAGAGTCTCCTGCTCCTCGAAGACCTATACCTTATCTCGTCCCTTCCCTCGACGCTCCTAGTCTTAATCTTCTAAACCAGGCTCTGAGACTAGAACGGGCTTCTCCTTGGTTTGTCGTCTCACCCGTACCGGTACTACAAGGATCGTATCCTTAGGGAGGTTACTCAGGGTCTCTGGTTTTAGTAGTTATAATGTCCTCGACTACTAACGTTCGTCTTCTTCTCTAGTAGGTAAGTCCTGTTCTTGTCTTAAGAGTACGTCTACTCGTTCATTATCTTTCCCTAGAATATACGAGATCTTAAAATTATATTACGAGAGGATTAGGGACCACCTCATCTACTATTCTATGAGCTTCCGTACTATTATAAAGTACTCCAGGTTCTTATAATCTATACGAACTTCGAATTGATGTACGCTCCTTAGTTCTATATCCCATTCTTCCAAGTAGCGAATAATCGCTAGTATCTCCTTATTATAGATCTCGTAGTTATACTCTACGGGGTTATTCTTCTTCGAAAAGAATATACAAGGTCATAAGACGCCCTCCTCGTCGACTTATATAAGGATACTACCTACGCTCTACCTAGAGGAATCCGTTTCGAGGATAGTCTCTCGGTCGTAGTCGAACTATACGAGTATTAGGGCCGAGATAAACATCTTCTTGAGCTTCTAGAAAGTAGTCTCTACCTAGTCCGTCTACGAGAATACCTGGTCCTTGTATATAAGGTCAGAGAGCGGTCGAACGATCTCTGAGAATTCCCGAATAAAGCACTAATAGAAATTCGCAAACCCTAGGAAGCTCCTTACGCCCTTGACTAACTTAGGGGCCTCCTAACTTAGGATAGCTTCGACCTTCGCTAGGTCTATACTAACGCCCTTCCCGGCTTCTATAATGAACCCCAAGTACTTCGTTGACTTGACCTCAAATTCGTACTTATTAATATCGAGCTATAATCCTACCTCTTTTATTCGCTAGAGGACCTTCTATATATGTTCACGGTACTCCTTTCTCGACCCCGAGGAATAGACTAGGATATCGTCTATATATATAGAGCAGAATTCATCTAGGAAGTCTCTAAGGGCCTAGTTAATATACTTCTAGAAGGTGCTCGGGGCGTTCGCTAGGCTAAAAGGGGTCACTAGCTATTCGTAGAGTCTGTACCGTATACAGAAAGCTGTCTTCTACTCCTCTCCTTTAGTAATACGGATCTTATAGAAGGTGGCTGCGACGTCAAGCTTCGTGAACTATTTCGCTTTCCTGATATTCCGAAGGGTCTCGTAGATTAATAGGAGTAGGTACTAGTCCTTCTTCGTGAGCTTATTTAGGCCTCAATAGTCCACGTAAAACCGTAGCCCTCTACTAGGCTTTCGTACGAAAAGGATAGGGGCTATAGCGGGAGAGTGGCTTACTCGGATAAACCCTTTGTCTAGTAGTTCCGTGAGCGTCTTCCGTAATACTAGGAGCTCGTCCCGGGATATATTATATAGCGGTCCCCACGGTACTATAGGCTCCTTCCCCTCGACTACCTCTAACTCGATCTAGTAATCAACCCCTTAGCCCCGAAGCGGTGGCAACTTCTCTCCTTCCGCCGGGCTAAACACGTCTAGGAAGTCCTTATACTATTCTAGGAGCTTCGTACGAGGATCCGTCTTTACCTTCTAGGTCAGGGCCTTCTAGATATTAGCTAAGCTAGCTGAGAAGACTTCTATATTCCTCTTCTTACTCCTCTTTACTAAGTAGGAGAATGAGGCCACCGAAACCTATACGTAGTCCATTTTCCTTGACTTAGGGGTCGGTACGTCGTATACCCTATTCCGTACTAGGGTCCCTGACGACGAGATAAATAGTTCTGATCTCGAGCTATGGATCCGTATATCTTATAAACGTAACCACTACATACCTAAGATCATATCTGAATCAGTGATCCTAGGGACTATATAGAGGAAGGCACAGGATTCGTAATAACTATTAATATCTATACTCAATACCGCCACCTCTTCGATCATTTCTAGTACTACCCTATCAAAAGCTTCTATCTACTTAGGGGTAATTAGTATATACTAGAGGTTATATCGACTAGTAAAGCGAGAATCAATTATTCTGTATATTGTGTACCCGGTATTAATAAGAGTTCGTACGAAACACTCTTTATTAACTATTACTGATATAAGAAAAGGGGGCCCTTCTATATCTTTCCGAAATTACTTCTAAGCTTTCTAATCTGACTCTACCTCTATATACTCCTAATAGCGACTTTTATTAGAAGCTAGTCTTTTCCCGAATCGGACGAGCTCGAGTTCCCTTCGTTCTTACTCTGGCTCTCGTCTAGGGTATCGCTATCTCTCGCCCGGGCTATCTTCGCCTTCTTCGGGGCTATTCTCGACGCCTTCGTGTCCTTTGCCTTTAGCCGTTCTTCCCCCTTCCCTTTCCTCTACTTACTAGCTCTGGGGGGGGTACTCGAATATAGCCTCGCTCTATAGTCGCGTATAAAATAGTCGTCTTGACCGTACCGTAAGCAGAGTCTCTCCTTCCTTCGTCGATCGATCTCGTCACGGGAGGCCTAATTAGGGGTATTCTTCGGCTATTATCGCGAGTTACCTGGCGTGGGTTCCTATTCCATTGGCTAGGCAAGCGAGGTCGTACTAGAGGGAGGGCTTTTGGGTCTCTTATTTGACTAGTTCGGACAGCGGGCCTTTATACTCTTGACTTCGACGAGTTAGTCGTTGATTATTTGTAACTGAGAGTAATACTCCTCGTACGACTCTTCTTCCTTTGTTCTAACTATTCCTTCTATGAGCTCTATCGAGATAGCGGCCTTGAGATACCCTTTCTTGATCTCGTCTTACTAGCCCTATCCCTCCGTTTCTAGGATTAGGCGATTAAAGTCGCTCAAGAACTCACCTAAGGGGGTCGACTTCTGCCAGACCTGGTTCAATTCTCCTAAGGCCTTCTACTACTTCCTTAGGTCCCGGAAAGCTAGGTCTATTTACTTGAATAGCCCTTCGACTATGAACCCTCCTTCCTTCTACACGTATCCTAACTAGGGGTATATCCTACTCGCCGCTTCTCTGGATAAGCGTCCAAATCCGTACTAGACTTTCTCCCTTTCTCCACCGATCGCTTCACTATTAATTTCTAGCTTCGCCCTCAAGAGTCCCTCGAACTAGGGGTAATGGGCCAAGTCGTCCCCGTTGAACTTATCGGGGTTCGGGAGGCAGGCCTTTAGTCGTTTTATAGTAGGGGGCTGAGGATGTATGTGGAGTTGAGGTATGTGGACTAGAGGGGGTATCTGTGTTCGGGAGGGGTTCGGGGTTATCGTACGTTCGTCGATCGAATCGATTCGTGCGGCTAGGTTCGCCATTGAGTTTACTTGTTGTGCCGCTAGCTCTGATAGCTGTTGAGACTACGCTACGAAGGCTTCTCGTAGCCACTGAGGCGCTTCGTCTGCTATCTCGGCTTCGTATAGCTGTCTGTCCGTCTGACTAACTACTAGGGGTTCCGCTCCTATATCTTCGTGTGACAGAGGGGTCTAATGGGTTTCCCTTCTTGAGCCCGGCTCAGGAAGAACTCACGACCTCTAATGTCGACCAGAATACTGGTACTCTGGCTTCTGTGTGTGGTTTCGGGCACTCCCTACTACTAGCTTTCGTACGCTCCAAAGTCTTGCTGATACGTCGGCTTTACGGGTGGTTTCGACCAAGGTCTACTTCTAGCTTCGTCCGCTCCGAGCTTCGTCGTCTATATGTGGGTTCAGGCCCTCCTTACTTCCAGCTTTCGTACGCTCCAAAATCTTACTGATACGTCGGCTTTACGGGTGGTTTCGACCAAGGTCTACTTCTAGCTTCGTCCACTCCGAGCTTCGTCGTCGTCTGCGTGTGGGTTCAGGCTCTCCTTACTTCTAGCTTCGTACGCATGTAATCTCTAGTCAGTAAAGATAGGAGAGAGAGAATTCTAATATCACGGGCTAGGCCTTTGTACAAAGAAGACTAGTGGTTCGATTAACTAAATAGAATTCTCTAAGGAGGAAAGAGAAGAGAAAGGAAAGCGAGGATGGGAACCGTATTCCTTAAGGCGTCCAAGCTTCCTGAGTAACGCGTGGTTGCTCTGTCAACTAAAGGGGGCGTGTCACATGACTACGGACATGTCCGAGATCATGTGACCTGAGCGAGGCTTCTAGCCAAGCATATCAATCGGGTCTCGACCTGTTATACTAACTCTCTACTTATATACTACTATAGCCCCTTCTCTGGGAATATATACCCCTAAAGCCCTATAAGTTTTCTTAGCTCCTACTTCGATTTTACTATTAAGTTAAGCTCCTTGAGCTTTAGAACCCCTCTAGAAACCTCGATATTTCATACCCTAAATTTCCTGTTATAGTTGAAATATTTACGAACCTCGACTCTATAACTAATAAGTCTAATACCTCTTCACGAATTACCTTACCTCCGAACCCCTCTTACTACGAACTATACATATATACTAAGAAGGGCTTGGCCCTAGAGGTTCGAAATAGTGAACTAATGGGATAGATATAAGTAGATAGAGAAGTAGAAGAAGGGTATTAACTTAGAAGCCTCTAATAAGGACGATATCCTAGATTACCTTAATACTAGACTATTCTAGTATAAGGTAGAAAAGTTAACTAATGAAAACCTCTAGGAGCTATATAAAGAGGACTTTACTAACTTCGATATTAATACGTTTAGCCTACTTAAATATCGAGATCTATATTAGCTATAAACTATCCTCTAATATAGAGATATTTATATTAAACCTAATAGGAAGTCACTTACTATTATATAGTCCTTAGCTAATACTATTATAGAGGAAGAATAATATTATTTCCTATTATTAAGACTTTGAGGCAGGCCCTATAACTACGTTATATATATCCCTTAAGAATAGTATTATAAGAAATCGACGTATTAAACTAATTATTATATATATCCCTTAACTACTACCTCTATTATATTAACCTTAACCTCTACTACTATTACTACTAGAATAGGGCTTATAGAACACTAATTAACCTCCTTATTAATCTCCTTATTAACTTCCTTATTAATCTCCTTATTAACCTCCTTATTAACCTCCCTAGAATATTAATCTACTACCCCCTCTACTCCCGCTACTACCCCTATTACTACTTCTATTACTTATACTACCTCTAAATAGCGCCTAGTTAAGCTTAGCTAGAAAGCTAATTAGGGAAGTTACTAGAATCTATACTAAAGAATAGAAGTATGACGGAACTAATAGTAGTTTTAATTATAAAGTTATTATCTTCCTTAATATTTATTGACGTATAGACTTTCTATAAGAGGTACTTATAAGAGCTTTCCCTACTATACTAAAGGGTCTAGTATAAGACTACTTTTATAATAACTAGTTATCTCAATGAACCTATAAAGTAGCTTATATAAATATTCGTAACTTCTTCGAAAGTCTCAAATATTAATATCGAAATCTAGATAAATAAAATATTACTAACTTGAATTCTATAATAGCTAAATACTCTAAATAGTCAATATTTGAGGTTATTTAGATCCTAATTAATAACTTATACTAGTTATAGTATAGACTTATACTTACTTTATAAAGCACTAAATTCCTCTATAATAAGATTATTAATACTTACTAAAGCTCTCTAGTATACTAATATATAGTTTCAGGCCCTCTTATAGATCTCGGTTAGCTTATCTATAAGCTATAGTCCTCTATTACTATATATAAGAAGGAGTAATAATAGATTAATAGCGAATCTACCTTCTTTACTAATTAATAATTCTATTTAAATAACTATTAGTTCAGAAACTATTGAAACGACTATAGTTATAGTTATAGAAGCAGAAATCGTAATAACTATAGAAATCGTAATAACTATAGAAATCGTAATAACTACTATAATAGCTACTCGAATTCCTATAAGCCCTACTATAGTAATAGCGATTCGAATACCCCGAAGTCGTGCTTTATATGTAAGAAACTAGACTACTACTCTTAGAAGTATTCGCTAGAGGAATAATAAGAGGAAAAGGCTCGATTTAGAGCTAGAAACCTCTATTAGTTTAAGGCCCTAAACTCCCGAAACTTTAATTGAGACTTTAGTTATTTCTACCTCTAATACATGGCTTATATAGAGAGCGAATAGGAGATATATTAGAATATTAAGGATAATCTAGGTAATGATTTTAAGGCTCTTTTAATAGATATAATCAGTGATATAGACGAAGTAAAAGTAGAGGACAAATACTAATACTCAAATTCCTTCTTTACTTTTATCGAGTGTCTCTTAGCTACTTTAGACATATAATTACCTAATAATTAGGCTCTTGATATACGAGCCCCTAAAGTACTAATAACTATAGCTAATAGCCTTATAGATAAACTTACTTCTCTTTCCTTTATATACTAGTTAATAGGTAAGAACTATACTATAGAACCTAAAGAACTACTTATAGAGGATACTTAGACCTTTATAGTAAGAGGTATGTCTAGATATAGTAATTAACGCTTTTACGGAATCGTAATCGATACTAGAGCTTCTAAATACTTAATTACTAGTCTCGATTAATTCCAAGCTCTATAGTGAACTAATAATAGTATTATACTCGACGAGAGTACTAAAGGTTAAGTTATAGTCTACTTTAGTATAGGCTCTATTACTTCTATTAGTTCTATAGTTATAGAAACACTAATTAGGTAAGTATAATTCTATATTATACTCTTAAAGACTCTATTCCTACTTAGCTTAGACGATATAGATAAGCTATAAATCTATTTTAATAATCTCACTAATTATATTATTACTTCTACTAGATGTTATATACCTATTATATAACGTTTCGGTTACTCTTTCCTACTTTAGAATAATATATTATAAAGCCTTATTTCCGAATCCTTTACCTATAATCTATACTTCCTTATAGAGACTAAATTACGATATCTCTATTACTAATTTAGCTATCTATTAGTTAGTAAGCTCTGAAACTTACTAAAACGAGCTAGCTATAAAGTCGATATAGAAGCCCTAGAATACCTTATGAAATACTATAAGTAATACTAGAAGAATAATAAATCACCTAGTTAATTTAAGTTTAACCTAAGAGACGATATTAGCTTTAACCTCTCGATTATCGTCGATATATTCTATATCCTTAAGAAGCCTATTCTCTATATCGTCGATAAGGGTACTAGATATTATAGGGGCTATTAGCTCTAGAATATTAGTACTATATATACCTAGGACGCCCTAAAGATATACTAGATTAATACCTATTTAGGCCCTCCTAATTAGATTATAGTAGATACTAGAAAGTAGTTCACTAGTAAGGAGTTCACTTAGCTTATAAATACGATAGGAATAAAGGTAAAAATCGTCCCTATAGAAGCTTATAACTCTATAAGAATTATCGAATACTACTATAGGCTAGTTCGATGTACTTACTTAATTATTATAGTCGAAATCAAGGGAATTAGTAGAATTATTCCTATACTCCTAGTCTATAGTGCCTTACCTCGATTAAGCGAATACGACGCCCTTATACCTACTATTTCCTAATATTTAATAGCCCTAAAGAAGGTAATAGTAGAGATTTAGAAGCTACGAGTAAAGTATTAAGTCGAAGATGCCCTAAATACTTATAATAGCTCCTCTATAAACGATATCTACGAACTTATACTAAATTCGAATATCTTAATATAGCGTGAAGGGAATATAAGTTAATTAGGTAATTACTAGGGACTATATAAGCTAGTAGTAATAGAAGGGGAGTCGTGTATTATAGTACGGCTAGCTATATACTATCGATTTTCGCGATTTTAGGTAGTTTTGATATTTAGATCACATAACTATAGATATGTCTGAGATTATGTGACTTTA